>KK116536.1:318676-363306 GCA_000611955.2 Stegodyphus mimosarum | reverse complement strand
TTCGTACCCCAAGGATTATCATTGCCAACATCATATTTAGTTAAAAGTCTTTCAGTGATTTTTATATGAAGACATTAAAATATAATGTTACTTATGCTGGTAATTTGTTAAAAAAAATTGCTTAATAATAACTTTGTCAATATAGTTAGTAAATTTATTCATCTAACTATAAATGAATTATAAACACACAAGATTAATAAATTATAAATCTCTTTCTCTCACTCTCTATATTTATTACAACCATTCTGGTGCTTCGTAGGAATGAATAATAAATTCATTCGCTGATTCTTTAACCATTTATTTCCTTAAAATGTTTGAAAAATTAAAGAATGTTTTCATGAGTTGAAGGAAAGTAGTTATTATCATCTTGCATATGCTGCTATCGATGTGAGAGGATGTTTGAGTATTATGTAGGTTATGAGTTTCACTATGCGTTGTTTTTGCTTATTTCATCTCATTGCTCCTCTTTTTTATCCTTAAAAGAAAGCAAATTTTTGAAGTTTTTCTCTTATACTGTATGATACTTGTATTTCATTCAATGTTCATACAATTGCATCTTTTACTTTGTGTTTTAAAATGTTTTCTATTTCGCATATAAAAGTGTTCCTTCATCATAAAGTGTTGGATAAAAAATAATGGCAATATGTTAAAAGTTATGAAATATTTTATTTGTATAAGCACAAACACTTACTATTCCTCTGTATAACGTCTGCCATCTTATTCCTGCTAAAGTGCTGGAAGGCGCCGTACGTCATCAGAACAGCAAATTCATTTGAGGCTTTACAGTTAAACCCATAAGACATGGATATCCACCTCTTTATTTTAATGCATCTATTGTAAAGTTGTAATGGATCTCTCACATCAGGTCTTTCATTTTGACGAAGACACCCACCAGCGGCCGCGGTTAAGTCGCTGAACACTGATAGATGGAATCCTCTGAACGGCTTGGCTGCATTAACGTTTTCGTGGTTTTCCCCATGTGTAACGCATATAGAAAAGTCCTTAGAAATCCTCAAAGAAACCATCTCTCTCCTTAGGCTTTGCCGTTATCAGATAAACCAAAATGAAACATTTTGACAAAGACATAACATTGACATTCTCACAATTGGTAAGTTTACGAGGAATTCCATTACTTCCCATCGCCGCAAACATTAGAAATTCCTGAAAGCGCTCGCATTATCGTAGAGAATAATAAGATTCTATCCCGGAGACATCACTTACTTCGAGCTCTCAGACGAAAGCGTCGACACGTTTTGGTGACGAATAGTTTCATCCTCCATGACAATGCGCTGTGTTTTCTAGAGATTTTCTGCGACGGTGGCGATGGGAGATACTTGTATTTCCAACCATGCATACCCAATATGTATGCATGGGGTTAAGAGCTGTTCGCCAAAATGAACGAATCATTACAATTAATCCATTACAACAGTAGAAAGGAAATTATCCGTTTTCAGGTCTGTCACATAAAACATCAACAGAAGTGGACGTGCTGGTGGTATACAATGCTTTTAAGTAACTCAACAGAAAACGCTTGGTGTGACTGTCAAATGCCGTATTCTTTTGCCGTATGGACACTGTAATCATGGTTCAAGTTTATCTAGTTACGAATGTTGTATAGGACTGTTCTTTTAGTATGGCCTTCATTGTCTTGCGAAACATCATCTTTAGTAAAAACCGCCTCCGTTATAGCTCAGTAGATGTCAGTTGTCTGAGTAGCCGTATGTGCTAGACTAAACGCCAGTTGCAGTGACCTGAATGACTTGTTGCATACAATCCTTTGTATTCTTCCAAAAGCATCTTCAAGATTCGTGCAGTGATTTCTCCAAGATAATTGCTTTGTTCTCTTAACATACGTTTTCAGAAGAACACGTTCCTGTTTATAACGTAACATACCACGCATTCTTATATCTTCTTCGGGTTCTTTCTGTGCTCTTCTGCGTAAAGCCCAAACTTTGATTCTAAACAAGGTGAGTTCGAGGATCCACCAAGTGGTTTTGGGGTTAATTTTAAGCCGTTTTGTTTTGAAGCTGTCTAGCTGCATCCAATATTTTACCTACTATGCTAGCGTAAGCAATGTCCAGTTCTGCCGGACTTGTGCAGTTTATAGTTGAATTGAGAAGATGATTAACTGACGAACCAAGATGATTGATGAATCCTTTATGTCCCCCATAATTCGTTTTAAATCTAAGCTTTGAGAGATACTGTTTTGTACATTCAATCTCAAATTGAATGATCTTATGGTCGCTCTAAGTGGGACCATTAGTTATTCTCCAATTGTGAATAATACCTGCTGCTAGAGGGGTGGCCATTGTTATGTCTGACCAGCCCTTTGCTCTGCGCGTACTGAAGGTAAGCCTGTACTTTTCCATTGTTAAGGACTATGAGGCAATTGACCTTCTTTTAGTTCTTAACAATGAAAAATTGACGTCTGAGTCGGCGGATTTCACTTGTACCAATGATTTAAACTTAGAAATACTGGAAAGTGTATGTATCTTTTTCGTTTCTTTTTAAAGTTCTTCATTCATGAGTCTTCATTCAATGTTGAAGTTATGGTTGACCGTTTTTCACTTTCTGATTAATAATTCTGCTTATTTTGCACATAGAAATTTTAATACTATGCATTTTACAACGCTTTTGAACTATGAAATAGAAATATTTCTCTTTGGAAAGCCTTGAAGCATTTCGGAGAGATCCGATATCCTTCAATCCACAGTTTATTTACTTGCAACATTTGAAAATAGAATAAAGTTCAAAAAGCACACTCTCATATCAAATGATAAGCTGGGACCAGAATTTTTTATTCCAAAACAATTGCATTTTTTATTTCTTTATCGAAATAGTTCTAAAAATGTGTAAACATGCTCTATAGTTATGATAGGGTAACCTTTCTTGTATCTTCAATAGAAAGAGAAGCAGGAAACAAAATCCTTAATGTTCGTATGTGAGCATGATCAGCGTTTATTAGTCTCAAATGCTACAAGAACTTCAGTCCATACAAAAAAACTAAAGTAAAATTACATCTCTCAAGACCACGCCACAGATTTCACCTGGTTCAACGGCTGTAACATTTGCATACTTAGACGCATAGCATTTAATCCATGAAAAAAGTACGTATTAAATACGTTTATTCTTTCATTCTTTTTTGATATTTAATAGATTTTAATTTCTCAAACTTGGCTTAAATCGGCGTCGAATTGTCAAATTGGACGTTATTTTGATTTAAGTGAATAAAATTTATTCTTCTTCTATTATTTAAGTGAATAAAATTTACTCTTCTATTAAGTGAATAAAATATATTTATTCTTTATAAAATTATTTCCTTCGTATCCAACATATATTTATTTCATTATTGACGAAACGAAAATACTTGTATATGATAGTCACGCATTTGTGTATGATGCTGTTTTTTAAACATTTCGTCAATGTGATTTCCCGGCACATCGTGAAGGCATGCGATATTACTAGCAAGCAAAATTTATGTTGAAATTAACAAGCGTATGCATTATTTCAGAAAATATGCTAAGAAGCCATTACAATCTGGAAAGTATCATGCATGTCTGTAAAAATAAAAAATAAACGTGTTGGATTATGAGATAACACAGACATAATAATTTATTCGCTGGATTTGAGACTTAATTATTAATAAGCTCGAATATGCGGTCTTGCTCCATAAGAAACGGAATGAATATTCTCTGTGTTCTTCCAATTGCGGTGAGCATTGATAAAATATTTGGATAATTTTCACTGCAATAGAGTTCCCGGGTAAGACAGTTTAATCAGTATTAAAAATAATATTCACTTAGATTAAAGATTAGAAAGACTGCAAGTACAAAAATGAATAGAATTTTTTTCTAGATTTGAAAAGTGCGGAATCAATTTCAAATTTAAATGAAAATTTATCTGAGACAGTATTAAGAGCATCAGATGAATGAATAAGATCCAAGATTATCTTTCGAAAATATCTAAATTTTCTATGTTAAAATTTAATGATACATTATTTTGTGAATAACTGGTAATATCATTGAAGTATACTACAAATAATATCATCCGAAAATAAAAAGATGAATATTTTATGGAAAACTTTCAGATCATTTATAGTTAGTTTATTAAAGAATTTATTTTTATTATGTAAATATTTTACTTAATAAAAATAAATTACAGTGGAACATTTCTGGTTTGTAACTTTTCATTATTGAACTTACAAATTAGGCTGAATAATCAGTTGCAGTTGCAATATAAATATTTCTGATCCCTCATGAAATCACTGATTTTTCTAATTCTAAAATTTTGAATTCAGATTTAATTGATGAAGAATTTTTGTTAAAATTAACGATATAGTTCATTAATATGGAAAACGTAATGTAATAGTCGCCAATTTATTACTCATTTCCGATAGAACAGGATAAAGAATGTTTAAGCAAGATCAATTAACTAATGAGTTTTTCCAAATTCCAGTTTTACTTTCATGACATAGTAATCAAATTAGATTTAGTCTTAAAAGAAAAATGAAAGATTAATTCATTTTCCGATGTTTCTTTGGATTAAAAGATGTTCTATGATTTGAGAATAAGCATCAGAAAAATAATCGTTTCCAATCTCTTCCATCTGTTCTATCTCGAATAATTTTGAAAGGGAATATAACGTCAAGAATAAAAAGATCGATAATTTTAAAAAACTAAATTTTAATCGTAGTATAAACGCTGCTCGATATAATTCAATTAAAAAAATAATCAATAAATCTATGTAAAATAAATTTTTTAATTAATTGATGATTTCCAAATAAGGTGTCAGAATTTATCTGCAAGCACGCTGAAAACAACACTATGAACATTTTAATTAAATTTTGTGGAATATTTAATACATTTAAAAAAGCTAAAATATTTATTTTTAGAAATATGTACCTATATCTTTCTCCTAATACGAAGGAAATTAACAATATTAGTATCACGGACACTAAATTGTTTAATCAAGTCTAAATTTTCGTTGTCGGAGAAAAAAAAATGTTAATGCACTGACGGAAAAATAAATAATCTAAAACTTAATTTTCATTAGTATTTATACTTAGCTATAAACGTTGAGTTTAAAGCTATTGAAAATTGTAAATTTTAAACAGATTGGATTATTGTATTCGTTTTCATGTATTATGGAAAACATTCTAAAATAATATTTGTGGTATAAGTTCATAGAATGTATTTTAATTACTGGAAACTTGATTGCCGCAGTCGGTTACATTATTTGACAAAATTTAGATAACGTTTCGTTATTTGGTAGCAACTAACTATCCTTAAATTATTTGGATAACAAAGACTATTGGTTTATAAATTAAAACATAAAACATGTAATAAATTTTAAGCATCGCTGTTATATATTTATCGAAATATACGTGCGTGATTTCATCACAAGTTAAAAAAATACTGATACATATTTGCATTTTAATATATTTAAAAAATGTCCGTGTTTCATAACTGCGATCTACTACCCTGTGGTCTCTTTTCCTTATTTTACCTTTAAAAAATTCAAAAAAATAAAAATAAAATTTAAAAAAAAATAGAAAATTACTGAAAGGTTTCAGATTTTACACTACGCCCAAAGAGGCGTTTTTAACATTTTCGGTCTTACCTTTATTTATTAAATATCATGTTTTTCGCACTAAGGTCTCCGACTTCGTACAAAAGACGATTTTTGGTCAAAATTTCGTTTTTTACTTTATTATATTATCTTACAAAACGCATCTTTAGCTATCAAATACAAGTTTTACCTTGTTGATAGGTTAATTAGAACTGAAGTTACAAGCAATTTTCTGTAACAGAATAAACCGGAAGTTCCATTATTCTTAACCGAAAGTGAGCATTCAAAGAGACATACCTATTTAGAAACCTTATTTATCATCAAGATTTTGTAAATTATAAACCTTTGTACTAAGTTTATATATTTTGTAATACATTATAAGAATTTGGAGATAGTTTTTTCCCTTAATTTCGTATTTAGTTTGGCAGAGCGGGTATTCGTTGGTGAATGGATGTGTTGCTGCTTTGTAGATTAATGGTGACAAAGTACTTGACTTCGAAGTTATTTCACAGTTTTGAACCATTTGCAACAAAATAAACAAAATGGAACGCAATCTTCAGCTCGACATACGTAAAGCATACCATAATTGTTCTGTAGATTATGAAGGAGCAGCTTCGGGTATGGAAGCAGTTGATGCTTATCGTCTTTATGAATGATCTTAAATTACGAAAGCTGAAGTGCACGGAATATTATGAGGATGGGGATTCTAACAGTTTTTAATTGTGAAAGGTAATATGGTAAAGATTCTGTCAAGAAATTAGAATGCATTGAACATGTATAGAAAAGGGTTGGTAGTAGACTGCGAAAAGTAAAAGAAATTCTGGTTGATTATTTCATTGATAAACCGCAGAATTAAGGATTGCAATTTCAAAAGTAATGTTTCAAATTTAATTGAGATACGGCAGGTTGTAAAAGCTGCTTGTTCCATTGAAGCTGTTCTTCTTCGTAGCCAATACATGGTCAATGTCCACCTTGATCAACGAGTTGGTGCAACTATCAATGTACGATTGCAAAAAAATAAAAAAAAAATCAGCCAAAAATAGAAACCTCTAGTATATCAACATATATTTTAAATTTAATTAATCCTATATATAGAGAGAGTTGCGTAAACAAAGGTTATTAAAAAAGTCCATATATGGCAAAACTCAAAATATCAAAGAACGTTTTAATGGCATTTTATTGCAAATTGCTTCGAAAAAAACATTCATAAACTTGCGAACATTAATGTTTGGAGCAAATGTAATATGTAAATGTTGCGTTATTTAATGTTATTTTATGATGGCTTTATCGGTTTGCTTGAAGTATATTTAAAGTTAAGTATGTTTCCTCAATTTAACACTGAGGAGGGAATTCGAAAACTTAAGAAATTGTTTTATGAAAACTTTGTAAGGTTTTAGTTAAACTAACCAAGTTTTATTTTAATTTAAATCTTTCTATCTCCTCTCTATTTCAACTTCCCCTCAGAAGGAGCGCGCGTTTTCAGCTTATGCTAATTTTGAAGTACAGCCAAGTACTATTTAAACCAGAGGTAGAAACCTCTCGGTGTGAGAGAGCTTTAGTCTCAGATCACGGTCAGTCTGCTCGACGTTCGCCTGACCAGCTAGCAGCTAAATTTATAAGCCATAGTGCTTATGACGTGATTGCATATTGAAACAAATTGAAGTGCGCTAGTATTAGTATATCTTGCTACGCACCCTTTTAGTCAGAGGCCAATCTCCGCGAATGGCTCTGTGAGCAAAGTTTGATTTAAGTTCTATTTAAATTTAGTTTAAATTTATTTGATTGTTAGGTTAGGCCCAAGTGCGGCCTTTTACTTTCTGTATCTCTCCCGAGTTGGGAAGTGTGTAAATAATAGTGATTTAATAAAAGAGGATTTTAAATCCCTTTCAAGTGCAGTCATTTCCCAGCACAGCACCTACATCAGAACAAAGCTAACATTTTATCAGCTCACTGTTCCAGTTCAGGACTTGAGACTTGAGGATAAGGACGCTATTACAGACTTTACCATGTTTCCTAAGGCTATGCACAGAACACTCAGTCCTGATAACTTTAAACTTGTTTTCTGAAAAATGCAATTTTTTGCTGATGGTAACAGCAATAACTCAAAATTTTATAGACGAAATTGAATGATACTTTCCATATATGTTTCATATAATCTGATGCATGCTCTGAAGCGGAAGATTTTAGAAATATTAATTACAAGTTGACTTGTTACTTTTTATTTTTATATTTTGGATGCGATAATAGGAAAATATACAGTAAATAATATACATTTTAACATATCTCAAGAATATACGAATATATTTTAATTATTTTGCTTCACTGCATACAAAACAAGTGTAAAAATAAATACAAATTAAAAAACATGTGTATTTATGTATACAAATTTATAGCTTGTAGCATGAAATGTAAACGAATGAGTTCCATTTAATCTTGTAGACAATGTCTGGAAGTTGGTAAACAGAGAAGGTCTTGATCCTTGTCATATCATTTCAAAATTAATTAACCACATACAACATTAATATTAATGACAAAAATAATTTTAAAAAGAACGTATCCTTAGAATTTTCAAAACACAGTCTCGTGCGCTGGAGATAAAAATGCTTTTTTGTACGGTGTTGCCATTCCTCGCTTTGAAATCATTGAGTTTGTTAATCAAAAATTCTTTACTATCTAATAAAATCTGACATAGATAATAAAACATATTCCAAATTCCAAATGAAGGCTTCCGGATGCCCATATTCAGTGAAGGATTACGTTATTCAAAATTTGAAGGCTCGAGGTACCTTTGTTTTACCACTATGCGAGAAACGTACATACATATATGTAGATTCTTCATTATTTAATTTGTTAAATATAATACAGTACTGTAATATTTGGTAGGAACAGTTTGAAAAGTGAATCAACGCAAAGTACCCAAACGAAATTAATAGCCTTTCTGGGCTAACGCCCTCTGGGATAAAATAAAATTAAACTAGAACTTCTCATCTTTCACAACATTCAAGATCTGATATAATGGAGGAGTTACAAGAAGTATCCTGTTTCAGCTAGACTCTGAAACCGACTCAGTTCTTGTCAACCCCATCCGTAGTTGAGTGTATTAAGGTATAATCTTCGAATATTCGACCTGAATTCGATTCATCTATAAAAAGGTTGACGGCATGGTATTTTAGCTGTTTTTCTTATGTGAAACATGACAATTTTCCATATTCCTATAGAAATTCTTATGTACAGAAATTACGTAATAACAAAGGAGTGGAAATGAGAAAACTGTTTGTAACTGGTTTTGACTGTCTCATGCATGAAAACATTTGTTTTTCAAAACCTGACGTCCCTTTTTTATGGTAAAGATGAGAACTCTCATCTTTGCTCATTATGTCTTTGCTATCATGCAAAAAAAGGAGGGGTGGAAATCGTCAGGAACAATTGAATTATTAGGGCTGTCTGGCTTCAAATTGGAACCTTGAGCTTTTCTCCATATTTTATAAGGAGGTGATTTGAAACTTTGAATAAAATTTGAGGTAACAGAACATTAATTACAAAACAATAATCTTTGTCAAACAGTCCATTGATTTTATTATAAAAAGTATTTTGCATCATGCTCATTTACTTGCATTTAACATTCATCCCTTCAGACTTACCAATATGTTCCGTAGCTTTCAAAACTACCTTATTTTACGACTTCTACCACTTTTTTCAACCTTCAGTTTTGCTTTTAATACATTTGCACTTTGACACTTTTTTTAATTTCACTAAAATGTCGATACTAAGAAGGGTTACAGATTGCTCATGATTTGTCTTTAGATGTTCCAATAAGGGTGAAACTTATTTCACGTAAATATTCTAAAAAGAACTTAGAAGAAAACAACTAAAAAAAGAAACACTCAGAACAATCGTCAGAGCAGGAATAGACACTACTTAAGAAAACTCATATCAGCAAATCATTAGACAGATTGATTATATCTGACAAACTCTGCAAAAGTGTCACTTATTGAACAGAACTGGTTACATCTGCTAGAAATTTCATTTTCCCTGCAGGGATGATGTACCCAAACGCCGTTTGTGCAAGTGCCACTTCACCAACCAATTACCCACTCATTTATAGGAGTGTTCGGGGTGTTGTTTATTAGGAAACAATTAAAACTTTGTTTTAGCAATCTGGTTTTAACCTGACACTATTCTATATAATTGGCAAAATGGCAATAGAAAACAACAATAAAAAAGTAATCTTCTTATGTGTAAGAATACTCTAATTTTCTTGCGATAGAATCATTTTACGTAAATAATGACTGTCCGATCAGCTTGAATCTTTAATCTAATTCACGAACAAATGAATCAGATGCCAGATAAAAACTGAAAACCGTTTTCTAACTAACACTAGTTCGGAGATGATAAAAACTTTAAAAAAAATTTAATTCTTCATATACTAATAGATACTAATAGACTACTAATAGATACGTGAGACAAGACCATTCTTACGTACGTTCTAAGCAGCACAAGCTTTGCTAAGGGGTCATAAGCCGTGTTTTGCGAGTTTATTTTTTCCTCCTGTTCACTTGCAGTCCTACGTGATTTTGATACAGAGTTCGAACAAGTGGAACGTAAATCAAAAACGTTTCAGCAAAAATGAATGAAACTTACAGTATTTTATAAAACAAGTACAAAAACATAGGATATCACTCAATAATATATTTTGACGCTATTTATATATTTCCTTTGGTAACATCAGCACAACAGACTTTATTTCGAAATAGATTTTACTCTACGAAATTGCATCGAGCCCCTCTAGAGGTACCATTGAAACTATATCAATTTCATCCTTTCCTTATATTCCCGAACTCGCGTACGTATTACAAACATATCAGTGTTTGTATGAAAGAGCATTGAATTTCCAGAGGTATCGATGCTGATTTGAGCAAATATGCGTTAACATAGAAATTTAATCTTAATAACTACAGCAGTTTTGATAATGATAGTTTCAGTGTTTTTATAGCGAATTAATTAACACATATAGTCAATTATTAATCATTATTACCATTAATAGTCATTCAGTTTTATCATTTATTGCGAGAAATTTTGATTAATATCAATATTACTATTAATACCTTTTTGATTACTATTACTATTACTAATTTTTGTTACTATTACTACGTTATTATTACTATTTTTATAACTGTTATTACTTTTGATAAATATTAATATATTAACTTTTTTCATTATTTCTAATAATAAATAATGTTATGCGTGTTGTTTCCTATAATTTAATTCTACGTTATAACATATTTAATTAATTGCACTATGTATCTACGTAAAACCCTGCACTTTTAAATAAAAAATATTTTATTAATAACGCACTTTCTTGTTTACCAATGCGATCAGGAATGAAAAATACCTCCGCTTCCTATGTAAAAGTGCATTTTACAGAATAATGAAGCAGAGCAAGCAAAACGTCAGGCTTAAAATCAAATATAGTGGTTTTCGGACAACTTTTTTTCGCAGCAAAAATTCAGCGATAAAAGCAAGCAAATAAGTAGGAATAAAACGAAACCTTGGAAGATGCACGAACGTGAAGGGATTTTAAAAATGAAAGGAAACAAATTTTAAACATTTCTGAAACGCTTTTTTACAAAACAGCGACCAATCCAGACGTTTTTTGTTTCATATTTCAATATTTTTTTGTTTCATATTTCAATATTTTTTTGTTTCGTTTTATCACGGAAACAAGAAAAAAGTAGCCTTAAATAAAAAGAAAGTTAAAGAATCCTTTGCATATGTTGCAGAATGCTTACAAAGCAATATATTTCGTAACAGTTTAAACGAACTCTAAAGGTTTTAGAATTCAATGTAACTCCCCCTTGGGTTGAATATTCCGAGTCATATTCCTTTTTCTTGGTGAAAATATTTTATGATTTGTCTCAAACGTGATCCAAATTTTTCATTTCGGATCCCATCTCCTTAAGAGTTATTCTTGGAATCCGTGAGAACTCGATAAGAATTGGAGGAATTTAACCTTTTTATGAGTTGTTGTATGTGAAAATTGAGAATGATGGCTCCCAATCATTTTCCCGCAGTTACTAAAATTATTAAAATAGATGTAGCTTAGATGACGAGAAGTAACGCAAGCAGACAAAGGTATGTGATTTACCTAATTCTCATTAGACATATATAATCCAAAGACTGCAAAACATCGTAAGTTTGTGGCCTCAAACTAGCAGCCCTGGAAGCAATTTTTTGCCGACCACGAAAACATTTCAATTATGCATTTGTTACAAATACGATGTTCCAAAAAATTTAAAGAATTTAGTTATTTAATGTCGGATTTACATCATTTTCACCACCATTAAAATGAAGACGAATAACGCACTAGGAAAACTATAAATGAATACTAATTAATTTAAAATGTGGCATATATCTTATTAAAGCATTTTAAAACGTAGATTCTACTGACTTTTAATCTTATTTGTCAAAAAGTAAGTACATTCATTTACGACATTTTGCACCAAGAATAATCGCTTTGTTTGGTAATACTGTTACGAATTTCACATTTATTTGGCTATTTATTTAGAATTGTAATTAAAATTCCTTTTTATTTCCCCGTGCAACGCAGACGATTTTTGAAGAGTAAGCTACGTCGAAAAAAATAATTATAAAAAAAAAAATCTGAAAGATTTCAGATTTTAAATTACGTCCAAAGGCGCGTTTTTTTAACGTTTCGTGTGCTACCTTTTTTTATTAAATATCATGTACTACGTACTCAAAACATAAAATTCAATTCAAAATCAATCTCGCAAAATCATTTTAAAATGAACATATCTTTAGAATTTCCGTAAGTCTCGTGCACTGGAGATAAAAATTTTTTTTTTCCGTATAGTGTTGCCATTGCTCGCTTTGAAATCATTTAGTTTGTTAATCAGAAATTCGTTGAAATGTTACAAAACATAAAATCGATAATAAAGCAAATTTCAAATTCAAAATTAGGGCTTCCAGATGCCCATATTCGCAGTAGGATTACGTCATTCAAAATTCGATGGCTCTAGGTTTTATCACAATGCGAGAAACATGCATACATTTATGCAGATTTTTCATTTTTTAAAATTTAATGCAGAGCGATAACATTTAGTGGCAACATTTTGAAAAGTGAAACGGGCATTCAGAGTGAATCGACGCAAAATCGCAAAACGAAAGTAATAGTCCTTCGGGACTAAATAATAGTCCTTCGTGACTATATCCCTTCGGACTAATAAAAGAGCGCGTGCATATAATGCTTAATAAATAAATATCTCGTAATTACTGTTGCCATCCAGAAAAATCTAGAAAAATCCTGGTTGTTCTACTGATAATTCAAAAGCTTATAAAAGCCGAGTTGAAACACCTCATCTCAGTTGTTGTAGTTATTGTTGTTGCTGTTATACTTGACTTGTAGCTGTAAAAAGCGAACTGCTGTTTGTTTACTTAATGCTGTAGTGATTGTAGCGATTTCGCTGTGAGATAGAATTATTTTATCTGTTTTGAACTGAGTTTTTGCTAATTGTTTGAGATATTGTGATATTGTTCGAAGAACTGTGAAAAAATATTTCAGCATTTTAATTTATTTCTTGTGGAAAGTATAAAATTTTGTTAACTTTTTACGACTTGTGCATTCAATGTATAACGAACTTGTACGCACTTAATAATTTTTGGTGTCAGAAGTGGGATTTTTGAATGCCATTAACTAGAGCAATGGAAGAACAATTAAGGCAATTCATGGCAGCCTTTGCTGCATTTAAAGAAGAAATTAAAGCTGGCCAAGATTTCGTGAAATAGCAGATGAAAGCTGGCCAACGATTAGTTAAAGAGGAGATGAAAGCTGTTCAAGAATCTGTTAAAGATGAAATGAATTCTGTTCAAGAAAAGATGGAGAAATCTGTTAAGGATGATATGAAGGCTGTTCAGGAATCTGTTAAAGATGAGATGAAAGCGGTTCAAGAAGAGATGAAATTGGGTCAAGAATCTGTTAAGGAAGAGATGAGAGCTGTTAAAGCAATCGACATTCTGGATACTCTTTCTGGAAGCAAGTGGTTCTCGACACTTGATTTAAAGAGTGGATATTGGCAGGTAGAAATACATCCTGATGACCGAGAAAAGACGGCATTTACTACAGGACAAGGACTTTAACAGTTCAAGGTGATGCCGTTTGGACTATGTAATGCGCCGGCTACATTCGAACGCCTAATGGAAACTGTTTTAAAAGGTCTTTGATACGATGCCTGTCTGATATACCTAGATGACATCATCATCGTCGGGAAGAGTTTCGAAGAACATTTTCAAAATCTTAGAAAGGTGCTTCAGAAACTGAAAGAAGCCAATCTGAAGTTGAGTCCGGCTAAATGCAAATTATTCAGACAGGAATTGACCTACCTCGGACATGTCATCTCTGCTGAAGGTGTGGGCACGTATTCTGAAAAAGCGTCAGCAGTTAAAGACTGGAGACGTCCCGAAAATGCCCACCAGCTGAGAAGCTTTTTAGGGCTTTGCACCTACCATAGGAGATTCGTGAAGGATTTTTCATCCATTGCGAGAGCCCTTCACAAGCTGACAGAGTGCAAGCAAAAGTTCGTGTGGAAAAAAGAATGGGAGGATGCATTTAAGAATTTGAAGGAAGCCTTAACATCTGCTCCAATCCTGACGTATCTTAAGCTCGACAGACCATTTATTCTCGACACGGATGCGAGTAATGAAAGTGTCGGCGCTGTTCTGTCCCAAGAAATAGAGGGCTAAGAACGTGTAGTGGCTTACTGGAGCAAGTGCCTATCTAAACCGGAGGGGAATTACTGTGTCACCAGGAAAGAGTTGCTCGCCATAGTCAAAGCCGTAGAACATTTCCATCATTATTTATACGGCAGAAAATTCCTGCTCCGCACAGATCATGCGTCATTGGCCTGGCTTTTAAATTTCAAGAATCCTGAGGGTCAGAGAGCCCGGTGGATACAGAGACTCCAGGATTATGACATCACTATCCGTCATCGGAAGGGACAGTCGCACGGAAACGCTGACGCCTTGTCTAGAAGACCTTGCCCAGAAAACTGCCTATATTGTTCCAGGGTCGAAGCTAAATACCAACTGGTTAATTCAGTCGCACGGCAAATTATTACATCAACATCGGCTGATCCAGACCCATGGAGTGACAAGGAAATCAGGAAACACCAGATGGAAGACAGTGATATTAAACCCATAATTGTATTAATGGAGATCTCAATCAGAAAACCTACCTGGCAGGACATTTCGAACTATAGTCCCAGGACAAAACAATATTGGCCTCTCTGGGACTCACTCCATATTCGAAACGGCGTCTTGTACCGAAAATTCGAATCGGATGATGGAAAGACATTCCGATGGCAGCTGGTACTCCCAAGATCCCGGAACCCTGACGTCCTTAAAGAACTACACAGCAGTCCTGCAGGAGGTCACTTCGGAATAATGGGGACCTTGCAGAGATTTCGGGAGCGTTTCTATTGGAATAATGCGAAGGATGACGTGCAAAAGTGGTGCCGATCTTGCGATGCCTGTGCAAGTTGGAAAGGATCGAAGAAACGCAGCCGGGGTAAGCTGCAACGTTACAATGTAGGAGCACCTTTTGAACGTATCGCCTTAGATATCTTAGGACCTCTGCCAGGAACTGTTGATGGCAACAAATACATCTTCGTTGTCATCGATTATTTCACCAAGTGGCCTGAAGCGTATCCTATTCCTGATCAAGAGGCTGCTACAGTAGCAGAGATGATGATACAGCACTGGATTACCAGGTTCAGAGTTCCTCTTCAGTTACATTCCGATCAGGGAAGGAATTTTACCTCGGCTGTAATCAAGGAACTTTGCAAGCTACTCGGCATTGACAAACCCCAAACGACGCCTTTACATTCCCAGTCGGACGGTATGGTAGAGAGGTTTAATCGAACCATCCTCAGTAACCTCTCATTAGTGGTTTCCAGAAACCAACAGGACTGGGACAAGAAGTTGCCACTATTTTTACTGGCTTACTGCAGTGCTGTCCACGAGACTACCGGCTATTCCCCATCTCAGATGCTCTTCGGTCGTGACTTTCGTCTGCCATGTTATCTTTTGTTTGGTCGCCCTCCGGATGCGCCTTCATCGACTGAGGAATACACTCAAGATCTCCAGGAACGGTTTGAAGTGATGCACAACTTTGCACGAGAGCGAGTCAACTTGGCGACGGAGAAGATGAAGACCCGTTACGACACGAGAGCTACTGGACATCGTTTCAACGAAGGAGACAAGGTGTGGTTATGGAATCTGACTCGTCGAAAAGGACTTTCTTCGAAACTACAGTCACCTTGGGATGGTCCTTACACAGTCCTAAACAGGCTGAACGACGTCGTGGTTCGGATCCGTAAGTCATCGAATTCTAAACCTAAAGTCGTTCATTATGACAGGTTAGTTCATTACTATGGCCATAGTACTTAGTGTATATAGTTGTAAAGTAATAGTAGTAGTAAATAGTATAAGTATACTATAAGTATAGTATATAGTTGTAAAGTATAGTAGTAGTAAATAGTATAAGACCATAGTCCTATTTGTGTTTAGTATTTGAATTGTATTCAGCGTTGGATAGAATTTAATTTGCTGAAAGTCACTTATTGCAATTATTGTTTATTTTGTAATTATAAAGTAATGTTTATTATAGCATTGAGGCCTTAGTTGTAAGTTTGGCTTCCTGTCCAAGGATTGTACTGCCCGGGACGTGCAGTCCTTGGGAGGAGGGCAATGTTACGAATTTCACATTTATTTGGCTATTTATTTAGAATTGTAATTAAAATTCCTTTTTATTTCCCCGTGCAACGCAGACGATTTTTGAAGCTAAAGCTACGTCGAAAAAAAAATAACAATAAAAATAAAAGATTGCGTGCATATAATGCTTAATAAATAAATATCTCGTAAATACTGTTGCCATCCAGAAAAATTTAGAAAAATCGTGGTTGTTCTACTGATAATTCAAAAGCTTATAAAAGCCGAGTTGAAACACCTCATCTCAGTTGTTGTAGTTATTGTTGTTGCTGTTATACTTGACTTGTAGCTGTAAAATGGGAACTGCTGTTTGTTTATTTAATGCTGTATTGACTGTAGCGATTTCGCTGTTAGATAGAATTATTTTATCTGTTTTGAACTGAGTTTTTGCTAATCGTTTGAGATATTGTGATATTGTGGGAAGATCTGTGAAGAAATATTTCAGCATTTTAATTTATTTCTTGTGGAAAGAATAAAATTTTTTAACTTTTTACGACTTGTACATTCAATATATAACGAACCCGTACGCACGTAACAATACATTAAAATGCCACTGAATTAGGGATACGTATGGCTATACAAATTTTGTAGCGATGCACCGCATTTAAGCTTACGGGAGGGCGTTGTAGTAACTTCATATATAACTAGTACTACGGTTGTTGTTAATCAGTCGTTTCAATCGCCAGTATCTGTAAAACTCTGATTTAGACACCTTCGATTGCGGACAGATAGTAGACACTCGACGCATAGGCCATGAAGTTTCCGAAATCGTCAGTGGTTGTATTAAGAAAAAACTAGTGATCGCGCAAATTGCAAAAAATAATTAGCCTTGAACGAGCGTGGTGTGAGAGGGCTCAGCCGTTTTGTACATAGTCAGCGAAGCAAAACATTAGCCCAAATTATCACCCAGCTGAATCAGGGAGCCAGACGTGTAATCAGTACAAAGAACGTGCCAGCTCGCTTCAACATATGAGCTTTCAGGAGGCGTAGAAGCCGTAGTAGAGTCCCATTGCTTTATGCATACCATCAAGCTACAGTTTTGTTGTCAGCGCAAGAGAATACAGAGAATGGATTCTAGAGTACTGGAGACGACTAGTATGGAATCCAGCATGAGTCTCGATGCTGTCTACTTAACATCGACGGGAATCGCGTCAGGCTCATGAAGCCATGGATCTTGCATGCCAAGCTGAAAGTGTAGAAGGCCATGCCGGCTCAATAAGGATTTCGGGTATTTGCGCTTGGCAGTGTTGGGACTTGTACCAATCTCCCTCGATTTGATTCGGTACGAAGAGTTGCTGGAATATCATATCCATCCATTTATGTTTTCCTGTTATTCATAGGGTGTTACAGTTTATGTAGCTGGCCACGAGCTGGCGCAGCTTTCCATTTTTATGCTCTTTATATTTTCTTTACCGCATTGCGGATTTTTTGATAAAAGTGTAGTGGCAACAACAAAAATAATGAACGTTCTAATGTAAACATTATTAGTTGTATATAGCTGTGAAGAATAAAGTTTGTGTGAAAAACAAAATGGCAAAGAATTCCAAGCGTCTTGTAAAATCATCAAGAAAGGTAAGCAAAGATTATTTATTAAATGTTAAATGTTAAAAATAAGAATAAGAAAAGGACCTTAAAAAGGTTCAACATGGTGCCGAAACCCGGGATAACAGTGATCTTTAGATATATTATGATTTAAGTATTTATTATTGTTTCATTAGTGATTGAATATCGAATATTAAGATGGATAAGTTAAAAGCATTAAAAAAGAAGCGAGGAATGCTAAGAGCATCAGTAACAAGACTGATAGCTAAAATGGAAAAGGAAATTGAATCGGAAAATATTAAATTTGATTTATTAGAAGACGACTTATCCATCTTAAATGAAAATGAAAACGCTATATTAATATTGAACAATGAAATTGAATCTGTCATAACAGACGAAAAAGAGTATGACACCGAAATACAGGATAGCTTGGAATATAAAAATAAAATCACCTTGTGTAAATCGAAGATTAATAGAATATTTAGAAATAGAAAATATGTTAAATTAAATGAGATGCCATCTAATTCTTCTACTATAGATACGGTAGAGAACACAAATACAAATGGCGCTAAACTTCCGAAACTAACCATAAATAAATTTAAAGGCGAAATATGTGAATTTCAAAGTTTTTGGGCTCAATACGAATCTGCTATACATAATAACTCTGCTTTAAAGGATGTAGACAAATTTAATTACCTCAAATCTTTATTAACGGACACAGCTTTAATGTCAATAAAGGGATTACCGTTAGTTGCCGAAAATTACGCTAAGGCAATAAATATTCTGAAAGAAAGGTTTGGTAGAAAGGAAATTCTAATAAACGCACATATGAATCGTCTGCTGAATTTAAAGCCAGTAAAAAGAATGGATGATATTAAAATGTTACGTAATCTTTATGATAGTTTAGAAATTGAAATTAGAAGCCTGGATTCCCTTAACGTTACTTCGAATTCTTACAGCTATTTGTTATGCCCGCTGTTAATGAGAATACTTCCTAGCGAATTGGTTTTAGAGTTCAATCGATCGTTAACTCCTGACACAGAAACCACAGTGACTAACATTTTGAAATTTCTGAAGAAAGAAGTTGAAAGCAGAGAGCGAACATTTTTCCAAACATCGCCAAATCATTCCGAGTTTAACATAAGAACCGAACAAAATAAACACCAATCGCGAGATCTTTTTAAAGGTGAAAAATATCATACTGCCTTCAAAAACAAACATTTTGTCCCAGCAGTTGCGTCGTTGAATACGAATACATCAACAGCCGACTGTATATTTTGTGGGAAGATAGAAAATGAATCGTTGAAGCATTCTACTTCAAATTGCGCAATTCCAATTGAGGAGAAAAGAAAGAAATTAAAACTGGCTGGGAGATGCTATTTATGTTTTCGTAAGGCTCATACCTCAGCCCGTTGCAACTCAGATATACGCTGTGATTTATGTTCGTTAAGGCATAATACTATTTTACATGATAATAAATTTGAAAATAAACGGGAAAATAAAGGTGAGTTTAAAACAGACACAGTGGTAGCGTCAATTTCCGAAAGAGATAACAAAAAAAGGGTTTATTTACAAACTGCAAATGCAGTAGCTTTAGGTCAGAATAGAAGAAAAAATGTAAGACTCATTTTTGATTCTGCCTCTCATAAATCTTTCATTCTGACAAAAGTATCAAAACAATTGAAATTAAGTGTTGTGGGGGAAGAAGAACTTCAGATTTACACATTCGGCTCTACTGAGGCTATAGTTAAAAGGCTAAAAAAGGTTAAGGTTATACTTAAAGATATATGCGGACCTGGGAAAATAATAATTGAAGCTCTTGAAACTCCAGAAATTAACCAAGCTGTTATTGGTATGCCAGGAAAGGAAATACTTAATTATTGTATGGAAAATTCGATAAGACTTGCTGATGCTACAAATATAGATGGCCATAACTCTCAAATATCAGTATTAATTGGTAATGATTTTTACTGGAAAATAGTCACTGGGAAGGTTAAAAGATTATCAAAGGGTCTTGTTGCCTCTGAAACGTTATTTGGTTACACTATAAGTGGGACTGAAGCATTAAGTAATGTTTCCACACTTCGTTCCGGAATTACGGTAATGAATGTTGTTGAGAATATTTCACATGCACCTGATTTTGAAACTAGTGCAGCTTTAAAAAGGCTATGGGATTTAGATGCAATTGGAATACTTGACTGTCAAACAAATGAAAATGACACTGAAGTTATTCGGAGATTTGAAGAAACTATTGAATATAAAACCAATCGGTATGAAGTTTCATTACCTTGGAAGGACAACGTCAATAAAATGGGTAGTAATTATAACATCGCCTTAAACAGATGGAGCAGTTTACTTAGAAGGTTTAAGAAAAATCCTGAAATTTATGACAAGTATTCAAGGGTAATTGAAGATTATCTAAATAAAGGAATAGTTGAAAAGGCTCCAAAGAATTCTGCAGAAAACATCTATTATTTGCCACACCATTGCGTAATCAGAGAAGATCACGATTCTACGAAATTAAGGGTCGTATTTGATGCTTCCTCACATACTCGTGATAGTCTATCTTTAAATGATTGCTTACATTCAGGACCAAATTTAAACCCTGAATTATTAGATTTGCTAATTAAATTTCGTCAACACAAAATAGCATTTGCTGCAGATATTGAAGCTGCTTTTCTACAAATTCTGTTGAAGCCTGAGGACAGAAATGCAGTAAGATTTCTTTGGACTGCAAAAGAAAAGGAGCAACCGACGATTTTAAGAATGACGCGTGTAATATTCGGAGCAACCTGTAGCCCCTTTTTACTAGCAGCAACAATAAAGCATCACGCAAGAAAGTTGAAATCACAATATTCGAAGATCTGTCAGCTTCTTGAAGAAAATATTTACGTAGATGATTTGATTCATGGTACAGATAATGAAGAAGAAGCTGCAGAAATTTATAAAGATGTGAAAAGGATTATGATGCTTGCTAGTTTCAATATGAGAAAGTGGAGGAGCAATAACGCCCAATTACATGCGATTTGGAATGCAGCTGAAAATACGAAGTTTAATGGAGACAGAATGAATAGCACTTTGCTAGGATATATTTGGAATTATGAAGCAGATATACTGAAATTTCGAATCAAAGATGAATTACTAAAAGATCCGGCTGAGGAAATAACAAAACGGAAGATTCTTCAAGTTGCAGGCGAACTATACGATCCTATCGGGTTCATATCTCCCTTTGTTGTTGCAGCTAAAATGATGATGCAAGAATGTTGGCAAAGGGGATACCAATGGGATGCACCACTTGATCAAGAATTGCAGAAACGATTTAAAACCTGGTATAATGAAATTCCTAAATTAAAAATTGTTGAAATTCCAAGGCATTATTTCAACAGTCAATCAAAAAATAATCTGTCGAATATTCAGTTGCACTGTTTTACAGATAGTAGCCAAAACGGATATGGTGCCGTTGCATATTTGAGATACAATGAAAATGAGCTAACAAAAACATCATTTGGTATGTCCAAAGCAAGAGTTGCTCCCATAAAAAAGATTACGTTACCTAGACTAGAGCTTTTAGGAGCAGTCATAGGAGCTCGACTCATCACATACATTCGACATTCGTTAAAAAACATAGAAATGAAGGTTTATATGTGGACAGATTCAGAAATTGTACTACATTGGGTCAAGGCTGATCCTACGAAATGGAAACAATTTGTACGAAATAGGTGTCTAGAAATCCAAGAGAAAACTGATCCAGATTGGTGGAATTATTGTCCCAGCCATGAAAATCCTTCGGACTTATTGACGAGAGGGCAGAAGGTAGAAACCCTTTCAAAAAATGAAATGTGGTGGTATGGCCCACCTTGGCTTGTTAAAGATAACAACTTTTGGCCCATATCTTCGAGAAAATTTAATGAACATGATAAAGTAACAAATTCTGAGAAACGAAAGGGAAATAAACAAGAAATCTTAACAGCAAACTGTATTGTTGAAAACAGCGAACCTATCATTCCTATCGAGAACTTCAGTGACATAAAGAAAGTATACAGAATAACATCTTATGTTTTCAGATATATCAATAATGTGAAAAACCCAAAACTAAGAAGAATTGGATCTGTCACGGCTGAAGAGATGACTGAAGCAGAGAATTTCTGGATCAAGAAAACTCAGGAAGAAAATTTTAGAGAAGAAATAAGGAAATTAATGATGAACCAAAGCATAGCTAGTTCGAAAATATTTACATTAAATCCATTTGTAGACTCCAATGGAATACTTAGAGTAGGTGGAAGACTTCAAAATGCTGGGTTAAGCTATAATCAAACATATCCAGCAATATTACCTGAGAAGTCTCATTTGACAGACCATATTATTAAAGATTGTCACGAAACGCAAGGACACGCTGGTGTAGCTGAAACTTTAACTCAAGTTAGAGAAAAATTTTGGATACTAAAGGGTCGACAGCGTGTTAAGAGTAATATTAACAAGTGTGTGATTTGCTACAGATTTAAAGCTAAGCCACTAAGTCAGGATATCGCTCCTTTACCAACCGAAAGAATAAGAGAGGCAAATCCCTTCGAAGTTGTGGGACTTGATTTTGCTGGTCCTATGAGTGCAAAGGATGAAACTGGGAAGGCTTATATTGCTCTGTATACATGCGCTGTAACAAGAGCAGTGCATCTAGAACTAGTGTCTAGCCAAACAGCAAACAATTTTCTTCTGTCCTTTAGAAGATTTATTTTATTTCAAGAAGAGGAGTATGTCGAATAATATATTCAGACAATGCAAAAACATTCAAAAGAGCAGACAAGGATTTACAAAAATTATGGAATACCATCAAGGACACAGAAGTTCAAAATTATTTTGGTAATAAAGGTATTGAGTGGAAATTCAATGTGGAAAAGGCGGCCTGGTGGGGCGGTTTCTGGGAAAGGCTTGTTAGATCTATCAAGTCATGTTTGAAGAAAATACTCATGAAGGCTTCACTTAAATTTGAAGAGCTGGAAACAGTTTTAATTGAAATTGAGGCAATATTAAATTCACGCCCGCTAACTTATGTTTATAGTGAAATCGGCGAACCAGAACCGCTGACACCAGCTCATTTTCTAGTTGGGCGAAGATTGACATCTTTACCATCTGGCAAAATTCTTGAACCTGATTCAACTAAAGAAAAATTAACAAGGCGATATAAATACCGGCTAAGGTTATTAGAAGGTTTTTGGAAAAGATGGAAAAGGGAATACTTACTTGAAATTAGAAACGTAAAACAAATTCAAACAGGTAATGCCGTAACAGATCTTTTGAAGGGATCTGTAGTTCTAGTGCATGAAGAAAAATTACCAAGATTATTATGGAAGATGGCAGTTGTACAGGAGTGTCATCCAGGACGAGATGGAAAAATAAGGGCTTGCACTATCCGTTTAGCTAATGGAACTCATCTTCGTCGTCCTGTGCAGTTATTGTACCCCTTAGAAATGACTTAAATTTTTGAACTGAACACAGTGAACTTAAATTACGAACACTGCGTATATGAACATTTAAACTTGTAGAATAGGGAAATAGAGCATTCTCGCAAGATAATTGCACCACTCACAGGTCCCGGTTGGCTACTGCCTGGTTGGATGGGCATTCCTCTGAATCCTCTGTCATGAACTAGCTACCTAGAAGCCTGACTTGAATCCTATTGAACTTCTTTAGGATGCTTTGGAGAAAGGTGTGAAACCACATCGCGCAACACCAGCGACTCTTCCTGAATTATTAATAGCTTTATCCGATGTTCTGCAAGCCGTTCCCGTATAATGCTTCCTCAAACGTATTGAATCATGCAAAATGTGGCTTAATTAGAATTCTCTTCTTCGTGACTGACTTTTGCACTACCTGCAGATTTATTGCATTTTGAAGAACAGTATCAATGATTAAATCTCCCACAGTAGAGATAGGAGCTCAATAGCCAAAAAGGAGGTTTAGAGAACATCATTCTTTCAGAAATAGTTCCATTTAGGTCTTATCCATTCTGTTAAATATTTTTTGAAAGTAAGATTTCTGAATTTTTGAATAAAAAACTTAGATTATTTTCAACTAAGTGTAACTAGACTTTCAATCGTCACTCACCAATGGTAAAATCGCTGAACACTTGTGGTTCCGACATGAGTTTGATTCCAGACAAATGGATTGGCTACATGGGCGTTTTCGTGGTTTTCCCCATGTGTAACGTGTATACGAGCCAGTTACTTTTAGAAATTCCTCCACAAAGGTATTCTTCCCATTAGGCAGATAACCGTAGCATGCTTTACCACAATCAGCAAAACCAAAACAAACTTTGAATCGTCAATAGAACTTTGCTTCATGGGATTTAGCCATAATATTTGCCGGCCTTTTTATAGTAATATTCATTGCTTACATGTTTAAAAAAATATCAGAAGGGGAAATTGCAGCGTTTTGAACTTAAAAAACCTTTGATACTTCAACCATAGTTTAATCAATTTTTCAAGAGCGGATTCCTTTATTTACATTTCGATTTTTTAATGACTCTTTTATCCATAAGTTGGATTAATATTATCCAGCTTCCGAAGAATTAATAAAATACTACGTTTTCATTTTAGTTCCTTACCAACATTTTGTTTTTAACTTTTGAAACCCTTCTAAATAAATCAGGATAAAAAGAGGAAACGCTTAAACGCTATTTTTTTTTACAAAAGATTAAATGAAAATGAAAAAAAAAAGATGAAAGCAATTTCTGTGCCATGTTGAATTATTGCCAAAGAAAATGATGGTAGCGGCATTTGTGGGGTCTGATGAATAGCTGTTGTGAACCATTGGATAATGGGGTATGAAATGATTTATACAAGTAAAACAACTTGAAGGCAGGCTAACATCGATATAAATTGTTAATTCCTAATCAAGGTAGGTTTTGCCTTAAAGAATAAGTTTTCATGAAATTTTATAAATCGATAATTTATAACATTTAACAGGAACTTATGTATTTAAAATCCTTTTACAAAAATCAAAATGTATAATCACCACAGGAAAAAGGTCATTTAATTATTGGCATAAATGTTTTATTAAAACGGAATGGATTACGAGGAACTAACATTTAAATGAAATCAGTGTATAACTTCCTTCAAGTTTAGAAGTTGTCAGCTGTAAGGACATTAATGAATTTAAATGCATAATATATTTGAATTCACTAGTCGCTTTTGTTTTGCGTAAGACAACAACAGTTTAAAATCTGATGTAGACACCACATGAGTTCCTTGTACGACCTATCAAATAATGCAATTTTTTTCATTTTTCGTGCATTAAAAACGACGCACCACTACGCACCGAGAAGATATAAAGCAAATCGGACACAAATTGATATGCATACAAGTTTTGACAGAAAATCCGAAATTTTACATTTTGGCTGCCAATGAATGAACGGTTGTCGCCACAGCGCATCTGATCTGCGCAACTGGCAGGATATTTATGAGGAGAAATTACGATTCCAGGTTATAAAGGTTTCTCGAATTTCATTCCGTGTACTCTGGTAGACAGTAACTGTGCCTCGCATACAGATGCGCAAACGATATGCGCAGATCAGAATTTGAGAGAGGTCGTGCAGTTGGGCTCAAAGAAGTCGGTTGGTCTTATCGGCGAATAGCCCGACATTTGAGCAGGAGCGATGCCACTATTAGATGATGTTGGCAGGAATGGATGAACCATGGCCATAGACAGGGAACAGCACACAAGAAGCACATACGAAGGAAGCGGTAGGCCTAGATAAACGACAGAACGTGAAGACCGAGCAATCGTCAGAGCGCCACTCCCAGCCCCAGATGTATTGCGCGTGCAACTAGTACTTCACTGACCGCAAGGACCATTCATAGACGGCTCACAGAAAGGGGGCTGAGGTCACGGCACCCCTTGCACCGATTACCATTGACCTCTGTACAACGTCAAGCCCGTTTGCATTGGTGTCGGGTTCATTCGCCCTGGAATGTCTTTGACTGGAGTAGAATAGTTTTCAGTGATGAGTCCTACTTTGAACTGAGCCCCGATGACGAGCGAAGGCGAGTCTGGAGACGCCCCGGACAGCGGTGTGATACCAACCTGACTGTCTTCCGGCAGATAGGCCGACAACCAGGAGTGATGGTCTAGAGTGCCATTTCATTTCATAGTAGGATCCCTTTGGTTGTCATTCGTCCAGCCTTACAGCACAGCGGTACGTCGACGAAGTTCTAAGGCCCGTTGTGTTGCCCTTCATGTCACGCCGCACTGGGCTTACATTTCAGCAAGGTAATGCTCGCGCCCACACTCCACATGTTTCTACTGCTTTCCTTAGTGCTTGCCGAACATTACCTTGGCCAGCAAGGTCGCCGTATCTCTCTCCTATTGAAAATGTTTGAAGCAATATGGGCAGGGACCTCCAACCAGTTCGTGATGTTGACGATCTGACGTGCCAGTTGGACAGAATTTGGCGCTATATCCCTCAGGAGGACATCGATGCTAAGCCGAATAACTACTTGCATGAGGGTCAGAGGTGCACAAACGCGTTACTGGCTTTTTAACTTTGTGTAGCACTACAATAAATCATCCAGTTTTTCTCAAACTGTAATCATTTGTTTTTCTGTACATGTACATCACTTCCACCGATTTTCATCCTATTCGGAAAACTCCTTCTTGGTGCGTCGTTTTTTTATGCCTAAGAGTGTACTTCTCATTTAATTAATTCAGTTCTCATTTCTTGGCAAGCCAAAAATACATAAATCTCTAAACATCTTTATTAAAAATTGTAAAATACATAAAAACATAAAACAGCAGTTAAAAAACAGTTTTTACAATTAAAAATTAGAATTGCTGTGTTAGATAAGCAATTCGGCCAGCGGACTAGCAGGCAGATTTTTCGGTGCACAAAATTGAAAGTCAAATTTTTATCCCACTCTGCAAAAAGCACTGAAAGTGCAGAAACTGACTTAATTCACTTTTCTACTAAGAGTTTTCAAATATAAACAAATGGCAGTTTAACTTACTTTAACTTAAACGACTTTTAAATCGTTCATAATTCTACAATTATTGCATGCAGATTCACTAAAGGCATAAAAATCATAACCGGAACATAATAACAGCATAATACTATCACTTTTAAAATAAAAAATGCACACTTTATTCCTAATCTTTATGTCTTACCAAAATTTCATGAAACTCCAGCAACATTTAGATTTATAGTCAATAGTGCCAGAAACTGCAAGAAGAATTTTGATAATATTTTTACCACTCTACGTAAAACTATTTGCAATGCAGATTTTGAACATGTTAACGAAGACAAAAACTTCTGCTAGGTTATTAACGACAACTTGAAAATCATTGAAAAAGTGAAAATCATAAAATTTACAATAGTTACTGCTATGACTTTGAAAACCTCTACACGTCTCTGCCACTCCAAGAAATCTACGAAAGTCTTTAAATATGACAGAATTTTTTTCCTGGAATATTTAATAGTCTGGATTTACAAAAATGGAAAGGATTCTACATTTTTCATTACGGAATAACTATATTAAGCATTCACACTTAACTTACCTGCAAAAAGAAGGAATTCCAATGGGAAGTTCATATTCCACATATTTATAACTTATTTCTTTTGTCTAAAGAATTCAAATTCCTCAAGAGCATTTCTGATAACGATTTCAGTAAATTTGAACACACTTATAGATTTATTGATAACATTATTACTTTCAACAATTCCAATCTCATCTACTCCAATTGCCTAAACCTAAATAAAACAATAATAACCAAACAGAAATGGTTTATCTTCATCTAAATATTCATAATCTAACAGAAATTAAATTTTTAGATAAAAGGAAAGATTTTAATTGTTTACTAATAAATTGGAACTCCAGCATATCTAAAAAAGGTACTGCAAATAATATTATTAATCAAATTAGCAGAATTAGAAAAGTTTTCACTGAAATAGAACCACAAAAAGAAGAAATTCTAATTCTCACCAAAATTTTCAAAGATAATGAAGTTCCTTTAAAATTCATTAACAGTCTTTTAAATAAAACTGGAGTAGTCTACACCCTATAATACCTTTTAAAAATATGAATTTTTAATCTGAAAGCTCCAAAAAAGAAGGATAATAAAGGATGTCTTAAAGGGTTTATAAGATTTTTTATTTATTTATATATTTTTTAATTAATTTATTTATTTTTCCCTCTTAATTACTATTCTATTATTAAATAAGGACGTTATATATATTCAAGATATTTAAGCCGTCATGATAAGTCCATGGCGTGAAGACTTTTTAATTTTCTAACAATGGTTTGTTTACTTCCAATTTCAACCTTTTTCTGCAATTTTAAATAATAATTTTAAAAAAACCCAAAATTTAACTTTATGGATTTTTCTACACTTGTATACAAAACCATTATTAAAAACATTTTGACCATTATTTGGGTACCGTTTTGAGTCTAATTTTTAAAGAATAATTGATTTTAAAATTTAATTACAGTTTTACACTGAATGATTTTCTTTATTCCCATTTTTGTTTTAAAGAGTGAGAATTTACTTAAATTTCATTCAATTAAAAAAGTAATATTTTTGTTTGCCAAAAATTAAAATTTTCTTTGAAATATTTAAAAGTTTTTTTTTATTTCAAAATTCCATATATTGATCCAAATTTTAGCCTTTTGAGGGATTACTTTCTCGCCAAGTTTTTTTAATTTCGCCAAGGAAGCCAAAATCGCAAACATGTACGCCTCTACTATAATATTATTTGTTTCCATTCAGGTCTACTGAATGTTCTCGAAGTTTATAATTACTTCTAGGGAGTTTTAATTAGTCTTTTCACCTAAGATTTATAACATTTTAAATTCTCTGGATTATTTGTTTTGTTTTTTTAAAATGAAAATTTTTTATTTAAACTTTTCACTGAAGTATTTTATTTTTTCACTTTAAATAAAACAGAATTCTCTTTGTTTAAGATTCAAGACTCTAATTAGAATTTGCTTTGTTTTTTCCTTGCTTTGGGGAAGGGCCAGAATTTTCTGATGAACTATTAGGATTAAAATACATCAAAATGGTTCATCGGCTGATTCTGGATACAGAAAAGCAAGGATTTTTGTAGAAGAGAGATTTCAATTTATTTCAATGTTCCTCTTCCCTGACGAAGTGGCATTGAAGTTAATTGAATTGCTCTTCTGGTTTTGTTCATTTTTCTTTAACTTTCATTAATTTTTTGAATTGGGGTATTGCTTGTTTGACAAGTTTTGGTTTTAATATTTTTACATTTTTTGTAGTATTTAGTGGATTATTTGAAATTTATTTATTATGAATTTCAATTTTGTCTTCGTGAAAAATTAGTTCTGAATTCCTTACTTTATATATACACGCTTTTGGTGCTACTGATTGCAACCAAAAAGTATGGTACACAACTAGAGGTTATAACAGTCCCATATACCAAATTTCAACGATCTGAGGCTAATCGTTTTTGATGTATACGAGATAAATACTTACGTACCTACAGATATCACGAAACAATCTCTTCTGAATCCATTTTATCCACATTTTTCAATCCGTTTTGTTAAATAATGCTGTCTGTACGTACAGCATTATTTAAATAGATTCGAGATCTGTCAAAAATGTTATTTTCGCTGAAATAGGATACCCGAAATTTTTCGCCATTATAGTACTTCCTTTACTTGGTGCAAGGAAGTAATTAGTTAGATACGGATCATAAAAAAGTATAACAGTTTTCGGCCTGCCTTAAAGTAAAGATCTTTGTAATGCCAAGTATTTAACATTAATTTTAATACCATTTCCCTGGTATATTAAATATAACACAAATTTGTCATTTTTTAACCCCTTAAAATGGCTAATTTTATTTTACAAGGTTAGGTTAGGTTAGGTTAGGTTATTCAATTATGGCAAAGCACACGAGGGCTATCTGCCTAAAGGAAGGGATGCCTTCGTGGAGGACTTTCTAAGGGAAACTGGCTCGTATACACATTACACATGGGGAAAACCACGAAAACGCCCATGCAGCCAGCCCGTTCGCGGGATTCGAACCTCGGACCGAACTACCAGTGTTCAGCGTCTTTACCGCTCAGCCGCTGGTGGGCCCTTTTTACAAGGAAACCCTTGTTAAGTTTCTAGAGCGTTTTTTTTTAAAACTAGATGGCAGAACTACCCTATCAATGCTTAATATTTTGAAACTATTAAATTAGCTTATTTCATTTAAAAGTCTTATCTTTCAAGATTTATAAATTATACTGGAAGGAAATAAAATTTAAAACCTATAAATATATAACGTACAGATGCTGTACGGCATTTCAGTCAAAACCGAAGTTTAAAAATGGGTTATCAAACGTTTTTTAAGACTGGTACATAAATTATCCTCACGCCCATTTGAGGATCGCTATTAAGGGTTTTTTGTCCCCCCCCCCAATACTCTTAGGTGTGAACATGCATATTTACATTACAGTTGTTTTAGACTTAGTTGTTTTAGGACTTAATTCTAGTAAACTTCTAACTTTAATTCTAGTAAAGAGCTGTTCTTCCTGAACAAAATTATACATTTTAACCTTATTTACTGAAATATTTTAAAGGGAGTCCTAAGAGGCTGAAATTAGAAAAAGGCCTTTGAGGTGTATCAGAATAAAATCGTTTAACGGCATGTCTTCCTGAATAAAATAATGTATTACATCCTGTATTTACAGAAATTTAAAAAAGGATCCATGAGTGGCTCGATAAAGGAAAGTCCAGGTGTGTTGTGGGGGGGGGGGAATTCTGAGGACGTGGGATCGTATCAATAGGCATATCCTTTTTATGGATTATCTAAAGATTAAAATATAAAAACTTCACAAAAGTAACTTTTCCTATTTTCGCCAAGTTCCATTTCTTTATAATACGTATTATGCTACAGTTGCATCATGATGCAGTTTACGCATGCGGTGCTGTATTTACTAATGTTTTTTGACAGAACAATAATACTGAATTTGAATCATTTTTCACGCATTTTACATAGGGGGGCTTCATCAAACAGTCTAAAAGTATAAATTTTATTTTAAAATTTTAAATTTCTGTAGAAATGTTTGAAATTTTTGACACCAAACCTAAGAAATCACATACAAGCATCCATTTCCATAGATACACATTCCATATATTCCACAGATTATGCAAAAATACATTAAAATAAAAAAAAATTAACAGTCGGCACCTATAAGGAAATACATCTTTAGCTCAATTAGTATAACATTTCTACAATGTCTTAAAATTCAGGATTCCTCTTTAGATATTTGTAAATTCAGTTTTATGTTCTAGGATCCGTATATTACTGTTAATGCAAAATTTTACCGCAATTTAACTGCTTTTATGTACCACCCCTGAAAGGGCTAAATACATTCGAAAGTATTTGCTGCAAATTAATTGCTGTCATTTCAGTTTCTAGAGAAGTAGTGTATATTTGAGTGTTTTGTCATACGTAATGAACCAACTAAATTTTCACCAAACGTAAAAAGTGAAAATTCTACCACAAAATGCACAGTTAATTAGCCAAGTAGTATTTGGATTTAAAAATGAAAATTCCACTCCAAATGCATATTTTCAGTTTATTTAGGGAATAAAAGCATTTCACCGATTTTCGATTAACTATTATACAAATTATGCGAAGAATTTCAATTTCGTTTCCAATTTGAACGGTAATTACCGACTAATTTTCAATAGCTTGAGTAGGAATTATAATTGCATAAATGGAAATAATTTTATTTTTCTTCACTGCTACATCTAATTGCTAGGAAATAAGTCTATGCTTCGTGTTCCTTCACTATGATTGAATTTGGAATTAAACTCAGCATATTTATTTTATTTGGATTTTTGTTTCTTAATGAAACTAAAATGTCAAAGATTACCTTGTATTTCTTTACATTCATGTGTATACGCCTGCCCGCAACACATGTCTAAACATATACTTATGTTAACATAACTAGTAAGGAAACTAAGAGAAAAAAATTATGTAAAATAGCTTTTAATGGATATGCGCCATAAAGAAAAATCGATGTACACTGCGCAAGAAAAAAAAATGGGACAGTTCTACATCTCCGGTGCTCCTGGGCCGATTGACGAAATTCAAATTGCGTTTTTCATGTCTCGAAAGCGCGACTTAGGATATATATTAGATTTTTATATAGCTTTGTTCTAATATAGGCATATTGTCACAAAATCGGACTTTTTCTGAAATAGCATACCAATATTTTTCCATATTTAGATTCTACGACTCAAATTATGCCTCAATATTAAATTTTGTAAAATTTGCTGCAAAATTTACGGTATAATTTAAAAATGTAACATGACGAATTTTTTTTTTCGGTTTGCGCCAAGAATAAATCATTTGGCAAACTTCTTAATACATGGTAACCTATTTTCCTATTACTTCCATCGTCCAGAAGTGGAAAAAAAGTCACCTCATTCCTACTTTAAAATAATTTAAACAAAATGCATAAACCACATTTTCGTTATTACTGTTTTCAACAAATATGCCAAATTTCAAAACGCGCCAATATATAAATTCACGCATATCTTCGGAAATTTTGAATAAAAGCTCTAATTTTTTGCAGGTATGCTTAGAAATACAGCTACTTTAAGATGATTGTAAAACTTTTATAGGTTATGATACAAAATCGAAAAATTTATGAAAATTATTTAAAAATGCCAATTTTAAAAAGAAATCATAAACAATTGGGTAAATTTATTTGAAATGAACTTAAATTTCGAACTGCGTGGGAAGGAATCAAATACGTTTCATAAAAAAGAGATATTAATAAATACATACCAAACTGAATTAACATTGAGGAGCTAAAATTTTGAGAGTCAATTTTTCAAAAACAACTCGTCCGATTTTTACAAAATTCGCTAGTTTGGCATAATTTGAGCTGTAGAATCGAAATATGGAAATATATTGGTATGCTATTTCAAAAAACGTCCGATATTGTGTCAAAATACCTATATTAGAAAAAAGGTATATATAAATCTAATATATATCCTAAGTCGCGCTTTCGAGACATGAAAAACGCAATTTGAATTTCGTCAATCGGCCCAGTAGAACGAGAGATATAGAACTGGTTTTTTTCGCAGTGTAAATATTAATATTTCTTGCTCACTTTTGTTTGTTTTCTATTTGGCCAAACTCGATTTATTTGACCCCATCAGTAACCAAATGGTTAAGAGCACCGAATACTGGAGTGTTTCGCGTGTAATCGCCCAGAGCCCGATTTCACGCGAAAGGGCATTTTCATACTTAATTTTCGTGGATTTTCTCACATGTAAAATCAATACCAGCCAGGTTCTCTTAGAATGACCACTTCGAAAGCCCTTCTCTTAGGCGGATAACCTTTGTGTGCTTTGATATATTCGAGTATTTCGAATTAAAAGCATTTTTTTAAACCTGTCTACTTGCTGTGTATGCTTTTTTCAGTATTTCATATTGCCCAGTTTCTGATTTTTATCAAATACATAATTGTATGTGCATGTAAGTGTAATATCTTACACATAATGTATGTGTACGCAATGTCATATATATGTAGTGTACACTACGAAAAAAATGGGACCGTTCTATATTTCCCTTTCTACTGGGCCGATTGACGAAATTCAAATTGCGTTTTTCATGTCTTGAAAGTGCAACTTAGAATATATATTAGATTTATATATAGCAATTGTTCTAATGTAGGTATTTTGTCACAAAATTTGAAATGACATGCCAATGTTTTTCCATAATTCGATTATACGACTCAAATTATGCATAAATATTGAATTTTATAAAATTTGGTGAGAAATTTACGAAGAAAGTCAAAATTTTATCTTGGCTAATCTTTCTAGTTTGCGCCAGGAGAGAAAAATTCACTTAGCGAAATTCTTAATTTGTAATAACCTGCTTGCTTTCCTTTTTTTCATTGATGCAGGAGCGGAATAAAAGTCTATCGTTCACTTTTTCAAATAATTTTAACAAAGTGTGCAAACCACATTTTCGTTATTATCGCTTATAATAAATACGTCAAATTTCAAAACGCGCCAGTATGTAAATTCATGTATATCTTACAAAATTTTTAATACAGAACTCTAAATTTTTGCAGGTGTGCCTAGACCTACAGCTATTTTAAGATGATGTTAAAAATTTAATAGTTTATAATACAAAAACGTCTTTGAAAAATTTATAAAAAATATTTAAAAATACAAATTTTAAAAATATATCATAAAAAATGTGCGAATTACATTTGAATTAAGACTAAGTTTCGAATTCTGGAAGAAGGAATCAAGTAAGTTTAATAAAAAAAGAGATATTAATAAATATATATCAAATACAATTAATATTGAGTAGCTAAAATTTTGAGAGCTAATGTTTTAAAAACTACTGGTGCCATTTTTACCAAACTTAGCAGTTTCGCACAATTTGAGTGGCAGAATCGAAATATTGAAAAAAAAATTGGCATGATATTTCAGGAAAAGGCCGATTTTGTTTCAGAATACCTATATTAGAACAATGCTATATATAAATCTAATATATATCCGAAGTCGTGCTTTCCAGACATGTAAAACGCTAACTGAATTCCGTCAATCGGCTCAGTAGACCGCGAGGTAGAGAACTGTTTCATTTTTTCCCGCAGTGTACGTATATGTAAATATGCATTATACATTTGCAGATCTCATAATTGCATACCTATTAATTCATACCTACCTTCGCTTGAAGTCAACTAATTGCCCAATTTCCTATTTTTATATCCTTTTACAATCAATTTCGAGTAAAGGTTTTGGAAGTGAAATTTTTAATTTAATTTACACGTTGCATATTTTTATTCGGCATATTTTTATTTGCATATTTTTCTTCAATTACGTTTGTAAATCTTTTGGCCTTTAAACCATTTTTCATTGTTTTACTAAGCCTGGTATTCTTTTTTCCTGATTCGCTAGCTTGGATGAAATCTTGAAAAAACTTTTCAACAGCCGTATTTTCTTAAAATATTTCACATGTTTATATTTGGGAGAGAAACAGAGGACTGTTCGCAAAATTAGGTATACATTTTTCTCTGTTATTTTTTATTACTTAAATTACTATACATGTGCTAGCTTAACAATCAAATTAATTATCATAAAATTTAGATGTTTGTTTCGTGGCATACTTAGAAACACAAATTTTCAACCAAAATCAAAATAAGTTCTTTCACAATTTCTGACAGAATTTATTAAGTTTTGGATCTTTTTCAAAAATCGTTTTGTTTCTTTTAGTTTAATGAAGTTGCTTGTACAAAGTTTGTAGCTTAAATAACAATAATAAAAACATTTTGCGAGAGAATTCAATTCGGGGAGGGCAACTTAAAATTGGCTATGGGACATTCATAGAATTTCAAGAAACAATAGAAATGACAATAGGTAAATGAGTATGATATTCAGTTCCGACACATTTATCCTTGTGACAATTTTGATTTAAAACTCCCCGTCGCTGACAGCTTCACAAAAGTTATTTTAGTTATGTATGGTTGGAAATATTGCATATTATCTTACTTTTTAGCGCATTTGATTAAAACAATCTCTTACGTATTTTGTAACCCTTTTTCTAGATCTTATTTTAGGATTTGCCCTTGAGTATAGTTCACTTAATAATATTCAAAGCTGTTTATATGTATCTCACATTTTATGCTCCAGTAGAAGAAACTGGTACAGAAATATTTTATGGTACAAAGTACACAAGCAAATTTGTTCTTATCTTATTAAATTTTATGACGAAAGGCCCTCATATTGTACGCATTAGGTCTTTCTTTAGAAAAGTTATTGGCTTGCTAGTAGCCCGGTCAACTGAAATGATTGAAATACCAAAATGCGGAGCAATATAGGCAAGATATAAAATTTTACTCTGACGTAAAGAAAGGTAGAAGAAAATGGTTAACTGTATAAATAATGGGCTACTTTGAATCGACATTTAGATAGGGCTAGCATGCATTAATTACCAGTTATATGTCATCGGATAAAAATAATTACAAATTTCATTGATTTGTCACAAGTATATTGATGGAAGACTCGTTACTATGCTGATAAGTTGCTTACGTTTGTTCAAAATTTTCCCACACAAATTAAAATGCTAATCTATGTACCTTGGCCATCCCAGCGTGCTCTGACTTAGAATGTCAAAATTAGTATATCCAAAAGAAGAACTATTCAAATATCTGTATTTTCCGCTACTAAATAAGTTCGTGCTATTTCAGTACGCTTTAAGGAGGCAAACTGTGTTAGCCAGTTGTGTCAGAGAGATGTAAACTTTATGTAAAATGTTGGATAAACTATACAGAAAAGGCATTTCTAGCATTACAGTTACATTTACTAGTTAAATTACATTCGAAGCACGATACTCTTACATACTGATCTAGCGATGTGTACGCTGAAGTAAGCTTTTAAATCAATTGCATATCTCATACTGTAACAGTTAGACTTTATACCAGAGACCGTTAATAACACAATTTACTTTTAACCCTTTACACCCTTTACCTAGACGCATATAATTATGATTGCGAAGACTCAGGATATGTCTTGTTATCATTCCAAGAATGAAAACAACAATGATGAGCGAAGCGTTGAAATAAATCCCTTGAAAATTTAGAATACATTTTATGTGCATTACATGTATAAACTAGCACAGGGAGAAGACGCAGCCATCAGAACTTCGCCAATGATTTTGCAAGAATAGTTCCCACGTCACTAGCTGCACAGCTCTGTCCCAATTTTAGCAAAGAATACCTCTCGTGCGCCAAATTCGAAGATCACGCACTAATTTCTACCTATCACAAAACTTTTCGAAAGGACTCACAAGTATTTTCAGTACAGGTGACAGGTGACGGAGGACGAGAACACCTGGTTTGGATGCTGCTCAACAGAAAGTACCTGGTGCTGTATTGTTTCTAAATTTACCATTGTATTACATCTGACCTGAATGTAACGTTAGAAATGATATAGCACTGGGACCCAAATTGTTGCTTGAGGGCAATATTTAGCTCTTTAGTCAAGCGGATATTCGATAGAAATATGCGCTTAACTAAAGAGATACCTAACGTCTAGAATCGAAATAAACAGAGTCAACGAAATCCATTCTTTGAGAGTGAAAACAAAATTGTGAAATTAAAGCATTGATAGTAAATTTTATTTCTGATTCTTTCATATAATGAAGATTTCATACATTCACTCATTGCATAGCGTTATGGATATATTCCTTTTAACATACATGGTTTGATTATTTAGGTTAAAGGGTTATTTATCCTTTGCTAACATGCCAGAATATACGAGAAACGGTTTCTGCATAATCTTCAAGTTCCGCATGTGCTTACATACTAAAATAAGTATTTATTATTAATTACTTATAGAAAAAGATAAATAATGTAAGGTTACCTCACTAATTATGTTTGCCCACTGAATACTTAATTCCTGAGTATTCGAAATTAAACAAAAGAAATCCCTCTTGCAGTAAAAAGATGAAGTAAATTTGTCGAATTCATTACACGAATCGATAACATTATTCCGGATGTTGTCATCCAAACGTCACTATACGCACCAGATAACAGCATAACGAGATAATAAAATTAAAAAAAGCCATAAGTGCAGTTAATAAAATAAATCAATTCACACGGCGACCGGTAACTTAGTTTGCCAGGATGAAGAAAAAAGATCTGAGCATTAAGTTAATTAAATGCAATTACTCCCCTTCTATTTTCTTTTCTTTCTGGGGATTTGATTAATCAAACATTTAATGAAGAAGCGTTTGCTTAGCAAATTATTAATACGTAAAGCAAGGAAATGTAGTAAGCAATATTTTATTAATTAGAAAAGTTTCCTGTGTATTGCTAAACTGATTTAAGTTGTTCATTTACCTCTGAGAATTTCATTTTAGAGCTTTAAAGAAGTTTAAATAAGAAGAATCCAATTAGAATAATACTATTTTCTCGTGTACCACTTTTAAGATTTATCATGTCATAAGTCAATAACATTTCAATTTTAAATCCTCTGAATTCATATACTAGAAATGCTTTTAACATATTCCCACATGTCTTCGCAATATTAAGGATTTAACATTTTCTGATGTATTTATATTTCGGCAATGGAATCTCTTTTATTTTTATTCATTATGATAGTTTCCCATTTAAGCCATTCCTTAGTCTACAGCTGCATCAAAAAATAAGACTCTATAAGGTGCAAAACAACTTAAATGTTCTTAATTAAGTTCCAGAATGAAATATAAATTGTCCTGTCTTTCTTTGTCCAATATTTGAAAGCTGTTAATAAGAAGCTTGTAGTTAACAGAACTTAATGAGTGTCGGTTCCATTTCCGACATCGTGTTTATTCGAAAAAAAGATTTTCGGAAGAGGGTTTCTGCTATCAAAATGTAAGCCCGAACGGAAATTCTAAAAGAAGATGAAAACTGCAGTTCAGAATTTTATCAATATTTGAAGATCTAATGGAGAAGAATAAGTTAACCCTTCTCAGTGATATCTGTCAATGAAGGTGGCTTAGAAAACTACCAACTCTGAAATGTGTTTCTGTTCCACTGGAAATTAATTTAATTTCTAATTAAAACTGCATGCTTCACAACAAATTAACAATGTTTTCTATACTTCATAATAATATTTGCTTCATTTGTCTTTATAGTTAATGCAGCAACTTGTTATGTTGCTTATTAAATACATAACATGCGCGTTTGCAACTTTTATAATTATTTACACTATTAATAGGCTTAATTAAACACATTTCTAACGTTCCTGATATTTCGCAGTCTAACAATTCATTTCACACATTTAATTTTATTTTAAAGACATGTTTCACTGAACTTTTGACTAATAATTCTCTTTGCTTGCATTATCGTAATAATTTTGATATATTTTTTGTCAGTGAATACAGTTGTTTGAAATACGCAATACATACAGAACGATTTGATAATCTGATATTTGATAATTATTGGGAAAAGATGCATCTACATTTACGCAAGAGTTAAGACTAAAAACCGTCTCAAAAGCTTCAAAATTTAGTCGCCGGTTTTATATTTCTAATACCTTATCTTAAGCATTATTAAAAGTGCGCTTTAGACTCAATATGATATTGAAGCTAACAATTAAGAGTATTTTCTTTCCATTCGTGCGTAATGAGGCTTAGTTTAGTGTTTTCCATAACACAAGATTGTAGAAATCACGTGTTTCGTGAAGCCTTGATAGTTGCTTGCTCGTGTCGTCATCTATTAACACCAATGTGAAGTGCTGCATCGCATGAGATGGACCCGACCCTGGGCCAGTTTGCTAGGAGTCGAATTCTTTACCACTACCCCAAAAGAGCTCCATTGAGCTAGGTTCAAGAATTCCAACTCTTTCGAATTTGCAAGCGTTGAGTTGTTTTCGAGATCGCTACACAATCCCCTCCCAAGCATCTGTGATGCGATATGAGCAGATGTTCCGTTTGTGAGTGTGACCGTGATCCCAGTGTTTTGATGAGATTAATTGTTCCGTTTACTGAGCGGTGATTGCGATGCATGGGCTTGCACATCAGTGAATTGGATCCATGGATGGCTGGTGGAGATGGTTGAACAAAACCCCGTTTGTTGGCATGTGGGTCGCCGTTAGGTTGTGGGGTGAAACGTGTGACTTAGTTCGTCACTTGTACTGAGTGAAGGTAACAGTCTAATTCTCCAGGTCACCAATGTAGCGATCACGTGGTGCGTGAAGCCTCGGTAGTTGCTTTCTCGTGTCGCCATCTATTAATACCGGTGAGAAGTGGTGCATCGCATGAGCGGGACTCGATCCTGGACCAGTATACTAAGAATCAAATTCTTTTCTACTAGCCCAAGAGCTCCATTGCGGTAGGTTCAAGAATTCCAAGTCTTTCAAATTGCGAGCGTTGAGTTGTTCTTCAGATCGCTACAAGATAAATGTTCACTGCGTGCTCAGCTGCCAGAAGAATCATTAAAAATATTATTTTGCATAGATCTTCAATAATTAAAACTCACATTCAGATCTAACAGTAAAATCCATCCTAGGTAGATGTAAAAAGGGAATGCAGTCGTGTAAATCAATATTTTGCCCAAGCATTTACTGTTGAATCCGTTGTTGAATGAATCCATAAGGAAAAGATGTACCAGTGTAACGAAAACGTTATTTTTCCTTAAAAATATCAGACACAACATGTACAGCTGCAGAATACTCTACCAAGCAAATTATTGCTACATTCCAGTAACTCCAAATGAGACTGTAAGTAATTTGTTTTAGCTACAAACACGATTAAGAAAATTTTACGCTTGTTTTCTTAGCGAGAATAAAACCCTCGAAGTTTCAATTTTATATCTAAAATCAATAAGAGCTGAGATTAAAAATTCTGATGATTTCAAAGAATAAAAAAGATGTGTCTTAAACTTATTCTTCGGAGTATTCTTTATGCAAATGCGCAAATAATCTTCCAGTAGGCTGGAGGAAGCGAGTTGGAAAGTGATTTCGTGAAATAGTTAATAAATGTTAAGAAATAGTTTTTCTAGGTATATTTTAACTTTTAGAGATGAAAAATTATAGTTGTCTATACAATGTTTCTTTATTATCAATTCAAATATGACTTTTTTCTTTTGACTTATTATTAAGAAAAAATTGAAAAACGTGAAATGTTAATGGTATAAGAACAAGCAGAATCTCAGATATTATTTATTTATTGTTTGAGAGATTAATAAAAAAAGCAGGATATAAACGAAAATTTTAAGAAATGGGAGATTTGGTGGAGAGAAGTGTATAAACGAAATATTCTGGGCAGGACGTGTGATATATTTTGTCACTGCCCGTTATAAGCAAAACGATTCATATTTCATTACAAAAACTGGAAATATTATCAAACAGTATTCGATTTAAAGACAAAAAGAGAAATTTCAATAATAATGTTTTGTGTAATATGTGAATATACAAGTAATGTTTTAGTATAAACATTTCATGAAATCGCATGTGTTCATATTCATTACTTATTAAAGAATGCCTTTTAAAATATTTTGAATATGCTGTATTTTTTCTGCAGTTTAAAAAAAAAAAAGCTACGGTAGAAAAAAAAAGCGGGCTATGTTATCTTGATTCTCCTTGCATTCTCAATTTCCCCCCTTTTTTTTCTAAATTTTTCTGTATTCTGGGTATTTAAAAGCGTTTTAAGTATGCATTGAATCAGATATGTATATCATGGTTAAAACAATCTGAATTTCTCTCTTTTAATATAGTAGGTTTTATGTTTAGATTAATTTAGCGGTTATTTAAGAATCATATTGGTATGAATATCAGCCATATTGGTGCTGATTTATAACCGACAAGGATTAAGATTAGTGCAATTTTTTAAATTAATACTTTAAGTTTTATTTTATTTTATATTGTATGGAATTAAGAAATATTGCTACAATTTTTTAGGCAAGTCATACCCCTAAAAATAATCTTCATTATTTTTTAAATATTAAATATTATTTTATTCCTAAATATTCCTAAATATTATTTATAGTCTTTTAACCATTTTTCCTGGGTAAATTTTCTTTGAACTTATTTATTTATCTTTTTATGATTATTGTTTATTTGTTTGTTTTTAAGCTATGAATAGTGTAAGCAGATTAGTTAAAGAACTTATTTTCTTAAGCATTACAAACAAATTTCGATATTTCCATTTACAATTGAAGTCTGCTTGCTTTTAACTTATGAAGTAATTTGGGTACTCAGATCAACGATAAGCTGCTAGAAAACACTGCAAATGAAGCAAAATTTACGGCCGATTGCAATATTAAACAGAACTTCACTGTGTTGTTGCTGTCACTCATGCTCACTTGTCTGACAGCCACATTAGCTCAAGCCCACGAAATTCTCTGTGGTAAGGAACACTCAAGATACGCCTGCCTTTGGCAACACCATTGAGCACCTTACAGGTGACAGTGCGATTTTGCTCAGTTCCGCCTCCAATTTGGACGGAGAGCTCCATGGGGGGGGCGACTCCGAGGGTATCCCACCCCTCTTTCCTTCCACCAAACCACACGAGAAGACTTCTGGCTCGCCGCATGTTTAGAGTGCCGCACCGACACCATACATTTACAAACATCCATGCCTTGTCCTGTATTCGAACCCGGGCCCTTCGGCATGGCAGTTAGCGAAGTTAAACACTTGACCGGTTGGGCGGTGCACTTCACTGTTTATAACGCAAACATCTGCCTTTATGTTTGTAAATGTATAGTGCCTGTGCGGCATGGCGTCACTCTAAATATGCCGCCAGCCGAAAATCCAATCGAGAGGTTGGTGGAAGGGAAAGAAGGATGGGAGACCCTCGGACCTCTTCTTTGGAGTGAACTCCTTCAAAACTTGGGCGGTACTATCCCTGCATGGTGCTCAAGGCACGACATGTTTCCATACAGACACAGTTTTTCAATTCTTGTCGCAATAATATTCGTGGATTTGTTGTGACTATGCCAGACAAGTGAGATTGACAACAACACAAATATGCAAAATGTCACACGAAATAATTAACTCGTCGGAATGTATATTGCTAAGAAAAATAACTGTGTTTGCATGTTGTTAAGTACTGCTAGAAAAAAATCTGAGAAAGATTTACTTCGTAACATAAAACATTGTGATTTGCAACATTGCATAATTTTGTGTTATATGCGAAATTTTAAAAAAAATACTCTACATAGTCTTTTATTCTCTTTGATGCTCTATTGTACTCTTTGATTTCGTATATATGCGAAATCTAAGATTACTCTATTACGCCCTTTTGATTTTCAAGTTGGCAGATTTCGCTCTGGTACGATTTTCAAAATGCCTCTCTTACCACTAAGGCTGGCTGCAACATTTGCCTATCAGCGAAAAACAGCTTTTACCTATTAGCGAAAAACCGCTGCTCGAAAAGGAATTAGAATCTCAAGACGTTAGTTTAATTGGTAAATGAAAATTTATCTAGCTTTTAGTTGCCGACCCTTAGCTTGTGGCTTTGCGTGGAAAGTACTTGCATTTGCAAATTCAGAGTTTGTTAAAGGCCAAATTGTGTTACTGTCGAGTCTATTCGACTACAAATTTTGTTAATTTATTGATATCTAACAACATTTATCACGTAAGGTAGAATACTCTTAAGTTATATATTTGCGTTTTAATGCTTTCACCATTAAGTTAGGAGTGGTAACTGCCATCATAACTTTAAAGTAACATTTGAGACATGAGAAGTAGATTTGAAATACTTAATAAGTAGAAATACGCACATACAAGTGCTACATTATTATGCGTAAAGTTGTTATTTCCCTGTTCAGTTGTAATCAGTTTTTTAGTTGAACGCTTAAAAAATGTCTTAATTTTTATTAAAAGAAATTTAAGAATCCACGATTGTTTTATTATATTCTATGACGTACTACGTTTCAAATATACAAAATACCTCTTCTAGTTTCCAATTTTATTATTTTGAATAATAAAGAAATTGATGCATATAGCCCTATGTTTTTCTATATAAAAATAACAGGGAAGACAATGAATAATGTTTTCGTAATTCATTAATTAGTGAAATGATCATATGCAAAGTAATTGCCGAAGCTGGAAATTTTTTTATAAACTAAATCGAACCATTTCGCAGTCTGAAAAAAAATATCAAAGGAAGAAAAGTAATGTTGTGGAAATGTATTTGTAATAAAGTATTGAAGTCGTTTTCCAAATTAGGGATGCAGATACTAATGGTGCCAAATTTTCCGAAGAATTCAGTAAGGAAAAAATACAGTAAACCATAAAGCTTTATTGATGACAACAAATAAAAACTGCACATTTTCTCCTTTCTTAAGCTTGCTTTGGAAGATTTCCAAACAGTAAGCCTTTATTGTTATATGTCTAAAACTATTAAAAAAATCACCTAACTTTGGATATAATAAAAGGCTTACATTTAGTAATAAAAATGAATCAGTTACTCTTTTGTATGTTTCCTAATTTTCTTTGGGTAACTTACTCATTTCAATAAGAAACAAATCTGACGATTAGTTTAATCCCGAGTGAGCGAACCATATCGTGGAATAAGTACAATCTAAAATGAATGGACCCTAAAAGATTTCATATCCGAGTTTCCGTTATTCTGTAAAACGTCGATGAACACTTCTACTGAAGCACATAGGGCTGTAGTAGGGAGAATGTCAGGTCACAACTCTGTAGATTTGAGAGTTACTGCATCAATGAATATGACATACATGAATATTTATTTCAGTTTCTAATTTCATAAACTTTCATTTATTAAGACGGCATTTACATTATTAAATTGAAAAAGAAAGGAAAATATCTTAAATTATCAGTTAATATGTAGCAGGTGACAAAAAGTCTCGTGACCGGATAAAGCCGGTCATGCCGCTCAAAGAGTTAGATGACTGCAACAAGTGCTCCCGAAAGGCCCATCCAGCTCCTACATAAGAATCTGCACGTCAAGGAACTTTACTTCACAGAAGGCCAAATATAGCATAAATGATGAAAAATAAGAGAAACCGCCTTCTTCTTAATTTTTCTAGGTTAAAAGTTAGTAAATTGATTACTTTCTTGAGGTCTTAATTCAAACGTTTTATATAAATGTAGGGATTTATATTTATTTTAAATAACCATTTAAATTTAACTTTTAAGTTACTTTCCTACAAGCCTTCATTCCCCTAATTGTCAGTGGCAGAATATTTAAATTTGGCAGCGCGCGTAAGAAACGCAAATTCTACGAGTAGGAGAAAAAGTTTAAATATCGTCCTAGTAGG
>KK116536.1:289721-318666 GCA_000611955.2 Stegodyphus mimosarum | reverse complement strand
TAGGCAAAGTTAGAGAGAGTTTGGGAAATTTCTGTGCGTGGTTGTACGCAAGCTCCCGCTTAGCAGTTATTGCTGGTTAGATGTGGCTTAATAGCTATTATCTTGCTGCCACTAGACTCATCTACTCGCTGTAGGATATAGGATTGTATGAGCCCTGTAGTTTAATTCTACTACTTGTGAATATCTCCAATTTTGAGTTTGAGTCTACTGTTTCAGTTCCGCCCAAACAGAGGCGTAGTATGTTAGCGTCACGTTGACGCATTGTAAATAATGTAAAGCGTTTAATAAAGGGCACTTTTAACTCTTCTTCGGTGCAATCACTATTTCTCCAGATTCTTCACAACCAGTGGCGGCTCGTAATAAGCACTGTGGAACTGCAGCAACCTCTATTTCCACTTATTTTTAATTTTTAATATAATGAGCCCTTTTTTCTTTAATTCTTTCTTTATACTTCTACAATATATAATCCTTAAACTTAATGTCAGTAGCCATCCTCCAGTTTATGAAAAAGGTGCGAAAGTCTTTGCGTGAAACTGCGCGCTTCGCAGTTTCAGCGCTGTGGCGTTTGGCTTTTCTGCACATGCACACACAGAAAGCAGCACTCGAGCCAGGGAGAGAGAAGAGCACTGTCGCTCTTGCAGTGCCGAAATTCTGGAAATGTGATTATTTCTTACTATGCGCGTGTGATATTTGGCTGTTCTGCGCATGCGCTCTTAGGAAGCAGTATACGAGGCTGAGAGAAGAGCACTGTCGCTCTTGCAGTTCCGAATCCGGAGTGCCGTTGGGAGTTGGTTTGTTTTTACTCCGCGTATGCTGTGTTTAAAACTCATACACCATATTCTTGGTTAGTTTTTCAGCTATTCTATTTGATTCATTTTTTTCGGTACTTTTATTTCACAGAAATCTTTAACCATGTTCTTGCATCCTCAAGTAATAAATTCTGTGACTGTAAGTGAACTTCAAGAGCTTTCATTTTCACAGCTGTCTCTCCAAGAGAAAATTACAATTAAAAAAAGAGGTCGTTCAACACCTGATATTCTAATATGTGAGCCAGGCATAAGCAACAAGAAGAAATATGTTCGTTGTTTCAATTCTAAATGGTACCAACGGAAAAATTGGCTTTGCGGTTGTGAAGTAAAAAATGCTTTTTTTTTATTCCCGTGCTTGCTGTTTGGAGGTGATGTAACGTGGACAAAAGATGGCTTCAGAAATATAAACAAAATGAAAGAAAAAACAGAAAAGCATGAGAACCAAAGAAGCACGCTGATAATGTAGTTTCACTGTCACTTTTAGGAACCGTTAGTATTAAAGAGAAATTTAGTGAGGGATACAGACTTCCAGTCAATGAGCATAACATAAAGGTTAAAAAGAACCGTGAAATTTTGTGCAAAAAAATAGAGTGCATTTTCTTTTGGGGAAACTTTGAAACTCCCTTACGTGGACATGACGAAAAAGACGATTCTGTAAATCCAGGGGTATTTAGAGGATTAGTAAATTTTGCCTCTAAATTAGATTCAGATTTGAAGAATCACTTAGAAACTAGTGCAGTCTTCAAAGGTGTTTCTAAGACCATTCACAACGAGATACTTGACTGCCTATTTCAAATATACCATGAGGAGATAAGGACGGAAATTAGGAAAGCTTGTAGCTTTAATGGCTGATGACACAACAGATGTTTCGAAATACATTTAGATGGTCTTTGTTCTACGGTATGTATTGAATGGGGAAATATTTGAGCGTTTCTGGGGATTCTTTATTCCAGAAAATCAAACTGGAGATGGCATATCAAAATGTATTTTATAACAATTGGACATAATCCTTCAAGGAAATGAACAAAAGTTGATAGCTGATGGTGCAAATGTCATGAAAGGCAAAAAAGCTGGATTTCGAGCAAAAGTAAAAGCAATTTATACTAATCCACATTTCATTCACTGTTATGTACGTCAACTTAATTTTAGAATGAGAAATGCATCAAGTATTTGAAGAAACGGAAAAATAATTCTTTTCAACATTCTGGCTATTCCAACATTCTTTTCAACATCACCGCAACGTGTGTCCATTCTACGGAAGCATATGGCCGTAGCATTCCACGTCCTTCCTCTACAAGGTGGAACTTCCAACATACGGACCATAAACACAATTCATGAAAATTTGCAACCTTTAAAAATTGCCTTCCTGAAATTCAGTCAACATCAAATGCAGATTAAACTATTGCAGAGGCAACAGGAATTTCAAAATATCTAAATGATGATAATTTCAAGTTTTGGTTAGAGTGTTTTTATCAGATTATGCCTCATATTGAAATAATATATAACCAAATGCAATCCAGAAAAATTAGTGTATTTAAAAATAAGGAATATATAACAAATTTCAAAACTGCTTTTTAAGAATTAAGAAACTCAAAGTACTGTGAGAATTCTTTAAAGACACTGATGGCAGAAGCTAAGGAAATATGTGACTTTATATGCATTGATATAATGGAAAGATATTCTTCCACTAAACACTTAGCAGCTGTTCAACAAGAAATGCTTCGCTAGTTTTAGGACAGAACATCCTGCAGAATAAAGAGTACTGACCACTGAAGCATCTCATTGACAAAGAAAAGCTGGAAACTGAACTAAAAGTATTCTATTGTAGGTCTGATATTCATGAATGCTGCAAATTAATTGAGCTACTGAAATGTATCTTGGAAAATAATCTAGATGATGTTCTTAGTGAAATTATGAAACTGATAAAAATTCGCTTGACAGTTCCCATGACTACATCGGAGGCAGAACGCTGCTTATTAACATTAAAAACAATAAAAACTTTTCTAAGAAGCACTATAAATTCGGAAAGATTAAATACGCTTGCAGTGCTTTCAATGTAGAAAAGTTTCCTCATTTCTCATCCAGAGGTCAAAGAGAAAATTATTGATCTTTTCGCGCAAATTAAAACAAGAAGACTGGATTTAATTTTTAAATGAATAGGTAAAGATTGAACTGTAATAATTTAAGTTAAAGTAATTAAGAAATGTTTGATTTTTCTCTTGTAAGATTTCATGGAAGTTTCAAAATAAATTTTCTTTTTATAAAAGTTTGTTTCCCTTTACACAGTTTTAAAACAAAGTTTAAAATTTTTTGGAACAGCTACCCCACTTAACTACGAGCCGCCTCTGGAAACGAGCGTTTAATGAGGAGTTCTCAGAATTCTAAAAAACCCTTTAAGGTAAAGGAAAATCCTGTTGTTTAACAACTAAAGACTCAGAGGCAGATGTGCTATTATAAATTTTAGTTCAAATCTCTATTCGTCATACTTATAAATGGAAAAAACGACTATACCAGAATTACACTCTAGCATAGAAAAGTTTCAGGTGATGTTTCTGATTTTGGCTATAATTTCGCAAAAAGTCAGATGGAGGACTTGAAATTCATGCTTAAAGATTCACAAGGGAGGGCTTAAAGGATGAGGAATGTAGAGTAGTAAAACAATTAATAGGATGGATACAGTACAGAGCGAACAGAAAAGGCATTATTGACTGTAATTCGTTCGTACAAAAAACTGTCTTGCCAAGAGATAGAACAACAAATCAGAGTCTTAATAAGGGATGTGACCTCCCCTAACTGCAATGATCGCTTTGTACCTTCTATTGATACTCAAACACCAGATTATCTAACAGTTTTTGGAGTGAGATTTCTCACTTTTCATGAAGCATACTGTTACAGTTGTCTGGTGTCCTCTGGAGGGTACGATCGTCCCGCCAGGAGTCTTGCTGAAGTATCCGACACATGTTCAATGGGATTTAAATAGGTGAGTACGATGGCCAATCCATTCTTTTCATATCTTCACTTCCAGGGAAATCCTCAGCAGCACACGTCTTGTGTGGCCGTGTATTGTAATCCATTAAAACGAAGTTGGGATCAATGGCGCTCCGAATACATACGTAGGGCAGGATGATTTCACTACAGTAACGATCTCCGGTAAGTTACCTCTGTCGAAACTAAGGAGCTTCGTCCGTCTGTTCTCCATGATGCCAAGCATGCCAGGACTTAATAATAAATTTTTCACGTTTTCACTTTACAAAATGACCATCGTACAAGAGATGAAAGTATAGAATATGAAAAATCAGGTACTATTCGCCGAACAGTAACGTAACCTTTTCCAAAAGGTGCTTCTTTCATTTGATATAGCACTTTTAATGTTCTAGATTATTGTAATAAACAAAATTTCAATACTGGGCAGTAGGATGTTCTACCAAATTCTGTGAATGACCACTTCATAGTGAACACGGCGTACGTGACAGAATCATAAATTTGAAAAGAATTATTGAAAGCATTCATTCACATTAGCATAAACACTTAATATTATATTATTTTCTCCTAAATTATCACCAAGGGGAAGTTTTAAAATTATTTAATCGTAAAGAGGTTTAGTTATTCTATACGTAGCTGAGGATCTTTTCATTGGATCGCTTACACACGAGGCTCTCAACAAATTTCCGTTGAGATGATAATAATTTTGACGCAAAGTACGCTTACTGAGTGCAATAAAAGCAGTGCAATATGTATTACAAACTCTGTGGTTATTTTTCGAGAAACAGTTATTGAACGAAGTCTATGGTATAGGAAATAATTTACTAAAAATATTAAGGAAAACATATATATGGACTTGCTCAAAAACCAAATAATGTGGACTTTGCTTAAAGTAGTCTCGCAAAATACAAATAATGTATTACTGAAAAAAGGAACTGGATGTATATTTTAAAAGAATACTGTGAGCTTTATATATAATACAACAAACTCTATTTTCCATTCGATAATTCTAATTACAGCAATTAACTACAGCTATTGCCTATATTTTAAATGCATTTTCTTCAAAGTAACAGCATTTAGCAGAGCAAAAAAGAGGAAAAACATAAGGAAGGCATAAACTGCTTTTTATCTACAACGACAGAAAGATAAAAAAAGCCAAAGTTACAATGATTATGTAGGAAAACGGTTTGACTAAACGAAGGAAAGAAACAAACTTAATGAGAAGATGCGATGAACATTTCTTTCTTACAATTGAATTAGTTCTAGTTGCTTTAGCTTGGGTTACGTCGCCTTTAGTGTCTGCTACGTCCAACTTTCTCGTCGATAGCTGACAGTAGACCTATTATTTTCATTTCTTTTCATGTCTCAATTCTTTATCTAGTTCCGACCGTAGAAAACAAGTTAATGAAAAAGAAACAAGGAAGACAGTTCTGATAAATGTCCCAATGTTATATCTTCTTTCTTCAAGGTACGATGATATATTTCGATAATTAATTGAAAACACATACGTTCATTCGTTATTTGTACTGTCAACAATTTATTGTGCAATCATCTGTATTAATAGAAAACGTTTTTCGAGATAAGGTATGACAATAACCTAACCTCCTTTACTCTCCGGAATTAAATGAAAATGATTTAATATTAACTACACTAAAATGAATTTGCTAGAAATGAATTCGAGTAATTTACCATATTTTTTAATAATAGCTTATTCGGAGTTTTGTATGACCTCACGATTAATTTATCAGACATGAAAAAAATATATAAAATAATGTCATAGATTATCTCGAGGCGTAACATTTGTGTTGCACAAATTTGAGACTTTTTACGTCATGAGTACTCAACAACATGTCAGTGTCATGAGAATTCGGTTTTATGTCGTGAGTGTTCAGAAACCAATCAAGACGGAGATAATTTTGTAATCACCTGTGACGAGGAAATGTTTTGAAATGAAGCGAGTGTTAATTCGAAATTAAACTTCTAGTCAAACACCACATTTTCGATATGCCGGACAAATGAATGAATTTTGTTGCGCATTTTAAATAACTTTGTTTTGTTTCGTACTGGAACTATGATTATTGTTTTAATTTTGTTCATCCACTTAAAAAAAATCTGAATTAAGACAATCATACTCTATTATAAGATTTTAGTTCTTTAGCATTATTTGATTCAGTTTTCAGATTTTTAGTATAAAAATACTAAATTAAAAAGTTACTTTTTAAAACTATTGTAAATTTCTGTATTTTCTTTTTACTATTTCCAGAATCAACTACCGTTGTTTATTCGTTTTTTTGTATTTATGGAAAGTTAAGATAATTTAATGCATGATTTAAAATTAAACATACACACACACACTCACATATATAATGCAATGATTTTGGGAAAGCCTAGAAGAGGAAACCAGCTTGCAGTCGTTGTCGCGACCGATGATGGATATTTTTGATGCGCAGTTAACACCGGTACTTTTATCAGCTTTCAATAGTCGAGTGGGAAGAATGGAAGAAAATGTTGACAAAAATCATAACTCAGCTAATTTCCATTTTTATTTCTAGGCACATTAGAAGCATTCTTCGTATACAGTATATTTTTTTACCATAAAAAGTTACAATAATTTCTCAGATACACAGATTAACGCAGGCGACATCATTTTAGATGGGGAGGCAAAACTAGGAGCTATTAGCAAAGTAAAAGGTAGCAGAAGAAGGATGACGTAATTAGCTTGCCAGAGTATTTATGCCAGAGTAGATGCGATTCTAGAGAGAAGCCATTGGTATTAGTTCGAGTTTGCACTTTTCAAGCGGCCTTACGTAAAGTAGAGAGATCTCGAATTCGGGAGGACAGATGAATTAAGGGGGAGGTCACCAAATTTAGAATGTTAATTTTCAGATCGCCAATTAGTTTTTTAAAAGCAGCTATCGTATTTTCTTATGTCTTACATATATATACAATATATATAACATATACCATATTAACGTAAACAATATAGAGGGTGTTTCAGAGATCATGGGACAAACTTGGAGGGGTATTGGAGCGTACTAAAACATGCCTTTTTTGTATAGGAATGTACGGTCTAAAGTGACGGGTGAAGGCATGAACGCAAAAAAACGACACGAGAGGAAAATGTGTTTATGTACAAAATCAACGCAAAGCGCTTCTTTGCAGCAATACAGTATTCACAATAAATGTTAAAAAAGGGGACACTAACAGTAATAGGAACTACAGCTGTGATTGGTTGGCAATGCAGCGTTAGACGGCGGTAGTGAGCCGGACAAACCCCGATCCGATGCATCAGAGGATCATTTACGACTCTGATGTCGAGCGTGATGGGTGAGTTTACGCATAGGGAAAAAGCTGACATGCATCTCATGTATGGTGCTGCTAATGGAAACGACAGAGCAGCGCTACGGTTGTATCAGGAACAGTTGCTGAACAGGCGTATGCCGAAGCACACAGTGTTCGAGAGGTTGCATCGGTCTCTGTGTGAAAACGGGTCATTTGAAGCCACCTCTGAAAGTAGGAGTGGAAGAAGAACTGCACGACAACCTCGGATTCAAGAATCCGTCCGGAACATTGTGCATGAATCACCTCAGACAAGTACAAGAGCAATTAATCGTTGTCTGCAGCTGAGTTATTCCACCGTTTGGAGAGTATTGAATGAAAGTGGTTTGCACCCATACCATTTGCAGAGAGTCCAAGCCTTGCAAGAGACAGATTACCCTCTTCGAGTTCATTTCTGTCATTGGTTCTTGCAGCAGTGTGAGGCGCAAGTGGATTTCCCTCGGATGTGCTATTCACTGACGAGGCAATTTTCTCACAGGACGGCATCTTCAATAGCCACAACATGCACGTGTGGGCAACTCATAATCCATACGGCACACATCCACGTGAATTCCAAACCCACTTCTCCGTGAATGTGTGGGCGGATATTATTAACGACTACCTCACCTCTTACCATACCTCTTACCGTACAAATGGCTTATGCTATCATATATTTCTGCAAGAGGTGCTACCGGAATTGCTGCAGGATGTTCCGGCTGTCGTTCGTGATCGCATGTGGTTACAGCATGATGGTGCACCAGCCCATAACCACGTGCGGGTCCGCAATAACTTGGGTGGGACATTTCCGGGTCGATGGATTGGCCGTGGTGGAACCGTTCGATGGCCACCCCATTCGCCAGATTTATCCAGCGTGGATTTTTTATGGGGCCATTTGAAAAGCATCATTTACGAGACTCCAGTTGACTCGTTGCACGACTATCCATTGCGGTTGCAAGGGTGCGCGAAATGCCTTTCGTTTTTCAAAATGTTCTTCAATCCCTTCTGCGACGTTACCAAGCATGTATTACTGCTGATGGTCGCAATTTTGAACATTTATTGTGATTATTGTATTGCTGCAAAGAAGCGCTTTGCGTTGATTTTGTACATAAACACATTTTCCTCTCGTGTCGTCTTTTTGCGTTCCTGCCTTAACCCGTCGCTTTAGACCCTACATTCCTATAAAAATTGCATGTTTTAGTACGCTCCACCACCCCTCCAAGTTTGTCCCATGATCTCTGAAACACCCTGTATATGCATACAAGGTGACACAAAAAACAGGAACTTTTAAACAATCCAATAGTAAATACAAATCCAATACTTTTAAGCAATCAATAGTACAATTTTTAAATAATCCAATTCCAAGTGACGGAAGAAAAACATTTTATTCATAATAATTAAAATCTTTAAACTTGCCAATTAAGAAACATTAATGAAATTTATTATTTGAAAAAAAATTGCGTCCTTTAGATGGCGTCCTCATGTACAAATACCTTCTTGAAATCTGCTGTTGAGATTCCGCATTCACCTCTGCAACATCTCAGCTGGGATAATTGAAATTTCATCCATACACATAACTGAAGGATAGAACTTTATAGAAATTTGGCTAGATAAAATCAAACCAATCACGTTTTAGTAATGATCAAGGAAACTCTGTTGGTGATAGCTGTAATAGAATGGCAATGGTTTATTGCGTAAATGGAATGACGTACCCATAGATAGGAGTGGCCGAATTCAACATCATTTTATTATTGGATAAAGCAGTTCTGAAGGTATAAGATACGCTTAGCACATGGTAATGGGTACAATATGCGCCATACAACTTTATATACGCAGCTTACATTTTAGATAGTAGAAAAGGAAGCACAGAGAAGAGAGAAACATTTATTATTCTGACAACAAGAGGAAAAAAGTGCACTATTTATAAACTTTGAAATTCTTTGTTCTAGTTCCGAATAGCTAATGAGCAAACGTGTACAGCAGTGCGAGTGCTACAAAGGAATTGCAAATTCTTTGAGGTGTTGTACTTTAACTCAAAATTAGAAATTTAAAGGTCTGCATTCTTCCTCAAGCTTAGCTTAAATTAATTTTGGAGTTTAATATTCCATTTGAAATTTTCTCATTAAAAACAAATTCAGTCATTCTATCCAAGAAATTGCATTCTACAATTTATTTTTAGTTTTCTAGAATGTATCTATTATTGGTAAGTGACATCATTTTTTGTTCTGGTTTATCCTTTCAGCTAATTTAAAATTTAAATACATTTTTAATTTAATATTTTTTTAACATTTGGGAAACTTGTATCATTATCTTTTAAGTGGTACTGATTTCTACTCTTCTCTTTTTCTCGAAGGTTTGCGCCTTCTAACCATTTCAGTTTTTCAAATAACTAGCTTTAAAACTTAAATTCACTAAGTATTTTTATATTTAGTCCAATATCTTGAAGATTGGATACAAATGAAATGAAATTTTATCATTCAGAAAACAAAAAATATAGGTTCTTTTTTTAGTTTCTCTTTTACTTTTATTCATGTATCGTCATTTATTTATTTTTAATTATTTTAAATTTATTTTTTAAATTTAATTTTCATTGAATAATTTTGCTATTCATCCAGATATAATTGAGAAATGTGGTTCTGTTTATAATTCTTTCGATAAATCTTTTGATAATTTTTTCTTGATGATTAATATTTTTGGTCATATTTTCGGTTGCTTCTTGAAGACGACCATAGGAGATTCAACTAACAATAACGGGCAGCAGCCAAAGCAAAATTAGCAAGTCCTATGTACGCTTGAAGAGAAAATGTGTAAAAGCAATTCAGTAAAAAAGAAATAATTTAATTCTTTCCAAGCAACAACCAATTCGTAAATAATTTTTTTCTTTTCGAATCAGGAAACAAAAACTTCTGAGACTTCAGCTTAAGATGTATAACGTTAGGATTTAAATTTAATGTAACATAACATCAAATTTGCAATATTAACAAAAGCAGTAACGTGACAATAATATATCGTGTCAATTATACTGACCTGAAACAAAAACGTTGCCAACAGCAGCTGTTTATTTAAAAGGCCGATATTAACGAACAGTTTTTAATATACAGTGACGTCACATGCAATCGCGCGCTTTTCTCAACGTCAGAATATGATCTTATATAATAATAAAAAATATCTGAAAGATTTTAGATTTTATATTACGCCCAAAAGAGCGTTGTTTCAACGTTTGTGTGTTCTTTTATTTATTAAATATCATGTTCTTCGCACTTAAAGCATAAAATTCAATTTAACAGTAAGATCAGAAAATATTTAAGAACAGCATATCCTTAGAATTACCGAAACACAGTCTTGCGCGCTTGAAGATAAAAAGGTTTTTTCCATGCAGTTTTGCCATGGCTCGCTTTGAAATCGTTGAGTTTGTTAATCAAAAATTCATTAAAATTTTACAAAATATGAAACAGATAATAAAACAAATTCCAAAGTTGGTCTTCCAGATACCCATATTCAAGTGGAGGGCTACGTTATTCATAATTCTATGTCTGTAGGTACCGTTGTTTATTTCACAAGGCGAAAAACATACAAACATTCAAGCAGATTCTTCATTATTTAATTTCTTTTAATGAAATGCAGGGCTCTAATATTTGGTAGCAAAAATTTGAAAAGTGATTCAGACTTTTACAGTGAACCAACGCAAAATGCAAAACGAAATTAATAGCCCTTCTGGGCTAATGATAAGTTTAAAGTTTGGCAACGTTATTTTTAAGTCATATTTTGGAAAACTTACAAAATTGAATAACAAACTGAACGATTTGAAAGCAGTAGCTACATTTTTCGAAATAAAGCACTTTGTCTCCAACGCGTGGGAATGTTGCCACTCGGAGAAATGAGTGCGAAAATTAGTGCTTACAGTGTTTTTAATTAATATGTTGGCTCATTAACGTCATACAAAGATGCAAACAATCGAAATAGCTTTCCAAGAATTTCTGGAATTGGGAATAATTTATTTAACGTTTGGCAGTGCTATTTTATTTCATATTTTGTAAAATTTAAATATTTTTATTAACTTTACGATTTGAATACTGCCAGTGGCAACACTTCTCGAAATAAAGCATATTTTTATCTCCACTGTACGAGACTGTTGCCATTCGGAAAAATAAGGGCAAAATTTAGAGTTTTTAGAGTTTTAGAGTTTTTAATTAATATCTTCGCTAATAAAAGCCGTACTAAAATGAGAATCGTCGAAATAGCTTCCCACGATTTTTTTTAATCCGCTGATACCTACCTCGAAATTAAACACTTCCCCCCCATTCCGGAAGAAATAATGCCAGAAACAAACAGACAGGACATCCACAAATTTTTATAGACTAAATTGTATGAATATGTTCCTTTTCTTAAGCTTACCAATTTACGGATATTAAATCTGTGCAATTCATTCCATTTTGGGAAGACTACATAATTAATTTCGAACCAATGGTATATTGTTACTTATGACCTGTATACATACGTATAATTCTTTTTTTTAATTTAGCCTGTAATGATATTTAATATTACAATACGTTTTGGTTACTTTCATTATTTTTCTGCATGTATTTTGAATAAACAAATACCACAAGCACTCATTTTGCTACTGCAGGACAGAAAAGGTGACTCGATTGCGATTTTATTGAGGATCTCGACTTGCTGTTATACGTGTACTGCGATTTTCTCTTAACATTTCCCAGTATTGGAGAATCGGACAATGTGTTCTTTAATATTACTCAAAGTATTTTTAAAACAGCGAGCATATCAGGTATAATTGATTGGTATTGGAGAAGATATTTCTGGGAAAGCAAAGCATTTCCGGTCACGACAGCCAAGAACAGAGTAAAATACTTAGTTCATTGAAAGATGATAAACTCTGTGGTGTATGTATTTGTGATGAACTAAGCACTAAAATCTGTTTTAGATAATGCATTTAAAAACATTTAATGAAAACGCACGCTGAATGTATGTGTTTCCAATCCGTTTGTGTAGAATACCTATCGCCTTCAGGTAAAGAAAATTTAGGAGATTCCATAAACTGCCTGTGAAGCACATTAAATAAAAATTCTCTATTATCCATAGTTTCAACAATTTTGATATTTTTTGAAAATAATCACCTTACAGAATGTGACAAATAGGAGCCCAATTCCTTTATTTAGCAATATTAGTGGAATAACTTTGTTGGCGCTGCCCAATCGGTATAGTGGTTAGCGTCGCTAACTGCCGTGCTGAAGGGTTTAGGTTCGAATCCCGTAGATGGCATGGATGTTTGTAAACGTATAGTGTCTGTGCGGCATGCGGACAGTCTAAATTTGCCTCGAGCCGAAAGTCCTCTCAATAGGTTGGTGGTAGAGGGATGGGAGACCTTCGGACCAGTCCCTGCTCCGGCGTGTTCTTCATCAAAATAGAGGAGGGGAGGAACTGAGCTCAATCTCACTGACACCCTGTAAGGTGCTCAGTGCTGTTGCCAACGATAGGCGTATCTTGCACTCCTTGCCACAACGAATTTCGTGGGCTTGCGCTGACTATAGGTCTGACAAGAGAGCTTTAGTTAACAACAACAACCTTTGGTGGCGGTAGATTTGAGAGATGGAAGTTTCCCTTTAATTTCACTAGGAAAGTTTTCCCTTTAATGTACAACCTTATTATATAATATTTAAGAGCATTCATTTAGTATTAAGCAATTATTTTATAAATCGAAAACACTGAACTATCTCCCTTTACTTTGAACATGAAAAAGTAATGCGTCACCGTATCCTAGCCTCTTTATATCTATTGACTAAATTCGATTAATGGTTAAACCGGCTGTAGCTATCCATAGTTTTATTTCACATAAATCATGAGCATTCCGTATAGAAACCATGATGTGCTATTGAACTTAGAAATTGGATGATCTGTGCAATATCCGCATGTGGTAACTTTCGCTGAAACGTTTTATAAAAAATACGGGCAATCCGCGAATATATATGGTATAAAAGAAGCATATCGGTTTTGCATATATTTATGTATAAGTGCTTCTTCCTCTTACCGCATGCCTTCTTAGTGTGACTGGAAGCACGCTGTACGCGTGTTCCTAATATCCAGAGTTCGAATCCAGATGAAGGCAGTGTACATTTTTCATGTCCCTGCATGGATATAACCAAATGACTCTACGTATGATACTCTGGAAATTTTAAGTCAATGGTCTCAAACTAAAACTGCATACAAGACAAGTGCAAGATTTTTTCTTTATAAAAATCAAGAGATTTAACAAAACAAAATCTTTAAAACATCTAAATTTTAAATTTTATTTAGTACACATTTATCAAAATACTCATTAACAATAATGATAACGAAGTAAAAACAAGAATTCCAATATATATTAACTTTGTTTCTGAAATTGGTATCTGCAAGAAATTTCTAATGATTACACTTTGTATTTGGAACGTATTGGCAGCTAAATACTTAATTTTCCGACTGACGTTAATTTAATTCATTCTAATATGTTGTTAAAACCACTAAAACCTTACCTAAGCTAAAAATAAATAAACTGCAAAAACTTTTCAAGTTGGACAAAACTTAAGATTAGTAATGATGAACTAATCTCTTTCTTTTATTTATCAATTTTTTCTTTGATGCATAAAGAAACAAATAAACGTATTTGGGTGCAAATAATTATAAACTTCTTTATTTCTTAATACAACCTTCAGCTACAACACCTCATCGCGTTTCGGTTTCGGTTGGGTAGAATTTCGTATAGAAGGCCGTCTTCTATATTCACTACAAGTAAAAATTTCTGCTTGATTTTAATGTATCTGATTTCGCTTTGGATGAATATTGGAAGAAAAGGAATCAAGGTACAAAATGAAAGAGTCATTTTTTTAATTAAAAGCCAAGAAAATACCACTTATTCATGACATTTTGAGGAACTTTGAAATTTCAGGGCTAAACCCGTAATGCTCGGAGGGTTAAAGTTTGTAATCTTGGAGAATAATTACTAGAAATTATCTTTATCATAAATTGTAGAATCTCATCGAAAAATTTGGTTCTTTATTTAGCCAATTTTTCATGCTGGCAAAAGAACACTATTCACATACAACTGTACTCCAAAACGAAGCGATTTTTTCATTGCAAAAATTCTTATGACGGTATTTGTCTTTTAAAAGTGCGAAAAAAATAATCAAATTTGTATCTTCAAATTTTGTAATAAAATTTATATTACAGTATAAATTAATCATTATATTACAGTATAAATTAATCATTATATTACAGTGTAAATTAATCATTATATTACAATATAAATTAATTTCCTGGAGTGTTACTCACGTTTGTTTTGAATGGTAATGAAAATAATGTAAAATTGGAATCGGAATCATTTACACTTTTTTCAAACACTTGACATGTAACTTAATGTCATAAAATACTATTTAATTTACAGGATATGTATTCGCAGGAAATTGGTTTGGGGCCGCATGCAGCCCGCCAGTCTGATACAACTCTTTTAAGTTCCAGCGTATTTCTTCCAATATTAGAGCATGTATTTCTTTTAAATTCATCCAAGCAAATTAGTTCAGTTGCATAAAAATCATTCATCAGTAAAGTACAGTAATGAAAAATTTACTCCATATTTAATTGCATTTTCTGCGGTATTTTCCAAACTAAAATACTTTAAATCTTCAAAAACGGAATTGCGAAATAATCGAAATATTCCTCTTTTCGCCCATAAATTTTCGGAAATAATTACTTTCTCTACATTTTCTGAAATAATCAGATAAATGAATCGTTATTTGCGTGCTTATTTTATTAAGTTAAATAATTACTAATGTAGGAGGGCTGCTTATAAAATTATGCTTTCCGAATATCGCATATGAAGAACACATTATTCATGCTATGAAAACAAGGCCGAAAAAATTCGCAATTATTACTGAAATGCGTGTCAAAATAAATTATTTCTGGCCTTAATAAAGAAAGGTTTTTATAGGAAAACGTAACAATGTGTCATCGCATCTCGAATAAATCACAAATCTTTATTAAATTTGAATCCCACGTTACTTTTATTTCATCGAGGTTTTTATTTACTCGTTAAACACACTAATGAACATTCTGCAGAGAAAGAGAAATTCCCATTTAAAAATTTCGCTTTTATACAGAGCCTTCCTTATCGAAAATAATGTTTACCCACGGAAAAGTGGTCATTGAAAAATGCAGGAATTGAAATGTCTGATTCAATAACAAATAAAAATAAAAAAACAGAAATGTAAATTTTTACCGTGGAATTTTTCATGATCTCTTTTGCCATGCATATAGTCAACTTGTGCAATTTTTGGATTTAAACACTCAGGAAATCTCATTCAGTTTTAGTACCGCTTTTGTTTTTAAATTTTACTAGTAACGTAGCCATAAAATTCCTATAATGAAGGACGTAATTATAAAATACATATAGTTAATGGCTTAAGCATGAATATTCCATATCTTCCAATTTTAAAAAATGTACCTTTCGAAATAACTATGATAATATTCTGTAACTTATTTTCTCGGTTTGTTGAGAAGACTTTAATTAGATTTTATTGGTTATTTATTAAGTCTACTGCAAATAACGTTTCTTTAGGATAAAACGTGGAAATTTCCTAGGTTAACCGCACACGTAAATAAAGGAGATTAAACACAGAGGATTTTCATACACAAAGTTTTAGTTAATAATATTATTTTAAATTTCATTTACCATAGAAATTTTGAAATTTTTTCGATCAGATCTCATAAACGAAATAACGCAATGCAAGGAATATGAGACCAAAATGATAAAACATTTACGCTTATAATTTTATGTTTCATAGCTATCATTTTAATAGCATGAATTCACAAACCATTGGATTACGTTCAAAATATATATTATAGAAATAAACTTACTGCAGTTAAAAGCTGCTTGCAAGAACAAATGAAACAAAAGAATTTTATAGCCGAAATGTCTTTTCAGAATGACGTGATAACAGTAGTAATATGCCATGAACAAATTTCTTTATAGAATTCTAAATTATTACGCAGTGTTTTCGGAGGACGCAAAGGATTTAAACAGTTGTTAATTGGGAAAGGTTAAAATGTATAAAAACAAAGCTAAACTGCTTCTAGATTATGCTTTGGAAAAAGATTCGATTTTTTATTCGGAAATTAACAGCATGCAGAGTTTAAGTGTATTGCAAATGAGATCTGGTAGGCGTCAATTTGGTTGTAGGTACCAAACGCACGACGCTTTTTTCTGAAGCAAAATTAATTTAACCCTAAATTCGGAGTGTTGCATGTTTGTGAATGTAACCCCATTGAAGTTTAATCACAGCTAAATCTGTCTAAAATATGCAGAACCATTTCGGAAGTCAGGACAAGAAGATAAATAAGGAGTTGGGAACAGTCGAAATCCCAGATCCAATTAAAAATTGATTAAACTAGCCCAAAATGATTACATGACAAGGTAGAGACCACGCCACTTTGATTACAGGCAGTAAAAAAAACACCTGAGTGTTAATTGTGATGCACCGGTAGCAGTAAATATATACTTATACGATTTTTATCTTTGCGCCTTACTGAATTTCATTTATTCATATTGTTTATAATTTGCGACATTAATAGCTCATCCGAATAGGTAAAAGTTACTCAACTAATGAGAGCTAAGATAGCCAAAATTTGCAAACTGATTCCTTAACTTATAGACTCAGTTTCATTTCCTTCATTTCTTTTAGTTACATCAGATTTAGTTTCACGAAGCTTTATTAATGTGACTTCGCAACATATCTTAAAAATGAAACGTTAAAATTACTTAAAGCTCACTTTAACAGAATGTTATTTCAAAGTATGGTATGTGTTACAACTCGAACGCGAAATGAGCGAAAGTTTCGCTTCTGCCAGTGGCAACAGGGAGTCGAAAAACAAACTTTGAAACGAGCAGTCAGTTACTCGGCTTCTCTTAATAGAATATGATTCGAATGAGGAATTACCCCCATCTTTTGATTTAAAAGTAATCTTGAATTATGTAAATACACTAATATAACAGATGTGCATAAATAAAAAATCATTAAGGCCTGTTTGGATTTATGATTCGAGTTTGAATTGGATTTCGAACTCCAAAGCTCTCCCAAGAGAATCGTCTGCATTTTAGAATTCGTGGATTAGAAATAACATTTTAGTGGTACCTCAACAGCGGGATCTCTGGATTAGAATCTGCAAGATGTAGATAGATTACCTGTGAACAGGTAAGCGATTACTGTTTTCTTTTAAAATTTGACCAAAACTAAGTTTCAACATTGTGATTTCTCAATTTTTAACATGGAAAATTTAGAAATATTGAAACAGAAATGTGCGAATGAACGCAGTAGCTTTACGAAATTAATTACAAGAATAGAAATTTTTTATCAGAAAATACCGAAGACACAAACATTGAGGAATTGCAGAAAATGGATGAAATAATTCGTGAAAGAGAAAACACGGTGAAAATGTTGAATTCACAAATCGAAACTCAGTTAAATGATGCTAAAGAATTTGAAATATATATTTCGGCAAGTTATAAATATAATGAACAAATTATGTCTGCATTATAATTAAGATAAGATTAAATAAATGTAATGCAAATGATCTGTTTCTGAAGTAAATTTATCATCATCGGCTATGAAATCGGCGAAGTTAAATATTCCGAAATTTTCAGGAGATGAAGGAAAAAATGGTTAGGATTTTTTAACAGTTTTCAAACTGCGATTGATCAAAATAAAGCATTACACAAGATTGAAAAATTCGCATACTTGAAATCTTTATGGATAGGGCAAGTATATAATGTCGTTGAAGGATTTCAGTTAACCGAACAAAATTACGATTCTTGCTTAGAAATTTTAAAAGAACGCTTCGGAAAACCAGAGAAAATTATAAAATCACATATGAATAATCTTTTGGATATAGAACCAGTTAAAAATTCTTCAAAGTTAAATGCACTAAGAAGATTAACACGACGTTTGTGAAATAAACATTCGAAGCTTAAGCAGTTTAGGTGTAACTTCGGATTCATATGGACACTCGTTAAATCCGATATTATTGAAATTATTGCCTCATGATTTGATTCTCGAATATCACCGAATACGGGATCCAAAAGAGGAATCTGATGTTACAGGTTTAATTGGTTTCTTCAAAAAAGAAATTGAATGCCGCAAACAAATGTACGCAGTTAAGAAACCGGAAGCGAAATCCGTTCAACCGAACGGAAAGAATAAACATTTTGATGAACATAAAAGTAATTTTACGTATACAAACAATATAAACTCTAAAGTTAATTCGTCAGCGGCTGCCGAATTATTAGCTCCCGTAAAAGAAGAGAATTGTATTTTTGCAAAAATAACACATATAATACCGAAAAGTGTAATATGAGCGTAAACGAAAACGAAATTTATTAAAAATGCAGGGAAGGTGTTATTTATGTTTAGCTAAAGGACATAGATTATCAAATTGCTCTGAGAAAAATTTTTGTGTATACTGCCATAAAAACATAACACAGCACTTTGTTACAGGAATGAGGAAACACACGAAACATCGCAATCAAAAAGTGTAGAAAATTCAACGTGCAATTATATTATCATATTAATAGCGGAGAGAATAAAACTTTTTTTGCAGTCAGCAACAGTAGAACTTAAAAGTAGGTCACGTAATAAATTATTCGTTGTTTATTTGACAGCGCTAGTCAATGCTCGTATATTAAGAAACAACTGTCTATACAACTGGGATTAAAATTTGTGGGAAAAGAAGAAATAATGATTCTTACTTTCGGATCTCAGGTGCCTACCAAACAGATCTGCGCGAGAGTAGAAGTAAAAATGAAAAGCATTTTTGAGAACCAGGAATTAATTATTGAGGTTTTAGAGACTGATGAAATATCAAATGCTGAGCTAGACTATCCTCCTGGAAATATTAAGGGAGTTGTTGAAAGACAGGGGAATAATTTTAGCGGGTGTTGATCACGAATCTTTAGATAACAACAACGTGTCTTTACTCATCGGAGCTGATAATTCCTGGAAGTTAGCAAAGAGGAAAATTGAACGTTTGAACTCAACATTAGCTACAATGGAAACCAAAATGTGTTGGATTTTAATCGGAAAACTGTTTGATCATATTGACGAAAGGGAAAACGTAACTCATGCTGTTGCAGTGACTTCTTTATTAATTCACTCATAGAAAATTGAAAACTTGTGGAAATTAGATTTATTGGGCATCCGAGACCTTGTTGAAAGAAAATGTAGAAAGGAAATGGAAGTTGCCTTCTTGAATCATTTTAACGAAACTGTTACGTTTAAAGAGGGAAGATATGAGGTTCAGTTGCCTTGGGTAATAGAAAAGGACCGTTTAAGTCAAAATTTCGATATAGCTAAACAGCGTTTAAACAATACGACACATCGGTTGATAAAAAAGGGCGAATTCGATGATTACGAAAATGTTTTCACAGATTGGTTAAATGGCGGAGTTATGGAACAAGTCCTTGAACACGAAGTGAATAATCAGTGTCACTACTACCCGCATAAAGGGACGTTAAAAAAACTTCGACTACAAAACTGCGACCGGTATTTGATGCTTCCTGTAAAGACAAAAATTCTCTTTCACTTAACGATTGTCTAGAAAAAGGTCCAAATTTGTTGGAACAAATTATTCCTATAATTTTAAGATTCCGCAAGCATAGAATAGAGATTTTTCAGACATAAGAAAGGTATTTTTGCAGATGTCGGTGAATACGAGTGATCGACGCGATTTCTCGGTGAATACGAGTGATCGACGATTTTTATCGTGGAAAGACTTTGAAAAGAAAGAACTTGGAGTTTTTAGTCATAAACGTGTTGTTTTTGGATTGAATTGCAGTTCCTTTTTAATGGCTGCTGTATTAAGCCGCCACATTGATCTGAATTTGTCTGAATATAATGAAGCAGCAGAAAATTTAAAAGAATCATTCTATGCAGACAATTGCACCACATCTGTTCTTGATGAGGAAACGCTCAGTCGATTCATCGAGGAACCAAAACAAATATTGGATTCCTCGTCATTCGATCTGAGAGCGTGGGGTCATATTCCTCTTTTCATATCTAATAACAGTGTAGAACGTACTCCAGTGTTGGGAATTTTCTGGGATAAGGAAGATAACAGCCCTTTCTGTGATGTGAAGACTGCTACAGACGGATCAGCAAATCTCACTAGAAGAAACATATTGTCTGCGGTACACCTCATTTTCGATCCCATGGGATTTCTTTATCCCATAACGCTAACACCTAAACTACTTATACAAAAGACCTGGTTGTTAAAAATTGGTTGGGATGCAAATATACCCGAAGACTTAGGAAAAGAATTCTATTAGTGGATTGATGACTTGCCACTTTTGTCATGTATTAGAATTCCAAGAGCTTTAGATATAAATGGAAATGAAAGTCTTAGTCTTCATACGTTCTGTGACGCAGGTAAGCACACATATAGATGTGTGACCTATTTAAGAAAAGAAACGCGTGAAAATATATCGGTAAATTTTCTTCTAGCTAAACGTAGAGTGAGTACGTTAAGGAAAATGACCTTGAATCGCCTAGAACTGCTAGCCTGGTGTATAGGAGTCAGACTCGCAGCTCTTGCTTTACAAGCACTCAAATTAGACAACGTCCCTAGAAACTATTGGACGGATTCGAGCACTGCACTTTCTTCGATCCAAAGAAATGACCATTGAGTGCCATTTGTCTCAATTAGAGTAAAGGAAATACGAAAATTATCGTCAAAATCTGAATGGCGTCATATTCCAGGAAATTCGAATTCCGCAGATATACCATCTCGAGGGTGTTCGATTAAGAGATTTGTGAAATCTTGGTGGTGGCAAGGGCCAGAATGGCTTCTGAAGAATGAAGAAGAGTGGTTAACTAGTGAAGTGATTACTAATGAAGAAGAAATTGTGAAAGAAAAGCGAAAGAGCATTATTTCGACTTTTTCTAATATCACCGCTGAAAAATGGTATCTGAATTACTTTTTAAGTTACTTTAAAATTATGAGAATGGTTTCTTTGATTCTCAGATTCATAAATTATTGTAGAAATGGAGAAAGGAATTTTGACAGAACCCTGAGTGTTAAATAACTTCACATTGCTGAGAAGAAATTATTCAAGATCGTTCAACAAGAAACATTCCCTAATGAAGAACAGTTGAAGGGGACCTTTTACTTTCAGTGATGAAGAAGGAATTGTAAGATTGAAAACGAAGATTTTGAGAAGATATGACGATAAAAACTTCCGGTGCCCCATTATATTTCCATCCAGACATGAGTTAGTAGAAAAAATGATACAACACTACCATTTGCAAGTTTTACATGCTAGGACTCAAATTCGTTTGACCAGTATTCGTCGAAAATTTCGGATAATAAAAGGAAGAAAAACGATAAAAAGAGTCATATCGAAATGCGCTCGGTACAAGAAATACACGGCGAAAGCTCTTGATACAATGCCTTGTCCTCTTCCAGAAGACCGAGTTTGAGATGCCTCTGCATTTGAGGTAACGGGTGTTGACGTAGCAGGACCACTTTATTTAAACGAAAATAGAAAGGCTTGGATCTTGATTTTTTACCTGAGGAGTTTACCGTGCGGTTCATATAAAATTAATCGAAAACTTATCGAGTAATGGAATTTTCTTCGGATTTCGAAGATTCATAGCACGAAGAGGACGGCCTAGAGTAATATACAGCGATAACGGCACAAATTTTGTAGGGGCAAGGGATCTACTCCGACCTGTTGACTGGAACCAAATTATCAGAAGTTCTTCGACAATAAAAATTCAGTGAAAATTGAATCCACCAACGGGCGGCTGGTAGGAGAGACTGATTCAAATGATCAAGAAATTATTGAGAAGGATCATGGGAAAAGCATTACTCTCATATGAACAAATGTTAACTGTCGTATGCGATGCAGAAGCAAATATCAACTCCAGACCATTAGCATACGAGTCAGAAGATTCCACTGATTTATGTGCACTCACTCCATCTAAGTTTATTCAAGATATTCGAACCGAGGGTGTTCCAGATCTAGATAGTCTGGATAAAATCAACTTGTTGAAATAATGGCGATACCACCAAAGGTTACGTGTCGAATTTCGTAAAAGATTTGGAGGTGACTATATTGGACTGTTAGTACATCGACCAAAGACTGTACCTTCGCGAACCATCAAAAAAAGGTGATTTAGTGTTTGTAGAGGACGATAGAAGAAAACGAATAGACTACCCTATGGGTCGTGTAACCGAAATATACCCAGGAAAGGACAACAGCATCAGAATGGCGAAAGTTAAAACATCTAGTGGTGCATTGTTAAGACCAGTTCAAAGATTATTTCGAATGGAGATAGGCAATAAAGGATCTGTCTTCGAGCTCAAAACTACTGAGTCATTCACATCTTAACGAAACACTGGAAAAATGATGACTGTAGTAGCTGTCATCAAAGACTGTCAACTTGAGAATTTTGATAAAAAAACATTCAGTTCAGTAGATATTGTAGAAAAATTGTGAAGCCAAAGAACTTTAATTAATTTTAATTTGTTTTCAGTACTACTACTATTTGTTTTCACTTTTCTTTATTCATTTCTTTGAATTTTGTATGCAATTTGATTTTATTCGGTTTTAGTGAACTGATCTATTTACTAGTATTTTTCAGAATAGAATTTTTTATGTTATTTAAAGAATTCTTATAAGATTCTTAAATTCTTATAATTCTTATATTCTTATTCTTATTCTTGTTATTTAAAGAATGTAAGTCTGGAGTACATTAAGTAAGCTTAAAATATTCAAGATATATGTTACGCCTAGGTAAAGTTGTTAATTTGTGGTAAGATTAAAATTTATTCATATTTTTTAAATTCCTATTTCAATTTTCATTTCATGCTTGTTTTAATATCCTCATACATATTGTCAAAAATCAAAGGGTGGGAGAAATCTTACAACTCGAACGCGAAATGAGCGAAAGTTTCGCTTCTGCCAGTGGAAACAGGGAGTAGAAAAAAAAGCTTTGAAACGAGCGGTTAGTTATTCGGCTTCTCTTACCAGAATTTAATTCGAATGGGGAATTAACCCCTCTTTTGATTTAAAATTAATCTTGAATTATACAAATACTGTAATATAACATTGTGCTAAATAAAAAGTCATTAAGACCTATTTTAAGATTCAAGTTTGAATTAGATTTCGAAATCGAAAGCCCTCCCAAAGAGAATCGTCTGCATTTTAGAATTCGTGGATTAGAAATAACTGTATGAACATCATTTGTTTATTAGCAGAGCAACTCACGTATTTTTAACATTAGTATAAGATATTGTACGTATGACAGCAAACGGTATCCTATCTCCTTCACTTTCCTGTCAAGGCTTTTTTTTGTAAAAAGCTGAAATGTTTGAATTCCTGTATTACGGTTCTTGAGTTTCGATTAGAGCTTGACAGATGAAGCTCGATATGTGTCAGTTACACTGTATTCCAGTAACTTGTATATTTTATATTTATTTATATTTCTCGGACAGCGATGGATGGTGTTTGATAAATTTTAATATTAGTTGAGGTCTACAAATAACAGAAATAAAAGCTTAGTTGAGATTTTATCTTTGCTCGTTACTAAAGTTCAGTTTCTATCTTTTTGGTTTTGGATGCCGATTATACTTCTCAGCATGGTGAGATTAGGCAGAAAAATGTACGTAAAGGTAAAAAACTTAGTAACTCCACTTCATCCTTTTGGTTTTCCTAGTAACACAGCTACAACGGGGATACTTTATCATACATAATGCATCTTGTAAGATTAGAAATTAGAAATTTGAATTCTAAATGATAAATTAACCATAGTAAAATGGTAAAAGTCTTAAAAAAAAGGAAAACCTGTACATGCATTATCACTAAGATACGTGTAAGAGAATTATTATGTCGTAACTCGATTTCGCTAGACCCTTACCATAAATTGACATTATTGCATCTAAATATTTGGTTTATATGAAACAGTTAATTCATTTTGTCTTATTCAATCGATTCCTGCTCTATAGTGTGAGCAAAAAAGGTTTTACTTTCGAAGTCGCTTGGCCGTAAACATGGATTTCAAACTCCAAAACAGTTTCAAGTAACAAATTCATGCGAGAGATTATATTTAAAGCACGGATTTTATAAAAAATTACAATACCTAGGTTGTGATTTGCGTCTCGTTACGTGCAATTAGATTTCATGAAATTTTATATTTATTTTAAGAAATAAAACACTAATGTTTGGTGTGACAAGTATTGATCGACATATTTTAATTTAAAATTTGAGGCCATGCTTCCTGAAAATTCAAAGATCATACACAAAGTAAAATGAGAAATATTTAAATTTAAACATAACTCAAAAGTAAATACAAATTTACGAAAATGTTTCTGATGTTTTGATTAAATGACACATATTCTAATACAGACGTTCATGAAACATTTATGTGAACGTTGTTTATTTTTCAGACAGGAGATTATTCTTATGATGTTACTGAATTCGTGTTTCAGAAACACAGATGGGCTTCAGTACTGGCAAATAACCGACATATATATAACATTATTTGCTTAAAATAAAAATGAAAAATTATTTGCTTAAAACAAAAATAAAAAATATTGCTCGTACAATGATTATTTATTATGATTAAAAAGTAATGAAGTAGCCTATGAAAATTATTGAAGCATTTTTAGCATTTGAAAATTTACAAATTACGTGTATGAAATTCAATCGGCGTATCTAATATCACAAAATTATAAATTAAACTATGTTATATACTCGTGAATCAAAACCGAATATCAGTGACTGACTGAATGGAGAAAAATCTCCTATCATTCTAATTCATTTTTAAACGACTCCTCAACCAAACCGAATATTGGCAGTGAAAAACATGAAAAATTGCCCCAGTTATTGGAATGAACTATATCGGTCGACTTTTGTAGTAGGAAAAAATTGTGGTTTATTTTTTTAATAATTTTAATCTTTTACTGAACACAACTATATGATTGTGTGGCCGTATGAAATGTTAGATTTCTTAACTTTTACAAAATTAATATTTTTGAATTTAAAAATATCATATCATGACTATCTGGTGGTATTTAAATCATTTTTTATTGGTTTATTTATTTAAATCATATTTTATGTGGTATTATTTAAATTATATTTTATGTGGTATTTAATTCATTTTTGCATTTGGAGGTATATATATATTATATACCTCCAAATGCATTTGGAGATATATGGCCATTGGTTGTGAGAATAAAAGCACCTTATGGACAGACACATTGCGTAATATGCATGCTGATACTTTTGTTTTTCATTATTCAAAATTTCCATGCTTTCTTTATTGATATTCTAATTCTTAATTTACTTTCACCGTCAATGCAAACTTCTGCCCACGCATTAGAAAGCAACAGATTCGAGATTCGAAATCATCTTCTAAAATTATTAATTTTATTTTTATTCTTGCTGCATTACTCTCAATTACATTTCGTGAAACTTTCATCTTTTTGTGGTTTTTACATATTACAAAAGACGGGTTCATGTAAATAATTAAAACAAAACGACTTTAAGGACAGGAATCAGAGTTCTCAATATTCTCCACAGATTCCTTTCGGAGATACTTCGGATATGCTGCAATACAAACATTTTTTCCCCTGACTCTAGAAGGGTCTGGGAAAAGTAGTATATTATTTATTCGGTAACTTAGTAGTTTATCCTACCTTTGGATGTCACTTGCTTTCTATCTAGTTCCACTGGTATAACAAATGTTTGCCAGAACAAAGTAAACACGAAAACACTTAAGGTTCACCTTTCCTTCAAGCGTTAGCTAGAGAGTAAGAGGAAAAGTTTTTTCTTATTACGGTATAGCATGTTTCTGTGAAGTTATTGGACTAGTCTCGATAAGAGAAGACTCCGTCTCCATCAGTCTTATCCAAACAGAGTTGTGAAAACAATGCCAAAGATCCAATCGGAGAGGTCTGAAATTACGAAAGTCAGTTTGGGGTATTGTAGGATAAAACAAAAAGTATCAGAGACTGTAATAATCTTTTCCTTTCCCTTGAGAGAATATAGCGTGTTGTATCTATTCTGCAAGCCATTATTTTCTATAAGATATTTTCTCAAGTTTGGCTGTTTTAAAAATGTCTCGAGTATAAAATTATATAATATATTAAAAATGCGTTTCTTATAGTCATAGTTATAATTTAATTTGATATTATAATCATGTATTCATTCAGAAGTATGGAAAATGTACAAGATTTATTCCATCTTTATTGAAAATTAAAAATATATATATTTTAACTTAACTTTTTATAAAACCTTTTGTATGGTAAATGTATTATGGAAACATTAGTTACCCCACCCGGAGCAGGAAATCTGAAAAATTAGCTATGACGTCACTGGAATACAAACCATGGATCTTCCAGTGCCAGCTAGATGTGCTTCCACTTACACAGCAAAAGAAAGTACGTGGGATTGCAATAATAATTTTATACTATGTCATGCCAAATTTTGCCTTTTTGTATAGAATGTTAAAACGAAGTGGTTATATCATCTATGTACCAAAAACAATCACAAGCTTACCAGTAGAAAAATATGGAGATTCTGATCAAGATTTCTAAATAAAATTCGCTAAAAATGAAAAGACTGGATATAGATACATAATAATTAATGCATGTAATTCGAATTTCTTTCCTCCTTTCTCTCAATAACTTAGCTTCAATGTCAATGTTACGGATGATGGAATGCCTTTCCATCATCCCATTTGAAGTTCCGATACAAGACGCCGTTTCGGATATTAATTGAATCCCAGGTAACCCAATATTGTTTTGTCGTAGGATTATGTATCGAAATGTCCTGTCAAGTAGGTATCCTATTTGAAGACTCTATTACGTCAATTATGTGTTTAACTCTTTCGCATCAATAAGGATTAAAATTAATTGCTCTCAAACATCTGAAACGTACGTATACACGAATTTTTGTTGGAATGGATTTCATTCTCCTATGCCAAGTAGAATGCTTATAGTGTTGAAAATCACGTATATAAGTGAAGCGATTACTCCTTTTTTGGGGATGTTTGCACGGTTTTACCCATTGTGTGTAGTTTCCCCTAAGGACAAGAATACAACTGCGAGCATCAATAGCTAAATGTTGACGCTAAACCAAGGAGAGGGAAGATGCATTCAAATAACAAACCTACTTTTAGACGCTTCAAAAGAATGACTGGCATGTCATTTAACAGCCCCCAAAACAATGAGCCATGCACTAATGGAATGCAGGAAAGAAGCAGGTAGAAAATTAACGAGAGCTTTTGGGTGACCTGCCGACATTCGCTGTGAAAGTGGTAATATGGATCGTCTCCCAAATGGTCTTTCCTGACATTTTGGTTACTTCATGGATCTGGGTCAAACGATGGTAAAGTTGTAATTTGACGAACGACTATATTAATTCGCAATGTATGATCTGTACGGAGCAGAAATTTTCTGCCGTAGAGACAGTTGTGGAAACGTTCTACTTTAACTTCGGCCGAGTAACACTTCTATCAGTACACAGTGACACGGTAATTCCTTTATGTTTAGAAATACACTTGCTACAGTATGCCACGCCACGTACTTTACCATTTATTTCTTGGGGCAAATCCGCACCAACACTCTTATTGCTTGCAGCCGCATCTAGATTAAATGGTATGTTGAGTGGAAGATATGTCAAGTTTATCGCAGTTGTTAAAACCTCCTTCAGTTTATTAAATGCATCTTCACATTCATTTGTCTAAAGTACTTTTGCTTGCTGTCTGCAGCTTATGAAGTAAGGGGTCGTGCAATGGAAGAAACGTCCTTCACAAATCTCCTATAGTAGGTACAAAGCTCCAGGAAACTTCTCATCTGATGAACATTACTGGGGAGTTTCCAATCTTTCACTGTCGACACCTTTTCTGAATACGTACATCATGTCAAGTGACGTCATGTGTGAACAGTTTACATTGGGTACTACTTAACTTTAGATTTTCTTCCTTCAAGTTCTGAAGCAATTCTTTTAAGTTTCTAAATTTACTCCGAAACATTTCCCTGCAATAAGGAAATCGTCGAGGCATATCAGACAGGCTCCGTAAGAACGAACTTTCTCCACGAGTCCTCCGAAAGTTGCCGCCCCACTTCATAATCCCTACGACATGAACTTGAACTGCCAAAATCTTTGTCCGATAGTAAATCTGTTTACTCAGTCATCAGGGTGCATGTCTACATGTCAACATCCAATTTTAAATGAAGTGGGAAGAAAGAAAACCTGTACAGAATATAATTAGGTCTAGAGAGAAAGTAGCTACTTTTCTTAGTGATGTCGTTGAACCGGCGATAGTCAAAGCAAAACGTAGATTAATCATCTTACTTTCTACCCAGAACTATAGAAGAGCCTCAAAAATTTGCTGAAAACTCGATGAAGTCGCTTTCTTGCATGTTCTTTAGAAGTTTTTTCTACGTCTTCCAGTTTAGTAATCAGAGACGACTTGGATGTTTTTGGATTGATGGATGATGCTCCATATGAATTCTGTCTGTGTCAAACTGGTTTGACCTTCCTCAGAATATCTGTGGGGAAAAGATATTGAAATACTTGAATGATACGTTCTGCATCATTTCACTCTTCATCGCCTAGTTTTTTAGTTGGCATGCCAGTCATTCCGCAGTGACTCCAAACAGAGAGACTGGATAGTTCATATTTGACTACGGTCACTGGAGTAATTGCTTCAACAACCACGCTTTTCCTAATAAATCTTATCTCATCAATTATGTTGGCTAATCTCATCGGAATGAAGGTCATCTCTAACGAATGCAGA
>KK116536.1:265350-284887 GCA_000611955.2 Stegodyphus mimosarum | reverse complement strand
CGGCTCACTGAGCTCAGTTTTTTATTCTTATATGTTGGAAAATTGTGCATTGTTTGGTTAATGATGAAATTATGTTATTATTATTCTCCAGTTAAGGTTTTTATGCGTTTAATTAATCTGTATGCGATAGTTGTAGAATTATTAACAATTTAATAGTTGTTTAATTGCGGAAAAGCCTAATTTTTCTTATCATAGCAGGCATATTTGTTTACATTTGGAACTTAGCAGAACAGTGAATTAGTTCTTTTTGCACCTTTAGTGTCTATTTGCCGAGTGGTACGACCGAAAGGAAACGTTTAGCTTTGTGCACCGAAAAATCAACGTTTTTGCCTGCTGGCCCAATTGCTTGGCGTTTTATGTTTTTCTATACCTTTCAATTTTTTATGAAAATAGTTTGAGTTTTTATCAATTTTGCCTTGCTGCAAAATGGGAAAAAATTAATTGAATGAGAAACATATTTCTATTGGAATTCGAGGAAATAAGTGTTTCGTGTTAGCATGCTGTGTCGGAAAAAGCAGAATGTTTACGAGTAGCCCATGTGCATTAAGTACCTGGCGCGAAATCGTCTGTGAAAAACTCTTTTTTTTTCATTTATTTAATATTTTTTATATATCGTGCGTGTAGTTTAATATTACAGTTTAATATTACAGTGCGTGTAGTTTAATATTACAGTGCGTGTAGTTTAATATTACGTACAAGGAAGTCATGTGGTGTAGACATCAGATTTTTTTCTTAATGTAATTAATTCTTAATGTGTGTAATTTAATTTCTAAATAAATAATATAACGTGGTAATATCTTGTGGCAACAGTTTGAAAATTGATATGCCGTTTATCTAATAAATTAAAAAAAAAAGTAATAGAAAATACACTCTGTACAGCGTAAGTGGAAAAGAAACATATGAGAAACAGATTTTCTCTTTGACATATGAAAGAAAGAATTTATTTATTTACAATTGTATAAATTTTATGTCTACCGAAAGAAGTATAATTGACTACTTGCACAAATAAACAGAGATGAGACAAAATATTAATACGAGTAGGAAAGCAGAACTATACGTTTCTAGAAGAAAAGTGAAAATTTAAAATATTTTCCTGTTTTTAAAATTCGATTAAACAAATTAACTATTACAAAATCGATTTATATTAGCATAGTATCAGTAATCATTCTTTTCTAATGAAGAATCAAAATTACTTATGTAAATCATAAACGCAAAGCCTTTTTTTCATTTTTTCTGAAAAATACTTAAGTATTTCATGAAGGAAAGGAAGTCGTAGATGTAAATCTAAGTCTCTTTTGTTTTTAGCCAAAAGGCATAATTTGCCCAAAAGGGACTATTAATTTCGTATTGGAATTTTGCGTTTATTTATTATAAACGGCGAATCACGTTTTAAATTTCTGCCACCAAATATTAGATTCCTGTATCATATTTAACGAAATTAAATAAGGAAGAATCTACATAAATGTATATATTTTTCTCGCATTGTGATAAAACAACGGTAAATAGAGCCAACAAATTTTGAATAGCGTATGTCTCAACCTTAATATGAGCACCTGGAAGCCGAAATTTGGAATTCATTTTATTATCTGTTTCTTATTTTGTAAAGCATTTATGAGTTTTCGATTAAGGAACTCAAAGATTTCAAAGCAAGCAATGGCAGCACTGTACAAAAAACAAAAACAATTTTTTCTCCAGCGCGTGGGACTGTGTATCGGAAATTCTAAAGATATGCTTTTAAATACTTTATGTTATTGCTATTGAATTTAATTTTATGGTTTAACTGCGAAGAACATGATATTTAATAAATAAAGGTAACACATGAAATGTTAAAAAACGCCTCTTTGGGCGTAATATAAAATCTGAAAACTTTCAGATTTATTTATTTTATATTTAATAAAATCAATTTATTACAGTCATATATAATTATATGCTCTCATATTTTTATAGCTGGTATTGAAAACATTCGCTTAAATAGTTGTGGTAATTATGGATAAAAGTTCTCACTTTAAAATATTTATTGACTGTAACAAGCTTAATAAATATTTTCGATAGGTCATCTAAAATTATAGCGGCCAATGACATTTATCAAAAGACTGAGTTCTGCTCTAAAACATAAATCATTTTCGTAAGTGTCCCTCTTCTCTAAATTCCTTCTGAGAAATTCTGAAATATAATCACTAATAATAAAATATACGGAAAAAGGGAATGGGAAAATAAGCAATCACAGCACAATTACTTTTGAACTCTTTCTCTGACTTTGAACGTAAATCACGAAACTTCTAGTTTTTAGTGATGAAGATGCATTGAACATTTTACAAACTAGTTACTTTCAGCAAGAAGCATTCCAAAAGTAAAATTTTGTTTATCAAGTTTAACGCTGTGGGCTTTTATAGTCTTTCGCAGTCGGATTTCATAGTTTTTCAATTCTTGACAAGACTGATTTTATAAAATTGTCTGCCAAGAATAAATAACTTGCTCAGATTGTTCTGACTATAGTTAATATTTAATTTCCTAGCGGCATTTTAGAACATTCAGATTTTATTTTACAGGAGTTATGAAATAATGAAAAGGAATTACAAAGTATAATTCAAACAAGATTGCGCTATAAGTCATTTTTTTAAATGCTACGTCTTTAATGAAATAAGTGATGTGAATAATGTTCCGTGTAAGAGAACTTTCTCCACTTCCCCTCAAGGAAGTTTCATTCGGGCAGAAATTATTCATCATTATTTAAAATCTAATTGCAGAAAGTTCTTTGAAGATAGCTCGATACAAAAAATTCAACTCTTATTTTGTTCCTCCGAGAATAATTACTATACGACATCAATTCTCCTTGACGAATGGAACTGCACTCCAAGTCCTAAAACATCCTAACTGCCGGATTTTATTGGCGGAAGACATTAAAGTAATGACAGTTAGATAGCCAGGCATTGCAATATTTTTCTTGTAGGAAGAATCATGGGATAAATAGAACTTCCTTTTCGTTTTTATTACAGATTCAAATATCCCTTCTGTTTATTCTGTTACGTTCCTTTTACTGCTAATATAAAACTATTTAACAGTTAAGTTAGTGCAGAAAATTTGTTTTCCTTTAACAAAATTTATATATATATATATATATATTTCAGTCTGTTGTCACCAAAAATAGAATTTCACTGAAACACAAAAACTACATATAATTAAAAAATATTTATAAAGACCTTCTGTGTTTATTCAGTAGGTTAGGACAGCAGTGGTTTTCGAAATCAAAAGCCGTATAAATGTAAAATCAATCTGCATTTTAACTGCTTTATGCATTTGTTTTCCAGGAAACATAAAGGGGTATGCAGTGCTTCAGATGTGTAACAAATGTTTAGATTCTTCTACACAAACGAAAGTAAGGCACAGAAAACAGGCAGTGAAAGTGGGGAAAAACAGGCAGCTTGTTTTTATATAAATTGAATTAAACGTTTTATTTCTTTCGTGCAGGGATGATGCGTGTACGAGGTTCCATAAAATCTGTTTGCGCGGCCTTTATTTCTGAAACCGTTTGTCATAAAGATATAATCTTCAAATGTACAAAAATTGTATTTTAGACGAAGAGGCTATTCATATCATTGCATTTTAAAATTTTAAATTGTAAGACATTAAATTTTGATAATGTCCGTCGGTTCATTTGACTATATTTTGTAACATTTATTTTAGCTTGAAGATGTAAAACAAAACAAGTTGCGTCGCTGTATGACGAAAATTGACCGAATAATTTAAGTTCAAAATTTAGGATTTCTTAAAGATTTTATTGCAAAATAGCCATATTTGTTTTTGCCTTTCCTTGAGATGTCGGTTAGAAAAAAAGAATAATAAGTCTGAATTTTGAATTATGTATGTCAATGATAGTCCTTTCCGATTTACCAATGTGTATCATTCTTTGATTTTTAATTTTGTTACATTTGTTATGCAGTAAGCATTTTCATGCACGTAATTTATATATTTTCAAACTGTAAAGTTACATTAAGGATAATCACAACCAGTTTGATTATTTTAAGTTTATAATTTAACAGTTCTTAGTGGTTTGTTGAGGGTGATGGTTAAGTAGTAGTAGATTTGCGTAGCAAAAGAGAATACTGAATGTAAGTGAATAACAAAAGTATTTTATTGGCACATTCTTTAGATTTGATAGATTACATGTTATGCCAACCTATTGCAGCTTTGATTCATAACAGCAAGGGCTTGGACTGGAATCTGACACTCTAAAGAACTCCTGTAGCCGTTACTGTTTTCGACACCTAAATCCAAGGCAATATTCTGTGCATCATAACGCCGCACCACCAACGAGAGGACCACGGCTACAGCCAAGACGATAGCTACAGGGGTAGGCCACAAAGACGATAATCATGACATTGCGTAGCTTTTCGCTTCTACTGCGAATTAAATATATTTGCTCTTCTCGTCAATTTTAGCATTGCGCAGACGCAAGATGGAACGCGAATTTCCAACAACTGTGATAAAATTGTCATTGGACTAGAATTATGTTTTCATTTTTTATTTACGAAAATAATAATGCAAGTCGAATATGTTTCAGTACATGAAGCCTTCCTCTATTTTCTAAAACTCGAAATCTTTAGGAGATTGAATAAGATCTCTTCTTGAAATATATTTATATTGACCAAAACATTTTGTTGTGGTCTGTATATCAAATGCTCGTTGCTCAATCTATTACTATCAGAAAACTTTTCGCAGATTCATGCTTAGGTATTAGCTACACAAAATTTAAATATTTATTCCTTCAATTTGTGTTCGACTCTGGATTTTCAGAATGATATGACGTTAAACTTCAAATAAAACGGTTAGTTTCTGTCGTGTGGGAGTCAGATCTTTTGTGTTTTATTTCCTAAATGAATATAAATGCTTTTGAAAATATTTACTAGTATATTGATCAAAACATTTCGTGTCAGTTTGTATATCAGTGTTTTTCATTTAATAGATTATTATCAGAAATATTTTCCTAAACTCTTATTTAATTTGTAGCTATGCAGAATTGAAGTACTTCGTTCTTAAATTTATGTACGAGCCTTGATATTTCAAAACACTTGATGTGAATCCTTAAATATGTCAGTTTTGTTTTCGGACGAAAGTCTAATCTTTTGTGTTTTATATTCTAGACTATTCTAGAATGAGTATAAATATTTACGAAGCCTTACTAGACGAACAAACAGAACATATAAAAATATAGATTTCGTCATTTTTACAAAATTGATTTCGGACAAGAATATCTTAGATTTTTAACTCAACAATCCCTTCTTCTTTACGTTACGTGTTAGTATTGTACAGTGAAGAAGGTAATGCTATATTTTCTGTCAGATCCCATGCTTTTACAAGGAGCAAGTTTCAATTTTATCTCATATTATGAGCTTGGAAGTACAGTAAACCATCGTTCGTATGAAACCCAAGGGGACGAAAAATCAGAAGTTCTTTTAAAAAATATTACTTCAAACTGGGGATTAAAATCTTGGTTTTGGAATAGTTTTTTTTTTGTACACATTAACCATTTACAGTACATTGATACATACCTTACTAGAGTACATTACGTATGTTGTCATAGAAGCACTACAGTGCTATATGAATTACCTAACCGTAACTTGAAAAAATGTACTCACAGACCTTTTCTGGTGAAATATTACTGTATATTGAGCTGTCAGAGACGGGAAAGAAAAAAACCTGGTCACTAAACGGCCAACTGTAATCACGGCTTCCGTAAAACTGGCGGTGAATTCGGATGTTGCAGCAAAACCTTCTAAAATGTCCACGGCGTGCCGGTTTCTTGGAATGATACAGTCCTCCTCACTTTCCTCTGATGACATTTCTTGCGTCTCAAAAACAACTACTTGTAAAGCAGATTTCACTTAAGAACACACTGCAAGATCACCTTCTACACTAATAAATTTCACAGAACTAACACCACGGTTAGCAACGTGTTTGTTAGCAAATATTTCATTCATTAGGCGAAGTGGTATCATTGTCCCCATACAATTGATCAAAGGAATTAACGTATTTATATCTTCATGCTCTGCTAAAGCAATTCTATATGTCTTGGATTTCCAGAATAAGGTGATAGTTTTCATTGCATAAATAATAAAGAAATAAGTATGTAATAAAATTTTAAATGAATCGATGAATACTATCGATAAATAGTTATAATAACAATCATATTTATTAAAAGTAATGCCAATAAATAGTTTTTAACTCTTTTATAAAATTAGAAATCTAAAGAAGTTTTAATTATTAACGTTTAAACAATGATGAATGAGTAAAATGCAGAAACTTTCGAGTAAACTGCATTCTTATGAATATTCTGCAGACTTAAACCACCTTTCAGTTCTCTATACTGCATTTCTCCAAAAACTCTGTAACGCATCAAATAAGCGCAGATTTACTTGCTTCCACATCTGAATTATACTAAATGAAGGGTTTTTTTTTAATCTTAATTTTTTCACTTGGAAAGTTCATTGTTGTTAATTCTATATTTGTAGATTTATTTAAGTTTTGGTTTTCTGAATTTTTCCCACGTATAACGAAAATGCGTGTTTGGTTTCCCTTAGCCTATCCTAATAACGCAGACCCCGAAGGCAATACCGTAATTATTAACTCAACGTATCAGGATTATTGCCTTTGACCTCAAATACTTAAGTTTTGAAGTTTACAAAATCACATCACAGTGATTTTTTAATCTGTACATATGATAACAAAGCTGGAGAAATCAAAAATGATAAATTTAAATATGTTTATTATGCTGCAATTGAAAAGGGTTTATGTGACTGAATTGAGAGGTAAAGTAAAGTATTTAGGTATAAGCTGGGAGTAGATTGTGCCTGACAATGATGGACGTTCATGGCCTGATTACTATCCATATATATATTTCTCAATCAATATATTCTAGGAATTATCATATTATAATGTAAAATGTATTCAAGATTTTCTGCAACTAATCAACAATACATTGTGAGTGTAAAGAAATAATGAAAATAACTATAGCAAACAAATTGATAAAACCTGTAAACTAAAATGCTGAAGCTATAATTCAGGTAGACGTTCAATTAATTACCTGTCTCATTGATGCATTTATTTTATATGTTATTGTTTTAATATACTGGCTTCCAAAATTTAAACACGCAATGCAATTAAGCGATTTTTGAAAGATTAGTGATTAGTTAAATTTGAGTTGCTGAAGATCTATACGATTGCAGACGGCAACATTCAGTCAAGATTGACCATCCAAATATATTATAACTAGGCTGTCGCTGAAGACGCCAACATTCGGAAGAGTAAGAAGATGTTCTCTTAAATGTGTTTACAACTTTCATAGGATAAATTTTGATGGTATTTCCAACTCTGTGGTTAAAAGAAAACTAAAGTAAGTTAGTTCGGATGCACTCGAGCAGGACCGTCAATCAAAGACAACATTCTTTTCTTTGTAGTTGATTACTCGGAACATTCTGGATAAGGAAACAATTTTAAGCAAACCAAACAGTTGTCCGGAGATCTCTGTCCGGTCAACCATGGGTTACTACCTGCTTTGAAGATTGGCTAGTTTCTGCAGTACTTAAATGGAATCGATAAGTGACCTTCACAGCTGTTCCATTCATACTTGCAACGTCACTTGACAGTAGCTGCCGATGCTGTGCGCCGAAGTCTTCACATGAAGGGACTGTACGACTTAGTACAAAATGATTGGGTTTCATTAACTACCCAATCTAGAACATCAATGCTAAAATGATACCGTCATTTTAGCTTTGGTACGGCCAACAACTTAATTGAGCTGTCTGAGATTGGATCAACGTTCTTTTCAAGGAAGAGTCCACATGCACCCTGGAATCAGCTTATAAGCGTATAAGACTCTGGAGAGAACATGGTACACGAAAAAATGCCCAGAACATGAACGAAAATGACGCATTTATAATTGAGACATTATGGTGTGGGCTAGAATTTCAATAGGATTTCGTACCCAGGTGCACAGCTTTAAAGTGTGTTATGAGACTGCTGCGTAGTATCGGAGAGAGGAATTCTTACACAACAGTGTGAGACTCTACGCTGCAGCAGTTTGTTCTAATTTCCTCCTTGTAGATGATAATACCCGTCTCCATCGAGCCAGCATCTTTAACAAGTATCTGGAAAGCAAGAAAAGTTCTCGTATAGAATGATCGCTACATTCCACACTTTTATTCCATTAAAAATATTTGGGATCCGCTCAGGCGCACAGCTAATGCTTGCATGTGGGGAGGAAATCAGTGGTTTTTTCTTAGGCACCCGTCTATGCATTACTGTCCTCTATATTACTAGCTGAACGCTGTTGGGAAAAGCCTTTCTTGACTATGTGTGTCGGATGAAGAACAGCAGAGTCTCTGTTCTGCCGTACAATTCGCCGGAAACGACGCCGATCACTCTCTTGGAAAACTGTGCTCAAACCGCAGTTACGTCTTTTAGAGAAGGCCTGTGGGTTCTGATTCCAACTTTTGAAAACCTTTGATATGGCTACCTTAGAGAACCCAGCGATAGTTGCAGTCTTCGAAATCGAGGCTCCTCTTAAACTGACATCAACAATAAGCCCTTTTTCGAATAGTGAAAGATCTGTTTTTTTCCCATTTTACTTCATTCATCGTGTAAAGCACCTGACTTACACTAGCATTCTAACCACGTGTAGAACAAAATTTGCATACTTCTGCCTAGTACGAGTTTAAATAAAAATCTGAAAGGTTTCTAATTCATTGTCCAGTGTGTGTATCACACACGGGGTAAATCACAAAATCATAACATGTAGTCAACAGTTTTTTTTGTCGGAAATCAAATCCCAGATGGAATACGAGTGTTAACTATTATTATCCACAAAGAGGTTTATAACACAAACATGGGCAACAGTGAAAGAGCTGCGTAGTGTTTCTAGATGGGATATGGCACTCTTCGTTTGTAATAAAATCAGATAAAACTCTTTATCTGGAAATTTTTCAAAAACGTTCACATTCTAAAGACACATGAACAGCCACTTTGATGATTGCTAAATGCTGTGGGAGAAGTAGAACATAGTATGGTCTCATAAAAACTCTGCTTCAAGAGTAATATCTCAGAGGAAGACATGCGCGGTAATTGATGACATATTAATTAAGAAAATTTTCGGATTATAAAACCTTCACTGCATTAACAATATCTAATTCTAGTTACAAAGGAGGTATTTTGATTACAGTTTGTTATATAAAAAGCCCAATTGAACGAGAATGGTAAAGAAATATCCACAAAATTATTATTAATCAGAATAGCCATCATCGTATTAGAAAAGAAGAGAAAAAGTGTTAAACAAAGAAAAAAAATGCGCTACATATGAAGGTCAAAACAATCTGTCTTAATTTGCACTTTAAATTCTCTGCAGTCATATATCAAAACATAATCTAATAAACAGGCATTCAAAAATATCAAGTAGGATGCGGGAGTAATAAAAAAGAAATAAATCGTAAAAAAGTATATAATCTCCCAAAGTAAAAAAAAAATGAGGAAAAGCTCAAATATTTCTAAACTAAACTTTTTCTCACTTTGAAAAGACTCTTTTCAGAGTGAAAAATTTATTTTCATTTCAGAGAATCCCTTATTTTTAAAATGCTGTCTGGGCTCAATAAAAACTAATGATGCTGATACCGGCGAAATTCCAAGAATATTACTCACCAATTCTAAAACTTCAATCTCTTACTTTCGAATCAGGCTTTCGGGTTCGTTTGAGGTAATTGTCCTGACGTGTTCTTTTGAGCGAATCTATTCATTGCTGAAAAATTTTCTTTAGACTGTGAGGCTTTGAGATTGTATATAAGGGTTTTAAAGAAGCAACTGTAGGAAAGATTTGAAATAAAATTTCTTCAAAGAAGTCAGGACGCATCGAATTTGTGCATATTTTTTAGATCATGTCAATTTGTCCTTATTCTTAGAATTTCATGAAAAAACTGATGAGAGAGATAGATATTTTTTTCTTAGCTGGTCATGTAAAAGTTAGTGAAATTGTTGTAAGCTTAGCGTTAACGGTTTAGTACTATATTTTCCTATTTCCAAGAATGCGTATTTTTACTCAATGTTATACCAAGTTTCTGTACGTCTGTAACATTAAGAGCATGAAGTACACTTATGTCCATAAATTAAGGATAATGCAAAATCAGGCAAAGAAAGAGTTAGAAGCAAAACAAATTTGACTTATTTGTAAAGCTTATTTATTAAACAAAAGATAAAGAGCAGAAAAAGACGCTATATGTTTGATATTATTAAAAATATCCCTGGAGCAAATTACAAAAAAAACCTATTTACAAAAAACCAATATTACATGGTTGGTATGATTGTTAATACATTGTATGTCTCCCAGACGATGCAAAACAATCCGCACAACGCCTAGGCATGCTGAGTATCAAATTATCAATCTGATCTTGGGGGATATTACATCACTCAAAAAGCAATGCTCTCCGAAGTTTCGGTAGACATCTAGGAGGAGGTTGACGGGCTATAACTCGTCAGCCATGCATGTCCCACACGTGCTCTACTGGATTCAAGTCCGATGAGAATGCTGGCCAGTCCATACGGGTGATATCCTCCGATTGAAGGCATTCGCTTACGATGTTTGCACGGTGAGGACGGGCGTTGTCATCCATAAACACAAATTGTGCGCCCATGGCGCCCCGAAACAAACGTGCATGTTGTTCCAGAATGACGTCCCGATAGATTTGGCTTGCCATGGTTCCAATTTGAACATGCAGGTCAGTTCTGGAACCCAGAATAATTAACCCAGAATAATTCCACCCCGAACGAGCATTCCTGCACCACCGTAACGGTGTCGTTCAATGATGGTTTCTTGGTGGTAACCGGTACCTGGGGCTCTCCATATGAACGTCCGCCGAGAATCAGACTGCAAGCTAAAGCTAGACTCGTCGGAAAACATCACATAAGCCCATTGTTGTGATGTCCACAATGCATGCTCTCTACTCCAGGCTAACCGCAGGCGACAGTGAGTTGCAGTAAGTGAAACGCATCTGACAGGTCTACGAGCATATAGACCAATCTGCCCTAAGCGTCTGTACATGGTCTGCCTTGAAATTGTCGTACCAGTGGCTGAAGAGAGCTGATGAGACAGGTCTGGGGCTGTACTCCGCCTGTTTCGTTTGGCAGTGAATGCCAAATACCGGTCCTCATTCGGCGTTGTAACTCTGGGGCGACCTGTACTGTAACGTCTACTCACATTACCATCATCTTGGAATCATTGCCAAAGCCTGGAGATATCACTCTGTGTAATTCCAAGTTCGTTTGATACTTACAGTTGGGTACGCCCACATTCCAGACGGCCGATAATTCTACCACGTAAAAATCATCCAAATGCATCCTTTGTGTCATAACTATTCGGTTACTGCACTGAAATGCTTAATAAGCGCCTGCGAACAATTTTACTTCTTTGCCTGTATTCCTTATGTATCACTCTTTTACATTCTCGTCATTGTGACGTACCATCGGTGTCATCTGGTTACTTCCTGAAATTTGCAAATAATTCTTGAAGATGTGTGTAGTGATTTTACAGGTGATATATTTATTTTAGAGTTCGATTTCCGCGTGACTCCGAATTATCTTTAATTTATGTGCATGAGTGTATATCAAAAGTAACAGCCGAAATATTAATGGAAATAATGCGGAACTGCAGCCGCCCAGACGGTATAGTGGTCAGGGAAGCCGGCTACGATACCAAAGGGCCTGGGTTCGAATCCCGGAGAAGGCATGGCTCTAATTGTCCGTCTCTTCATAGGAGGCAAAGGGGGCCCACCTATTGGGTGTCTCCATAATAAAGAGGCCACTAATTCTGGCCGTAGTATAGATTAATGGACTCTGTTACAAACTGTAACTGTTCACCATCTGCCACGGGAAAAAAAAAATGTCGACCTGCATGTAAGTATCTTTAAAAAGGCAAAACGTTTAGTTCACAACGATGTGAACAGTATACGGTTAAATTTTAATCACAATTTTGTAGTTACTTTTTTTAAAAATTAAAATACATTCCTTTCAGACATAGTCGAATTTATTTAAAAACAGATCACACCTGAAAAACCAAAACGTTTTATTGTTAAAGATAATTTTTTGCAAGAATATTAAAGCATACAAGTTTTCAGGTTCCCATTTGTAATAAATAAACATACGTTGGTTATCAAGATTAATTGTAGTTCCTCGCAATTTAAGAAGTTCCTACATTTTATTACATACACGATTAAAATTATTTATTGATTTAAATTAGATTTAATATGGCTGAAAATTATCTTCTTAGGATAATATATCATGCAATCGATGGAAAGTGAATCCTGATATTCTATTCTTCCAAATGAAGTTAAAATATATTAATAAATTTCATATTTTCTGACTAGTTTGTTGTATTCGATAACAATTTAAAAAAATTATATTAATTATCTAAATTGGTGATTACAATTTCCATAATTGATATTGGCTAAAATTAAGGGGATTAAGGCGAAATTAACCTTCCCAAAATCGATTTTTTAAAAAATACCTAGCATGTTTTGTGATGAAGTATCAAACGTTAGCAAATTAAAATATAAACATCATAGCTACGTCCCACGTTTTTAGAAAATACAGTGTTTAACAGATGTATTATAAATAGCTTTTCAATGATATTTTTTCCAAAAACACTCGATTTACATAAAAAGCATTACCCATAAGTGTGCCGTTTCAAACCCATGTCTATTAACAGAAACCAAAAGTTGCGGAGATTTAGTTCGAAGGAGCATTTACTCGAGTGTATGTAAGGACGATTTCGAAATATCTTTGAAGTTCGTTTGTTGACGTAACTGCGCTGTAAACTGGAGAGGTGGATACAGCTATGTATTTTAAAGAAGGGTCTACTTTGGCAGGGGGGGCAAATTGAAGTACTGAAAACTTCAGGAATTAATCCAAGCATTACTACATATAAGAAATTTGAAAATTTTTAAAATCCATTTTTCAAATCAGATCTGTTCAAATTTAAAAACAAAATGTTTTCGTAATGTTGTAGGACAAATATAAATACGTTAATTTTGTTTAATAAGTTTGGTTAATAATTTTAGTTAATAAGTTCATGAATTTTACGACGTTGTAAAAACGAAATGTAAGCTACTTACTCTAAGATCATTAGAATTATTTTTGATTGCAAAAATAAGTTTCTGATAGGAATTTCAATGTATTTTGCATGAAAGACAATTTCAGGTCTCTTTAAGAATCGTGTTATGCTTAATCTGTGGTATTTACTGACCAATTGGTTTGAAAATTCTATACAACCGAGTCTTTATTTAAGTGCAAGGTCATCCCATATGAAATGAAAAAAGAAAGAAACAGTAGTGCAGAATGTTCTGAATAAATCTTTCATAATATTAAGAATTTTCATAAGGTTGGGGTCGTCAAAATTTGAGGCATTATTTGAAAACAAACTATTTCATGCGACAAACTGTAAATCGTATATTTTCAAAAATATATATTGTTACGGATTTCGTATTTATTTAGCTATTTATTTAGAATTGTAATTAAAATTGATTTACTTTCTCGAGCAACGCAGACGATTTTTGAAGAGAAAGCTGCGTCGGAAAAGTAAAAATGAAAGAGCGTGTGAATTTAATATTTAATAAACAAATATCTCGTAATTACTGTTGCCATCCGCAAAAGCCTAGGAAAATCGAGGTTTTCCCAGAATGTTCTATTAAATAATTAAAAAGCTTATAAAAGCCGAATTGAAATACCTCAGCTCAGTTGTAGTTGTAGCTGTTTTAAGCGAACTGTTTGTTTACTTAATGCTGTTATTGATTGTAGCGATTTCGCTTTGAGATAGATTTAGTTTCTCTGTTTTTGAATTAAGTTTTGTTTAATGTTTGAGATATTATGATATTGTACGAATATCTCTGAAGAAATATTTCAGCATTTTGTTTTATTTCTTGTGGAAAGAAAAATTTTGGTAACTTTTTAACGACTTGTGCATTCAATCAATAACGAACAGTAGGCAGGATCCATAACGAATCGTACCGAACGTACAATTCTTATTCAGGAATTATGTTGTACAGTGTAAATCAAAAGTACGAAAATATTCATAATAAATACATTACATTAGGACTTCAAGATATTCGTGTTAAAACCGTAAGATAACATGTGAAAAATTAATCATGTTTTTGCAAAATGATGGTTAAAAATTCATTATGAGATCCATTATAAAATATCTGGGTTATGATTGAAAAGAAATTCCAAAATATCTTAACAATATATAGTAATTCAATAAAAACATATTGAAAATCGTGTATTTACAAATTGTTGACAGAGAAAATGCCAGTTGTTTTTTTTTCCAGTTGTCTTAAGGCAACTTATAAAAAAAGCAAATTTTTCTTTCAATGTACTTTGTAGAATCCTCAGTTTATCTATTTTTAGTGGCTTTCCCAAATTCCTATATCTCATTTACTTAATACGAGAAAAATATTTCTTCGTTCCCAAATGAAGCAATGCTTACAAAATAATTATTTTTTTCCGAACGTTTTCGGACTAAAAAGCAATTTCTACTTTTCGAAATTTCATCCTCAGCTTAGATTATTCAGTTGTTTTTATCTTTATTGCATTTTATTTTGGTTTCCTTTTACTTATCATTCATTATTTTTACTTCCTTGCAGGAAATAAAGGAAGTATTGTAACTGCGAAAAGTTTCGGGTAACATATTTCAACGAAAATATACATTTTGACCGCACTCGAAACCATCTGAACAAGGTTTATTGGTGACTTTTGTATATAGGTACAGAATAAAGGTACCTTTTTCCCAAAATTAGTTAAAAAAACGGATTTAAAATGGATTCAGAAGAGATTTAATTCGTGATGTCTGAACGTACGTACGCATCTGTGTATCTCGCATAACTCAAAAAGAGTAGCCTCAGAACACTGAAATTTTGCATATTCTACTGCTGTAATATTTAGCTCTGCACCTCCCTTTTTGGTTTCAATCAGTCACAACAAGAGTGTATATATATGTACGGTAATGCCTCCTTTAAAAAGACACTTGAAAAACTTCTTGAAAGGACAGCACATTTAATTATTTAAAGTTTTTACATTTTTCTTTACAAATAAATTAGTATAAACTGAATTAACTTCTTCAATACAATTTTATTTACACCTTTTTTTGTATCTTGAGTCTAACTCATATAATTTCCAAAACTGCCAAACTAAAAACATTAAAAAGAATTATACTATGGGCAATCTGTACGCCATCTGGTATTCAACATTGGCACTACATATATATACTCACGTATTACTCGGCTAGTGAACTCGGTATTTGTATTCTTATATATTGCTAAATTGTGCATTTTTGTTTAAAAGTGATTGAATTATGTTATCCTTATGTTCCGGTTAAGGTTTCTATGCCTTTAGTTAATCTGAATGCAGTAGTTGTAGAATTATCAACAATATAAATATTAATTTCGAAGTCAAATAAGAAAATTTGCAAATATAACTCTGAATTTTGTTCTTTGACTTCTAAATTAATATTTGTTTGCGGTGTTATTTTGCTTTAATTATAAGAACACCAAACGGGCTTTTTTTTTTGCTTTCCTTCGTTTTTCCACTTGGAGCGTTCGCCATTTTGTGATTGTACTGTGAAAATTTCCAAATATAACTATAATTTTTGTTGCTTGAAATCTAAATTAATATTTGTTCAGTCTGTTATTTTACCTTAATTTGAAAGTTGTTTAAGTGCAGCTGACCCTAACGGAGCAGCCATATTTGCTTAGATTTGAAACTTGAACAACGAATTAAGTCAGTTTCTTCATCTTCAGTGTCTTTTTGCCGAGTGGAATGAAAAGTAAACATTCAGTTTTGTGCACCAAAAAATCTGCCTTCTGGCCCGCTGGCCAAATTGCTAGTTTTTGCATATAAACTCTAATTTTAATTGTAAAATATATTTTTTAACTGTTTTAACTGTAATTGGTGCTTTATATTTTTCTATATTTTTCAAATTTTAATGAAAATGTTTTGAGTTTTTATGCATTTTCGCCATGCCGCGGAATAACAACTGAATTAATTGAATGAGAAATATATATGTCTGAAAATCAAGGAAATGAGTTTATATGAAATACAGGGGAAAATGTGTATAATTTAATGGGCTGCACAGGGAAGGCATGTGGTGTCCACATCAGACGTTTTTTATTTTTATTTTCACATTTGCACTGCTATTGCACATTTGTTTATTCATTTTGTTAGTGTTATAGCTTGCTCGTGTAAGCCTTGTCGTATACTTTGTGGAACACGAGAAGCTGAATTTAAAGTCAACAAATAGAAATTTATTTGTTTTGATTCTGATAGTTATTTAGTTATTCATTAACTGTACCATTTGATTAAAAATAAGCAATATTTAAATATTACGAAAAGAAGTGCTTTCTTTCCTTCTTTCTTTCTTATTTATTTATTAAATTATTTTATTATTTATTTATTTACGTAACATATTATTTGATTGGAAATAATGAATAAAAATCAAGTACTGCAATCTGAATTTGTTTTTCGTTTCAAACACATTTTCCATTTTTAGTAATAGCAGTCTCGACACCAATGTAAATGGGGACAGATATCTATGGCCCTAAATTTTTTTGTGTTTAAAAATTCAGTTGTTCAGGATTTATTTCTTCAAAGGAACGGCTACTAAGCTTTTTCTTTTCCTCTTCATTAAGAGCAGCCTAACTATAATTTATTTATTCTTTGTATTTTTTGCTCTAAGTACCAAAAAAACAGGAAGAGTGATTTGTCCCGAACGCCATGTTCGATTATGTAGCCCATTCATCACGTGATCGACACGTGACTTAGCAAAAACAGCAAAACGGTATCTAGAAGAGATCAATTACTTTATTTTCGTCACGTTTTCTTGAGGCATCTAAGTACCCCTTTTGCGCATTGTTTCTGAAATCGTGCCAACATAAAATCGGTAGTACTGACGAAAATAAATTGCTGTTCCTGCATCTGGAAACTATAAAGTTTGGATTATTACTGCGAGATATTAACCGAATACCAAAGAATATATCGGCGGCACATGCAGCAAAAATTTAACAAATTTTCAATAACTCTGGGATTAATTTCATATAAATGGGTTTACGTTTCTTCTAACACTCTTCTATTAGTACACATACTGTATCTAGTGTGTTATTGAGAGGTATGGAGTAGCACATCAGTCCGCTATATAAACGTTCTAAGTTGCTTTCGGACTAAAGCAGTTTCTATTTTCTCTATCATTCCTTAATTCAGCTTTCATATTTCTTAACTTAAAATTAGCCAGAAATCAATCGTATTAGGTTAGCGTAGATTTGGAACAAAAATTTTATGTATTTATTGTATGTTGAGACACAGCTTTCTTCCATTCTTCAGGACTCAAAAGTGTTTCGTTAAGTTGAGAAAAGCGACAGCAGTTTTGCATGAAAACTAATGTGGGGAGTAAAGTAGAAGAATGCTATTAGAATTTTGAAAGTATTAAAAAGAACTGACTGACAATTAACTAAAGCAGGTAAAATTTTATGAATGTGACGAACTCCCAATGGAGGGATTTTTCTGGATAATTTTTGCAGAATCAAAGATAAAATAGGGATTACGTGGCCAAGCAGGTTTAGCTATCGCAGATTTGTTTATTTTCTTTTTCTAAATATAACATTTATGTCTTTAGACGCCAAAAGTAACCCGAACGTTTTGTTTTGAAAGGGAAAAGAACAGTTTAACGTCAGAAACATGAATCTATCGTTCGAAAAGCGATAACAAAGAAACTTGTACTAAAGATTATAGTGGGGCGCTTAATCATCATTTTGACTTTTCTTCTGCTAATATTATCCACGAAGAGTCTTCAAATGGTGAACAGTATTTCACATATAAAATATACCTTCTTCATTTAACGCTACTAATTCCAATTCAATTCTTTCAAAAGCTTCAAAATAATTACGGCTTAGACCTTTTTTCATTTCTTTACCATTTCCTATGGGAAATGCTGATAGGTTCGTTTTTACTTGGCTCTACCCATTGTTTTCCATATAAAATGGATTTTTCTTTTTCCATCTTATCAAAATATTTTTACTTCTGAAGAACATCCAAACGACATCAAAACTAATAGAGTTTATCCAAAATTTAATCTACCAATGTTAGCTTTTTTAACTAGTTTAAATTTTATATAGGCTTATCTTTTCAGTAACTAAATAATTCCTTTAATTTTGTAGTGTAACAAGTAGGGCATTACACAGCTATCTGAAAATTTTAGGTTCGACACTGAAACGTCACAGCCTACTTTATAAAAGGTACTACACTCGGAGAAGAAATTGAAGGAAACAAAATGTTTTCAGCAATTTGGAACAATATTTTCTCTTATAATAAGAAAATTATGCTAATTTAAATTTGAAATAGGCAAAAATTGACCTTGTTTCAGACTATATTTTAAGCAAAATTCTACCAATTTTGAGATAAGTAGGCACATATTTCTCTTTCTCAAAAAGAAAACAAATAAGGGAACTCTATACAAATATATTAGAAATCAGTTTTGTTTTTTTCCCTTGCTTCTTTTCTTGCGCTTATGTTCTATCGCCTCTGAAATAAAGAGTGTTTTATTCAAAATCTACACCAATTTAAGATTGCAGTTTTGCCCAATTTTAAACTATCCCCGCTTCCTAAAAAAGGCATATGAGCCAACCAATATCGAAATCCACACATTTAATTAAAATCTACATCATTCAAAGCTCTATTTCTTTCTTTTCTCTTGCCTAGTCTCACATTTTGCAGCTGCAAATTTCCCCTCTATGTAAAATAATTGTTCTTATTGGTTAAAAGAATGTTGACGAATAAGAGCAAAACTGCGACAAAAGAGACAATTTAGAGCATTCGAAAGCATACAATGTGTTATTCATAAAAGCAAAGTTTGCCTTCAGTAAGAATTAAGCACTAAACATTTGTTCCCATTCAGTGGAATAAACGCAACATGAAAGCGCCTATTCTAGATATTTGTCTTCTAACTCTTCAGCAGCAGTAAAGAGAAGAAACACTGAGACAATAAAATTCAATTAGTCTGTTAAGTGCTAAGTTTGGTTGAAGTAAGTTTCCTTAATTCTCTCAGATAATTAACTTAGTTAAAATAAATGTCTGGATGTCTCTCTGCAAAACGTAACCATAAAGAAGGTAGATGAATTAGATAGTAGTTCAAGAGGACCTTCTAAATTAAGTTTGACAGAAACAAAATGCTATTATAATCGTAATACTACTTTTATTTGTGGCAAAAAAAATTACTTTTTAATAGCGATTAATTGAATTCCTGAATCTGAGACAAATTAGGCTCAAGTCGTAATACAATAAATGAAAATTTATACAATAATATTGCATTAACATTTAACAGAAGATATAAATTTTCTAGGTATCTCTGAATTTTGTTTTCCTGATGTACATGTAATCTCAAATAAGGTGAGTTAGGGTGAATATGCGTTAAATGAAAAAGTATATAAATTTCGTTTATTTAAATAAATTTTTAACTCGTAAC
>KK116536.1:184358-265137 GCA_000611955.2 Stegodyphus mimosarum | reverse complement strand
AACTATACTTTTTTGCCAAAAGCTTCTACAAATATACATTCAGTTAATTCATCAGTTACTTGACTACTATTTAACACTATTAAATTAAACCTGCATAAAGCTGAAGCCGTATATAAAAATGGGGGATTAAATAAAAAGAATAATAAAGAAAAGAAAATCTGAAAAGCTTCAGATTTTAAATTACGTCCAAAGGGGCTTTTTTAACATTTTGTGTGCCACCTTTGTTTATTAAATATCATGTTGTTCGCACCTAAACCATAAAATTCAGTTCAAGAGCAATATCGCAAAATAATTTTAAATTGAGCATATCATTAGAATTTCCGATACACAGTGTCACGCGCTGGAGCTGAAAAGGATTTTTCTGTACAATGTTGACATTGCTCGCTTTGAAATCCTTGAGTTTGTTAATCAAAAATTCGCTAAAGTTTTATAAAATATGAAATCGATAATCAAATTTCAATTGAGCTTCTAGACGGCCATATTCGCAGTAGGATGACGTCATATAAAATTTTATGGCTCTAGGTACGTTGTTTTATAACAATGCGAGAAACATCCATACATTTATGTAGATGCTTTAATATTTAATTCCTTTAAATGTGATACAGGGCGATAATATTTGGTTGCAACAATTTCAAAAGTGAAGCGAACATTCAGAGTGATTCGTCGCAAAATGGCGAAGCGAAAAAAAATAATCCATCAGGGACAAAGCCATTTGGACTAATAATAAAATAAATAATACAAATAAGCATTTATTTAAAATCCATAAAGCAATTAATGACCCAAAATGAGAAAAATAATTTAGCGTAAATTAAATAGGAACAAGATATTAAATAATTCTATTTTTAAAACGCATGCTGAGTTTTATATCATGAACAACACGAACGTGAAGCGTCTTTGATACATTTATACAAATATTGTATTATGCTTTTTACAATATAATTCGATTATGAGATTTCGTTATTTAGTTTTTGAAGATCTTGTTAATGGTAATGGAAAATTTTAGACGAATTATTTAATCTCGTGGTCCCATTACATTGCATAAGAAATTATTTTCCTATTTTTGTTCATTAATTGTTTTATTAATTAACAGCAGCTTATTTTATAAAATATTTTATTATTTTTTTTATTTTCTCCCTTTCAGTCTAAATTTTACAATTATCAATATAATTATTCAATTGAAAATCGTTTTTAAGCAAGAAATCATCCCTCTTTTACTGCGAAAAATTCTTTTATTATTTACTAACATAAGATAAAATCCGTTATTTCTAACTTTACATTAAAATTTGGGAACGAATACATTTAATCCTAAGCTTATAAAATAGGAAATATTTTAAATGGTCCAGTAAATTGTAAGTAATTTTATATGTTCATTTTATATGTTAAAATTCGTTGCTTCTGAAATTGATAAAAGAATATAAACAGCAAATGCAAAATGTATTCTGTATTGAAAGGACGAAAGAAACAACGTATACAAAATGCTGGAAGACATCTATAGCTAAACTTAATTTCTCTGTTTTTCTAGCAAAGAAAAGCAGAAAAATAATATGATGTGATGGCATCATAACCCAAAACTAACTCTGAAAACTATTCTAAAAATTGCTTTTATCGTTCTGTTTCACACTATAGCGTATTTTTTAAAATGTATAAAATGGAACAATTAATACATTTTATTAATCTGTTTAATCTATGTAGGCTATTTAGATGAATTCTTTTAAACTGGTAATTAAATAATTATAATTTTAATTATGCAAAATTAATAAAAGTATATTTATTAATTAATATATTTCAATTATTAATAATATAATAAATTTCTTGGTATATTTAATTTAATCTGATAATTTAATAATTATCATTTTTGTTTTATCTTTAAAAATATGAAAATTTCAAATTTTATAAAATAATTAATAAGTGTTATCCTGAAAGACCCAGATAATATATCTTATAATTCTAAGCAGATAGTATGGAAGCTATTTTATTTTTGAGATCAAATAAAAACTTATTTGCTGGAGAAAAACAAAGAGATCATGTTTACACGAAATATTCACAAATAAATCTTCAAAATCTAAATTGTAAAACAGTTCCCGAAAGAAAACCGACACTTCAAGCTAGGGAAAACCTGCTATCTATTATGGCGGCGTTATTGAGAGTATGCGGGTTTAGTTAACAATCCACAAGGAACTAATATGAACGAAAGGAAGTTGCCATTGCAGCCCTCCCTTAAGAACTGCAGAGTATGTTACGACTGAATATTTGGATGTGTAAACAACGAATCACATATATTTGGATTGCGAATAAAGGGGCTGGGTTCAAACTGCATTTCCGAGAAAATGTACTGCATTCTCTGTTTGTTCTGGGCAGTTGCCAAGGTGAAAACGGATTAAGTCTAGATTTAATGATGGTTTGCATCTTCCATCCTTACGTTACACTTAATGGAATTGCTTACCCGTCCTAAATATTATAATTAGATAATTACGATAACTTGATTACTGTTCGAAGTAACTGATTACGCATTCCGTAGAAAATTTTGCTTCCTGAATAATCAGAACAAGAAACATTAGGAGTGAATAACAATTAGTCTCAGCCATTAGACTTTGTGGAAAAGGTATTTGTTTCTTCCTCGCAGGCATGTGTAATTATTGTCATTTGGAAGAATTAATGTGGATTTAGCAGACAGGGAAATAGATTTTGATTGTGGGTACAGACGTTCCACTCGCTGATTAGTATCTATAAATTCAGAATGTATAATTAATCAAAATTCAGCGAAAGTGTTGAATTCGTAGAAGGGATGTCATGAGTATTATTTCCATGGATGAGTTTCCTTTCGTTAATGAAATTCTTTGGTATATACGTATTGCTATCGATTGCTGAATTTTCTATTTTATTCCTTAATGTTTCAGATTTGATATTTCTGAGGATATTTCTCATTTTAAGTTTTATCAGGTTATTCCGCGTTTACTGCAGTAATATGTATTTTAAATGTTTTTATTCTGATATTTATTTTAAATACTTATTACAGCTATTAATCCTCCGAAGAACATTCTATATGTACCTATTATAATAGTTTGCAGTTACGTACAAGGATAATTTTCCTTTCCAAATTCAACTAATTTTAATTGAGTTGAATAATACGTTGATGAAATGAGAATGACTTATTTATACAGGCTAATTACTATGGGATGGCATCGTCAATAATAATCAGATGACGCTGCAAGCTGTGCGAAAGAACTTTTTCCTTTAGATGGAGAGAACGCAGACGATTCCTCCATTAAGACGGTAACACGACTGAAAGACGTTTGAATGTAAAAGACGCTGATTTGTATTCATCTATAAATAATCTCATCTATTTCCTTCTATAAATGTAATCACTTTGTAGTTTGTAGCAACTATTCATGTTTCAATTAAACTTCCGAGTTTTCCTTAAATCGGATTAATTATTGAGAACCCTAGACAACCATCTCTGAAGTATAGTTACAGACATCATACTCCTAGATAGTAAGTACCGATCCTACATTCCTACATTACTTACTGATTTTTAATAAATATATAAGCAAATGGAATATATTACTGCAATTTATAAAACATTTTCGTTTATTTGCTTAAAATAATTTTAAGAAATGTATTTTGACCTATCCTTATTCGAAAAGTCCGAGTTCTTTTTCTTACAAATCTATAATATTTCCAACCGTATGACAACTTCAGTGTCAAATCATAAAATATTCAAATTTTTACCAGATTGTTATTTAAATGATTTCAATTGTATGTAAATGCTATCAGCATGTGAGGTTTATCTATTTATTTTTAACTAATAGTTCATTTTAAGTTGAAAAGCTTTTCCTATCACTCTCTTTTCACCCACGCTTTTCATGCCAGAGTGTAAATGAGATAGCCAGAGTTTATTCAGATTAAGGTAGAGTGAAATGCTATTTAAGCAAGAGTTTCGGAAGTTACTTTTAGATGATATGCAGCTTCTGCATAGGCGGCAACAGCAAGATCAAATAGACAGCTACTACATAGACTACAAAACAAGATATTAAGAATTATTCCCAAACTCCCCATGGTTTGTAAGGAACAAGGTTATTAATCAGAGTTTGAAAATTTTGGCGTTAGATAGTGAAATTCTCAAATTATCACACAATTTATTTAACCAGTATGACAAACATGGTAATGAAACTGTGAAGAACATCGGGAATTACGACTATTTGGTGAACCAGCGTTTTAAGAGACCAAAAACGAAACAAATGAACACAACGAAAAATTGTGATCAGTGTAAATAATGTATACACACTGCTGGCCACTTTAAATGCAACACTCTGAAGGAAGCATGCAAATAACATGAAATTTACAACCTGCATTAGCGGAGGTGAGATATGCAAATGATTAGAATTTCAGCGCAGTCGCACATCACGCGAGCCTGTGGCGCCACTATTTATGCGCTATTTAAGACTTGAAGTTTTCGACGATTTCAAGTTCGGCAATTGTGTTTTTCTTGTGGTTTTTTTTCAAAAAAACGATCAATTATGCCTCGTAGTAAACGGCGATCATCGTTTGATCAAGTATATCGGAGTTAGATAGAGGAAGGATAGTGGCCTATCGAATGTGCGGATTATCTTTCAGGAAATTAATAGTCGTGTTGGACGAAACCAAACAACTGTAATGCGGATATGTAACCGTTGGATGCAAGAGGTTACGACGTACCGACGTGTTCGATCGCATCCACCTCAGTGCACCACTTCACGTGATGACAGGAACATTGTGCGTATGGCAGTGATGGATCGCTCAGTCACATCACGAACCATAGCACAGCACATTCAGTTTGAAAACTACAGAAAAAAATTCATTTTGAGTCTGCGCGTACCATTCGACGCCATTTACAGAGAGCGGTCTGTCCGCAAGACGTCCATTGATTTGTCCATCCTTGACGCAGAACCACAGATGTCTCCGCCGCCAATGGTGCGATGAAAGAAGGATGTGGACTGCAGAATGGAATGAAATTGTCTTTACTGACGAGTCACGCTTCTCTATGCAGCACTCCGATGTTCAGATTCGAGTCTGCAGACACCGTGGAGAGAGGATGCTGAGCAGCTGCGTTATACACCGCCAAACTGGTCCTGCACCGGGTATTATGATAAGGGGCGGTATTGGATATTACTCTCGCACTCCTCTAGTACTCATTACCGGTACTTTAAACAGCCAGTGCTACATCTCCGAGGTCTTGGAGCCAGTTGTCCTTCCTTACCTTTAGGGCTTGCATACAGCCATATTTCAACAGGATAATGCGCAACCACACGTGGCAAACATCGTCTAAATGTTCTTCGTCAATCACCAGATTGAATTGCTTCCCTGGCCAGCTCGCTCTCCGGATCTTTCACCGATAGAGAACATGTGGTCCATGGTTGCTCAACGATTGACCCAGATTACATCCCAAGCTGCCACACCAGATCAACTTTGGCAACGTTGTCAGGACTGAGTGTTCTGTGTGTATTTTTGGCAAACATTGTGAAGTAACTTACTAAGGTCCTGCTGTGGTACAGGGAGCTGAAATATGAGCTTTGTTCTGGTGTAGACACTGTGCTGGAGAATAACTGCACTTGAAAGGGATTTGAAATCCTCTTTTATTAAATCACTATTATTTACACACTTCCCAACTCGGGAGAGATACAGAAAGTAAAAGACCACACTTGGGCCTAACTTAACAAATCAAATAAATTTAAATAAATATCTAAATCTAAATAGAAATTAAATTAAACTTTGCTCACAGAGCAATTCGCGGAGTTTGGCCTCTAACTAACTGGTGCGTAGCAAGAAATACTAATACTATCAGACTTCAAATTTATTTCAATATGCAATCACGTAGTAAGCACTATGGCTTATAATTTCAGCTGCTAGCTGGTACGCGAACGTCGAGCAGACTGACCGTGATCTGAGACTAAAGCTCTCTCACACTGAGAGGTTTCTACCTCTGGTTTAAACAGTACTTGGCTGTACTTCAAAATTAGCATAAGCTGAGAACGCGCGCTTCTTCTGACGGGAAGTTGAAACAGAGAAGAGATAGAAAGATTTAAATTAAAATAAAACTTGGTTAGTTTAACTAAAACCTTACATACTTCCCGCCAGAATTGCGGTAGTTAAACTACTGTGGTCCAAACGGACCATGTTGAAACTCGCAATTCTAAACAAATAATCAAAATTTCACTCTTCAAATTTACGCCAACACTTACAAGGCAATATCTGTTTGTGAAAAAATTTTTTACAGAAGAAATTTTCTTGAACAAGAGTCTTCAACATTTTTCTTTCATCAGTCTTACTCCTTCCAGGAAAATCTGGAAGGAAAATAATTGTAGAACAACATAATAGCAGAAAATTTCTAGGAACAATTCCTTATTTTTACCTGTGTAAATTCGCACACACACATTATCGTTCAAGCACAATTAAATTCTTCCCCCAATGCTCTCTCACCGGTGTTGGATGCAAAGCAAACCGCCATTGCGGGTTTTCGTTGTTCGGGGTGTTTAAATCTTCCACCTACGATCGACTAACATTAGTTAGAACTTGACATACGAGACCTCAAAAGACGCCCTATAACCAGCTAAACCTGAGGTTCTCACTAGTTTTATGTCTAACACTTTAAGTGTATTTGGTGGAGAGCCTATTTAACACTTGCATTCTAAAATTACTCAAACTTTAACTTTTCATGCATACAATTCGCAGTTTGCACACACAATTCACATTGATATTGCACTTAACGTGCATTGCTAGCATAATATTATTTGTTACATTTTATAACACTTTAACAATTTCATAGCAGTCACGAAATACAAATGTAGGTTAAATTTCTAAGCTTACAGCAAGTGCTTCCTATTCCTTTCTCAAGGTACTTTCCTGAAATATCACATTACACTAAAATAATAGTCCATAGACTAAATCGTGTTCTTCAATTTTCCGATTTTTCATTCTAGACATTTTACAAGTCTGTCGACAAAGCGTCATACAAAATCATTTAGTTAACATTTTTCTTTTCAGCAATTCATTGCTTTTACAAAATTAATCTATTTACAATGCTTAAGAATCTACTTTACAAACATTAAGTAATTTTAAGTCTTTGCAGAATTACAATTTTTTTTTAAACTTTGCAGAATTACCATTTTTTTTAAAGATTTTTCTTTCAAGATGAGTACTTATCGCCCACTTGGCGTAAAACTCAACCTCGTTTGACGTAAAATCGGCCCTGCAACTTGCAATACACTCGAAAATTATCTAAACTTTTGAATAAGAAATGCTACTTATCTTGTTGTGGTCATCCATCCTTTTCTTGGCCCAATCCTTGAAGGTTTGGTACGTAGACGCTTGGGCCAGTCTCCTTGACTTTAGCTGTTGGTCCTTGAAAGCTTGTTCCTCTTTTCCTTTTACAATTCCGTTGTTGTATCCTCGGATACTTGCGCTGAGGAGGAGGTTGCTCTGCTGGGCGTTTGGTGGACTGGGCACTTCGCTCTTGGGCCCTTGTTCGTTGCTGCTCCTGGTACCAGCTGTATTCGGGACGTTGATTCTCAGGCTGCAATCGAGGCTGCTTGCTTCTCAGGCACCTGTCCGATGTTTCCGCAGTTTTCTTGGGATTTCCTTGCCCATTCTGCTTTCGTCTCTTGGTTTGCTCGTAGGTCCGTTCGTAGGTCTGCTCACCTGCATCGTCAGTCTTTCTTTTAAATCCACATTTTTGGTTCTTACTTCTAATTTGTTGAGGGGGAGCTTTCTTTTTCTGACTTTTCGATGCCGTTGTAGCTGGTTCCTGCTGTTTTCGCTGAAGTACATCTTCCGAGCTATTCAATTGCCTCGGATCCTGAAAAAAATCTTTAAGTACTGGCATTTTGTTGCCATTATAGTACGGCTTGATTTGATCCACATTCACCGTAGTTGTTTGTCCATCATTTCTTTTTAATATAACCACTGTCTGTGCGACTTTCTCAATTATGAAAGCGCCTTCAAAACGCGGAAAAAGTTCCCCACCTTTTCTTCTGGGGCATTTGACAAGTTATGTTTTATTTTCAGAACTTCATCACACACATTGTACTTGACCCCTCTTCGTTTTTTGTCATAATATAATTTTTGTTTTCTCTGGGCCATTTTTATATTTCCCGTCGCTTCCCGTATCAACTTTTGTATATCACTTATTTTAAATTCTTCTGCCCTTTCCTGGACGAAGAAAGGTTTATCTAAGGGTGTTAAAATTTTTCTTCCAAGAAACAGTTCAGCGGGTATTTTTTGTGTAGTATCGTGTTTGGCGGTCCTAAGGGCAAATGCAAATTCATTTATATGGCTATCCCAGGTAGAGTGATAGTTTTTCACATAACTTCGAATTATTTTCACTACATTTCTATTAACCCGTTCCGCTATGTTTGACTGCGGACGATACGGGACCATCTTTAGATGACGTATGCCCAGTTTTGCACACATTTCCTCAAACATTTTACTAACAAACTGGGGACCATTATCGGAAATAACTTTTAGGGGCGCCCCGTATTTTAAAATATACTTATTTAGAATTGAATCTACTACAATTTTTGCAGACGCGCGTTTTAACGGAATTAACTCTAACCATTTGCTAAAATGATCCACTATAACTAAAAGATATCGGCTTTTGTTAACTTTACTTCGAGGGTAAGGTCCAAGTAAATCGATGCCTATTATTTGATTTGGGAATTCTGATTTAATACTATTTAGGAACCCGGCCGGGCGGAAATTAACATAATTATTTAATTGACATGTTGGGCACGACTGGACATACGCCCTAGTAAACTTTTGCAGTTCTGGAAAGAAAACTGCCTCGCGAACTCTCTGAACAGTTTTTCTTATACCTAAATGAGCCGAAATGGCACAATCATGCAACTCTTCTAATACATTCAACCTCATGCTAGCTGGGATAACCGGTCTATATTCATGATTCTCATTAGTAGCTTTCGTATAGAATAACAGTCCGTCAATTAATTCGTAATTTTCGGCCCTATTTCTTATCGGCACAATATCCGGATGATTGAAATTCTCAGGGTCGGCCAAATAATTGTATATATTTTTGAACTCCGGATCTTTTTTGAGTTCGGCTATTACTGTTTCACGAGAATCTAATACTTTGGATGTTAACATGGCTATCTTAATTACACTTCCATTTTCATCTAAGTTAATTCTGCTTAAAGCATCTGCCACAACATTTTCTTTTCCCGGCGTATGTTTAATTATTAGGTTATATTCCTGTAATTTGAGAGCCCACCTTATTAATCTGGGTGATAAATTTTTTCCAGAATAGAGTCTAGTGACCGCCGCGTGGTCGGTATATACAGTTACTGGAGAACTTCCAAAGAACACACGAAATTTCTGTACTGATGCTAACACTGCGAGAGTTTCTCTCTCTGTTGCGGAATAGTTTCTTTGGGTTTCATTTAATGTTCGGCTGAAAAAAGCCACGGGCTGACCATTTTGGGAAAGCACTGCACCAATCGCGAAATCTGAAGCGTCCGCTGAAATCTCTAATCCCTTATCCCCTTCTGGAAATTTTAAGACGGGAGCTTGAGTCAATGCGTCTTTCAATTTTTGAAACGCCAAGTTGGCTTCTGCTGACCACGAAAACCTAGCTTTTTTTCTTTTCAACTTTAGCAGTGGCTCAGCTATTTTTGCAAAGTCTTTAATGAAAGCCCGGTAATATGAACACATCCCGAGAAACGACGATAATTTCTTCGCTGTTTTAGGAACAGGATAATTTCTAATGGCTACTATTTTTGACTGATCCGTTTCGATTCCCTTTTGGGAAATTTTAAATCCTAAATAACGTAACTCTTTTGCGGCAAATTTACATTTAGACGCATTTATCTTTAAACCAGCTTCGTTTAACAATGAAAATACTTTTCTTAAATCTTGTAAGTGTTGTTCTAGAGTACTACTCGTAATTATAATATCGTCTAAATATATGAAAGTGCTTTTACCAAGGACTGGTCTTAAGACGATGTCCATACATCTTTGGAACGTTGCCGGCGCGCCGGATAAACCAAAAGGCATTCTAAGAAATGCGTACGTGCCAGACTTAGTTATGAACGCGGTTTTGTGTACGTCTTCGGGTTTTACCCCAATCTGAAAATAGCCACTCGTAAGATCTAACGTAGTCATGTATTTTGTAGACGAAATATTTCGAATTATTTCTTCAATTGTCGGCAACGGATATACAGGATATTTTGTAACTGAATTTAACTTGCGATAATCTATGGCTAAACTCCACCGTTTCGGGTGCGTAAACGGATAATCATTATTTTCCTACACAGGACAACGGGGCTAGCATAACTGCTAGAAATTGGCGTGATGATTTTATTCTTTAACATCTCTTTGATATGACATTCAATTATTTCTTCCTTGACCCTGTCGTAGCGGTAGGGCTTTTGCCTAACTGGCTGAGCATCCCCCATTTCAATATTATGATTCACGACTTGTGTGAAACCCGGTACATCACTAAATTAATTCGAAAATTCACTTACCAGGCCCTGGAGTTTTTCCTTTTCTTCTGCTGGTAAATGTTCGAAGTCCAGCTGCGGGGGCTTATCATTCTTGGCTTCTATTGGTTTCATATTTAACGTCAACTCTCCCCCTTTGAAATCAATTTTTGCTTCTGCCAAACTAAAAAAGTCCACACCTAGAATAATACATGTTTGCAGGTTTCCCACAATATAAAACAAGATTTTTACCTGTTCGTTGTTGATACGCACGAACAACGGTACATTTCCTAAGCAGCTACACTTCTGTCTTTGGGCCGCTATGACATCCGTGTCTCTTGCACTAAAAGTTCTGTAACGGCGAAAGTGTTTCTTAAAAAATCTTTCCGATATAAAGCTGCTTTGGGCTCCTGTATCTAAGAGAGCCGTCGCCGGTATGTTGTTAATTAGAACTTCAATCTTCGGTAAACTCAAATTCTTCACGACCACGGTGTTTAAAGTGATTTTGGAAGGGTTTTGCGCTGCTTCGGACTTCTTCACCTTCCTCGAAGAAATCCCTCTTAGTTTAAATTCTTTTTCTTCTGGTTGCCCTCGGAATCTTTGCTTGTTCTTCTATTAAATTCCCTTCGTTCGCCGCTCGCTTTAGGAGACACATCTTTCTTCGGCCATTGCTTCGCCTTATTCCCGTAACTTTGATTTTGCTTTTGCTGCGGTCTTGGCGAACTCCACTGACTTCTTCGCTCAAATTGGCGTCGTCGTTCGTTGTCGGCTGTTCTTCGGCTTTCAAATTGTACCGCGAGCTCAAATAATCTGTCTAACGTCGTTAGGTTTCTTAGCTCGAGGAAATCTTGAACTTGGGGCAGTAGCCTAGGAAGTATAATTTGAATAACTTCAGGATCCGGGCGACTTCCATACAAAAGCTTGAAAACTTCAATTTTTCTCAAAATAAAATTTGACAAGTCTTCTATTTTTTCTTGGTATCGACTAAAAAATTCTGCTTCCAGTCTGGCTCGATATCGTACTACAGGAAATGCTTTCACCTAGGAATTTTTGAAATTTTCGTAAGTATATGTGAAGCTTCGTGGTTCCCTCAACAGATTCTTTCCAATGCACTTGAACCAATTTAACGCTTGGCCCTTCAAAGCGCTGGTAGCAAGAGCGACTTTCTGAAATTCGTGAACTGGATATAGCATGAAGTGGGAGTCTAGCTTTTCCAGGAAATTAATTACGGCTGTCTTGCCGTCAAAACTTGCCGCTGGCTTCATGGCTGCTCTCATGGTTTGTACGATGTAGCCAAATCCTTCTAGGCCAGGAGGTGCTATCTCAGGATTCTGGACAGGTACAGCAGGTATCTCAGGTTCTTCTTCTTGTCTTTGAGGCCATCCTCTTAGTTTTGTTTGGGCGCCACTGTCAGGACTGAGTGCTCTGTGTGTATTTTTGGCAAACATTTGGAATTAACTTACTAAGGTCCTGCTCTGGAACAGGGAGCTGAAAAATGAGCTTTGTTCTGGTGTACATACTGTGCTGGAGAATAACTGCACTTGAAAGGGATTTAAAATCCTCTTTTATTAAATCACTATTATTTACACACTTCCCAACTCGGGAGGGATACAGAAAGTAAAAGACCACACTTGGCCTAACTTAACAATCAGATAAATTTAAACTAAGCTAAATATAAATTTAATTAAATCCTTGCTCACAGAGCTAAGCCGCGGAATTGGCTTCTAACTAAATGGTGCGTAGCAAGAAATGCTAATACTAGCGCACTTCAATTTATTTCAATATGCAATCACGTAGTAAGCACTATGGCTTATAATTTTAGCTGCTAGCTGGTCAGGCGAACGTCGAACAGAATGACCGTGATCCGAGACTAAAAGCTCTTACACACTGAGAGGTTTCTACCTCTGGTTTAAATAGTACTTGGCTGTACTTTAAATTAGCATAAGCTGAAAACGCGCGCTTCTTCTGACGGGAAGTTGAAACAGAGAAGAGATAGAAAGATTTAAATTAAAATAAAACTTTGTTAGTTTCACTAAAACCTTACAACTTGTGGAAGCTGCTTGGTCTACTGTATCCCAAGAACACATCCAAACTCTCTTTGAATCAATGCCGAGGCGTGTGGCAGCTGTGACCTCCAACAATATCGGCTACTCTGGCTACTTATTCTGGAAGGAACCACACTTCACAGAAGTTTATAAATTTAAATTTGATGCTTGGTCAACATGTTATCTACTAATTAAATTTTGTTGTGATATCTCTTGTCTTTCTTGGTGTTGCAATTTGGGTGGCCAGCAGTGTATTTTGTTTTCTATTTTAATTCAATTTTCTGCTTATTTCATTTACTCCTGGCAAAGCAGGATAGAGGCTTTGCAGGCGTCAAAGCGGGTATAGAATTTCTATTATGTACGCGCACTCAGAAACGCTATTCTCCGATTGTTCGAAAGAACAAACAGTCGCTTCAAAGCACCGCCCACTACTTTTACTGCATGCTTAACATTACAATATCCAGACCTCGCCAAGACTTCACAAGTGAACGCTGCTGCCGTAGCGCTTCAAGATGTGTCAATATATTACTTATAATTACAAGACTGCCACCAACGCAACATTGATCCAACGTATTAGATCCAAAACAACATTGGAGATGCAACAGGGCTGTGTTGCAAACTTCTGGAGGTATTCCAAACTTGTTTATTTCAAATTTTTCATTTATTATTCCAAAAGGACAAAATAGAGTGGTAAAGACCTCTGGGTCGACACCACGTATACGAATATGATTAAAGTTACTTTTAGAGCGTATCTGAATATTCCAGGACACGTTGTGGTGTGATTGTTAACAACTTGCGTTAGTGGCGTTGATGTGCTCTCATGTTTAGGCTTCTCTTGCGTCTTACTAAAGACCAGAGTTCTTCCTGAGCATAAAAGTAGTCTGTGAGCCGTTAGGCTAACTTACCACACCTTGAAATTATTATTTGTTACATATTTCTGTTAAGCCAGAAGTCTTGGCTTCCTGCAACCCAAGTGTGGTTGGTCATTTGTTCATTTTATTCTTGAATAAAAGGGTCTTACACAGCCTTCTTCAGGTCTTTGTTTAGTTTCACAATGCTAGAAGATAATTCTTCAAATTTACTTTTTTAAAAAAAGGTTTAGGTTTCCAGCGCGCCATAGAATTTACAAGCATGAAAACGTATCATTATGAAGGAAAATCGCAAACTTGACGGATATTCCGGACAGGTAGCTTCTTAAAACACTTAAGGATATTGCACATATGAATTTCATCCGAAATCTCATCCACACTCGTCTGGGGGAATGAAATTTTTACAGCCTCAGCAACAAATGCATTTCGAAATGTACATAGTGATGACTTTCCACTAGATATTAAAATTCCTGCAGCTTGAATGATTTACCTGTAAATGTTTTGTGGGGATTCAATTAAGATGTGTCTTAAAATAAGAGAGAAATACGTCAATATAAAACCTAAAACTGGGCTAAATGTTGCTTTATTGTAGTGGATATTTTGAATAAAACTCAATGACTTTTGAAAGTGATCAGACAGGGATCACTCTTCTTCGGAGTAATGAATGTGAAAAAACGCAAAGTCGTCTAATATACACATTACTTAGCACAAATGCTGTCAGCATTTTAACACTTTCATCGTTTTCAGCTGCAATTAGGTGCAGGACATGTATCACAAATAGAAAGACTGAAAAATTTTCGACAACGTACTAATACTAACTGCGATGCCCTTTGTAATGAGATGAAAAAGGAAAATAACGAAGAGAAGCAAAACAAATGGTAACATTTTGTGGGCATATTAGGTTATTTACAAGTAGGAGATGTCAAAAATGAGCAATGCCTTCGCCGGGGCTCGAACCACGGATGTTTCGAATAAGCGCCAAGCGTGCTGACCACTACACCACGATGGCGTGCTAGGAAGGCGAAAGAAATGCCTTATATACTCCCCCTTTTCAAGGACGACTGGGGATTAGGGGACCCAATAGCCATGTCCTGGTGGTAGAGAATCACCGTCCAGCAGCTTTTTTAGTTACGGCGCCACTGTAGAGACATTAGGTATTTTTGAAAGCAGAAGAAGTGTAAAATCAGCAATGCCCTCGCCGGGATTCGAACCACGGACATCTCGAATACGCGCTGAACGTGCTGATCACTACACCACGCAGGCATTAGAAGAAGAGGTGAGAAATACCTTATAATCTAAGAATGGAAACTGCAATCTGGAACGAACTGTTCGTGGAAGGGTGGTAAATATTGGTTTAGGATCTATATCACTGACCAATATCGAGAGATTATTACGGATATAAAAATATACTAAGTAATCTGAATTGTCAGAGAAATATTTGTTTTCAGTGTATTCGGTAGGATCCGAGTTGAATTTCTGGTTTCAACCCAAAAATACTTTGCAACAGTAGATTTATTATTCTTTTTAGCGGTTGTGTGCTAAAAGTCATTTCTTAAAGCGATATCTACGTTAATCAACACTATGTTTTCTTACGCTCAGTTTTACTTATGATCGTCAATCAATAATAGATGTCAGGTAATTAATAAAACCGTATATTTAACAGTAACGTTTTAGATAATTAGTTTTATTAAATAAAATACCCCACAAGGAATAACAATCAATCACACAACAATCTCACAGGGAATATTCTTTAAGATGAATTTGTAAGGAAAACCGAAGTACTAGTTGCATATATTTTTATAGAAATTTAAAGAATAAGACGACAAAATATTACTTTCCTGTTTATTTTGCAAAATAGAATGGGTAAATTCCAGTGATTGTCCCGAGCACTGAATGATTTAGCTTCTTTTGGTTAACAAATGTAATATGTTAAGATAAAGAATAATATAAAATGAACAGTTGTCCGCGATTTAGATTCAAAAATAAATCTTTTGTTATGTAAACTGCAGTTTTATTATTAAGCTCAATTTTTTGGTAAGCGGTCCGTAATATAGATAAATAGAAGTTTTAAAACAATATTTCAGTTTAAGATTTATTATTCCATTGTAATAACTATTCAACACTTTGTCAAGTTTTCAATTATTTTCCCATTTATTCTGCGATGGTATTCGTTTACAACAGGATAGCAACAAAATGTTTTTAAAAATCGATTAATAATTTCGTTTTAACCGGAAACTAACAAAGCAGTCTTCCTACATTATTAACAAATGAATACACAATGAAAATTATAAATACATTTTTGGGTATATTATTATTTAAAATATTATATAATGATAAATCTATATGCATGTATGGATTTTCATCGCATTGTAAAAAAGCTATGGCACCTAGAGCTACCGAAATTTTAGTATTCTCAATTCTCCCACCGAACATAGTCACCTTATAAGGTATTTCTTCCGTCTTCTTATAGCATGCCTTCGTGGTGTAATAGTCAGCACACTCGGCGCGTAGTCGAGAGGTCTGAGATTCGAGTCCCCGTGAGGTCATTGCTTATTTTTCATGCTTTCTACTTCAAAAACCGTAATGAGTCTGCAGTAGCGCCCGATCTAAAAGGTGGTGAATGATGATTCTTCACCATCAAGATTTGGCGACTGGGTCCCCTAATCCCCAGTCGCCCTTTAAAAAGGGAGTAGATAAGGTATGTCTCCCGCTATCTTGGTATAATAGCCGGCATACTTGGCTCATTTTCGAGAAATTCGAGTCCCGGCGAGGGCATTGCCCCTTTTTCATGCCTCCTGCTTCGAAAAATGTCTCTACAACCTCGAACCTAAAATTTTAATTTCGAATTTGATTTTGATTTATTTCATATTTTGCACAAATTTCAGGAATTTTTGTCTAACAAACTCAACGATTTGAAAGAGGGAAATGGCAACACGGTACAAATAAAATATTTTTATATAACCTTGCCGCACTGTCTTTCAGTTGTAATCCACAAATTCGTCTGTTTGAAAGCAATATGTTACTTGCTGTCTTTCGACAAAGTCTAAAATATTGAACTTTCAGATTTTATTTTCCTGCTACCGAGTAGCAAAGCAAATGATTGAAAAGCAATACACGCTGTTTTTAAATATATTTTTCCTTCTTTTGTATTCGATTAATTTAAAAAAAAATGCATTTAAATCACGAGATATCTAATCAGAAATTTAATTATATTTTTCAAAATATACTAGCTGGACTCATTTAAATTAACACTACATACAATTTTTCATGATACCTCTTCCAGACGGCTAGCTTTCAAAGAAACAATAAAGCGAATCCCTTCCCCCCCAAAAAAAATTCACGAAAATCTATAACACTCTATCGGGAGTTCTAAAGATGTGCTATTTTTAAATATTTTTTGTTCTTTTTAATATTTACTTGAATTTTGCGTGGCGTAAGGGAAAAGAAAGCATACTTAAAAACAAAAAACATTTGCTAGTAGTAGTAAGACCAAAAGCAGATTGGAAGGAAAATCTGAATTTCTTTCTTTTGGTTTATTTCGAAATTATTTTGTTCATCAGGTTTAAAAATTGGTACTTACGTGTTACCGCAACCACCCTATTAGAAGTCGCCAAACTCTGGCAATCCTGCTCATAACAGTCATTAAGTCAAGCATTGTCGCCATTTCTGTATGCGTTCTTTTGTGCTGAATTCCAAATTCCAACGGTCTGCTTGAACAAATTCTTATCATTTTTGTTTTAAACTTAATGTTAAAATATGAGCTTGTAGAGTTTGCTAGCAGTGGAAGAAACTGCAGTAAAATTTCTGCAGGAATACAGAATTTAGTTGAACATTTTCTAAAGGCAGCAACGAGAAAATGCGTTTTCTAGAGAGCCGCTGCGGCAGAGGCTTGCACAAAGCCGAGTCTTAGTAATTGTCTAATGTTTTTGAGGAGAAGAATAGCGTAAAACAAAATTATAGAAAACTTTGAAGAAGATGGTCAGTGTTTTATTTTTTAATTTTTGACTTTTTAATATATCACGTAATCCTTAATCAATAAATAAAAATCTGTATGTTAAATTCCTAATGTGTGTATCCTTTTAATATGTTGATAATGTTTATCGACCGATAAACCGACCGATAGTTTGGGACTCTTTCTGGAAAAAGGGCGAAGACCGTCAACTTGTACCCAAGGTATATCTTTTACCTTTTCGTTTGTAAAAAATCGTCCAGTCACACCAAAATAGTCGTATTAATATCTAAAGATAACAGGGTGAACCACCTCTAAATTAAAATACGAATTTATCCTCTTTATAATATAGCAGAAATCGTATTTAAAACGCTCAGAATAATGAGAAATGCCTGAGAAAAAATATTTTTTCTTTTAAATAAAAGTAAAACTTATTTATTCAGGTTTTGTTACTACTGAAACTTTTATGTCTTTTTCAAATTAAATACTTGCTCTTTGGCTTTCATTTAGCTAGACTGAAGATAAAAGCTCCAAACTTTTTATAATATTTGATGCAGAATAAAATGAGCGTCATCCACAGTCAGTTTGATGTACCTGTGTATTTTACGAGTATTCTGAGATTCTGACTTTGAATAGCGAAATATAATGCATGAAATGAATTTATCCTATCAAATCACAATACGATTTTTAAAAAAGGATGTGCTGTTAAGCTAAAGTACTGAAACGAGGGGTAAAAGTGATTTCTGTGTAACTGGACCAGAAGTACGTCGGTGTGAAATTTAAAATTAGGCAAAAAAGAGATTTTGAACACATATTTTAATTCAATACTTATCGATTTGAAGGAGGATTAAACACCCCTCGTCTTAAAAACCGCTTTATTACTAAAGGAGAGATTGAAACATTACACAATGTCGTGAAAAGTATTACAAAGAATGCCAAGTACTAGATCTCTATATACGCTCTAGATATACGCTCTCTATATAATAGATAATTTAGCCTATTCTACAGAGGGTGTTTACACATTTCTAAAAAAAAATTCGATAAAGAATTTTAAAGAACCAAATGCTTTGGAATAAAAGTTTCTGGTAACAACATATTATTTGAAATGAGAAATATCGTCTGCTACTTTTTAACGTATTCTTGTTGCAAAATATCCCATATAAACAAGCTGTGGGTTGAAGCATGTATATCTGCGCTTTTAAAAACGTTGTGAAATGCATGGGATTAAAATTTCGAAGTCCAAAATAAGCCAAAATTATAAACCGAAAAGGAAAAACAGTCAATCATGGAAAGAAGGCACGGAAAGAAGACTTAAAAGATTACCCGAACAGATAAGGACCGATTTACAACTACAACTTAAAAAATCTAAGAAACTAAATGTTCACCAACCTTGACGTGGCGTATGGCTCAACGCAGAACAATTTTTAAAAACTACGTTAAAACTATTTAGCATGAGGTACATGGAAATACCTTAAGCCTCTTGATGAAGTATGGGTTTACCTAAATGACTGCAACAAAAAAGAAAAAAAAATGGTTCATTTAACTATGGAAAAGGAAGACAAAATATGTGTTGGAACATGTTTTCGTCAACGCGAAGAAAGTTCCTGTTGTTCGAATTTTGTATACATGTAAATACTTTTAATGAAATTATTATAAATTAAACTATCTTTCGTACAATGTAACATGAAAGGCCTTAAGAAAGTGAAGCTTCTCCAAAAAATAAGGTTGTGAGGGCAATTCTATATAACAATGAGGTCTCGACAGGCGAGATAGAGCCAAACTTGCAGTAGTTCTAGCCACTAATATTTGTCGCCACATATGGCAAAATTTCCCAAACTTGGCAATTATTTGGTGACATTTTGATCCGATCCTTATGTAACTGTATCCGGCCCTGTGTATCAGACTGTAACTGTAAGTGACTTCCAACAATTTCGAGAAATCGAAGGTACTGGAAAGTCCGCAGCCACGACGGAACTATAATAAAATCGGTTTTCAAGTTTAGTTCAGAGTTCATATGAGAGTAGTATTGAAAGAGCACTGTGCGAATTTACGCATTTGGGGCTTTTTAAATTGTCTGGTGTTTAACGCTTTTAGTTGTTTCAAGTGGGAACTACTGATTGCGCTCTATCATACTAAGAAGAGATGAACGAGTACTTACTTATGTGAAAGGTTTTAGATAAATAAAGTGATTCTTTTCATAAAATAAATTTTATCAAGCTACCATCGTTTCTGTGTGCATTCAATCCATTGCTAACCGTATGTGCGCAGTAGTCTTTACTATTTTATCAGGATTCTCTCACAGTTGGAAATTAAGAATAGTGGGACAAATTTTAAATCAACTCAATATACTATCAAGAGAAAGTTTTACGTCCGCTGTTTACAAAACGAATTCCATTTCTTTATTATAATGACATTCAAAGAGTGAAACTTCGTCAAGACAAAGCAAAAAAGTCTTACTTCGAAAAGTACCAATGCATTCCTTTAAAACATGAAGACTGAAACAGGTATTGCATGCATAACATTTCAAACCTGCGAAGTCCCCTGACGTTTCATCTGTGGAGTATTGTGCCTTTCAAAGCGTTATTGAGCTCAGATCTCTTTCTAACCTCAGTCCCCCCACGATTAATGTGCTCTGCAAAGCAGTGTAAGAGGAATGCAAATCAGTACGCCTGGAAAGTTTATGAAAAGCCTTTCTATCATGGAAATCACAATACAGATTGGTTACAGCTGAAAACATCCCGGCAAAACATCGCGAACAAAACTTCGCGGAGAAAACAACTCAATGCGAAAACATCGCGGTACAAAATATCGTGGGAGAAAAGAAAGCGAAGAGAAAACATCGTGGTACAAAAGATCGTGGTAAAAATAAAGCGGTTTAAAAACTTCGCAGTTTAAAAACATCGTCGTCGAAAATATCGTGGTAAAAATATAGTACCTGCAAATCATCACATGACGATAACATCGCACACATACGTTTTTCAAATCCAATACAAACGTATTATGTAACTGACTTTTCGCCGTAAGTAACAAAATCGACATCCAAAAAATTTATTTCACGCTATAAATAAAAATGCTAACGACATTTTAAGAATAAACGGAAATGAAACAAAAATAATATTTTCATTAAAACTATATCAGATTAGCACATGTGAAGGAAAGTAATTTAACTAAGCAATTTTTATAGAGGTAGTTATTTATCATTCAGTTATTTCTCATGCTGTTACTTATCATTCTTTTTATAAGCACTTTTAGACTGTATTCTTCACAAAACAATTATCAGTAAAACTTTATAAAACAAGTTGAATTTAGTAATGACCATTGTTACTTAACTATATAAATTTAAAATTCTATTAAGTTCTATAAGTTGCATTACTTTTATACTCAGTTTCAATTTTTAAATGCTTAAGGTTCCTTATTTTTTCAGCAAAAATTTATTAGTTCATTCAAAAATATGAAATATGGAATTAAAAGTATCCCTCTTTCCTTCTTGCGTTCCCGAATCATTATACGAACAAACATTTACAACTTTTCAACCTGAAAACGCGTGTGTGCGATGTTATGGTCACGATGATTTGTAGGTACTTTATTTTTTACTACGATATTTTCGACCGCGAATTATTTTAACTTCTTTTGGACTGCTTTATTTTCGACGACTATATTTTGTACAAAGATGTTTTAGAACTGGGATGTTTTCTCTTTGCTTCCTTTTCTCCCACGATGTTTTGTACCACGATGTTTTCGCCTTTCGTTGTTTTCTCCGCGATGTTTTCACGCGATATTTTTGCTGCGATGTTTTTCGCCTGCAGATTTACAGTTCAAAAATAATGGGCTCCAAAATCGTTCCAAAATATGTAAACACCGTGCGTATTTCCAGTGTATTCATTTTTCTTCTATGGGATTATTGTAAATATTTAACTATTCTAAAGATGATTTTAAAAGGCAATGGGGTTGAAGCATTAGACCTTGGACTACAATGCAAAAAAACGTAAGGAATGTATTTAGAAGGAGAGAGCAAAGTGTATTTTGATATTTTAGAAGGAATTATGTGAATTGCCAAAGTAAAATTCAAGTAAATAACATTATAATTAACAGATCAAAGTCTTAATATTTCCTCAGGAATGTAATGTATGTAATAACACCTATACGGCTAGGAAAAGGCTAAGCTAACTAAGAGCAGGGCAAGGGATATCATGAAGGTAAGTATCAAGACAAAGTCTCTCTCCTAACTTCAACAAATTCTTATATGCAAATTAACTAATTTGCATCCTGGTGGGAGCAGACAAAAGTGGTAGTAAAAATTAAAATAATAAGGTAATGGGTTCATAAATATAAAATGTGTGCTTTGATAAGTATTTTACATCTGTGAGATTTGCACTCATGTTCTAATCTTCTTATGGGAGACTCTGAGACGGAAGATGGAACAGGTAAAAATTAGCAGTTTTCATAAAGCAGTATCTTAGAATTTTGTTTTCTTCTCATTTTGCAGTTTAGTAGAACCTGCTTGATGAAATACACAATAAATATTTTCGCATTTTCAAAATATTCATAAAATGTTATAATTACAATGAATGATAATTATTAACACGTTCAATCAAATTTGATATTGCTTAAGTTTATATTATTCGTGCTTCGGAATAAAATATCGAAAACATCATTTTGAGAGATATTTTATAATTTTCGAATTAATAAGCATTGTTTTAGGCTTGAATTTCTCGAAGAACATCTATTTACATTTAAAATTTGTACTTTATTCCAATAGAAATCTGAAAAAAGAGTGAACTTTTATTTCATCAGATCTCCAGTCCCCCAAGTACATTTCACGCTAACAAAAACAAGTGCAAGTTTTCGTGGAAAACATTTCTTTGAATGCTGTTCAATTTGTGTTACCATTTTCTCTACCAAGGAACATTTCCATGTTTTATAAATCTTTCGTAACTTTCCAGGTTTCAATCTGAATTTTTTAACTTTCCCCTATTAAAAGATATTACTATATTATCTTCTTTCCCTTAAAATACTGCCATAAGTGCATTCATGGTATTTGAATTTAATATTATTATTTTTTATCTTTAAATATCGAGGAGAAAAATCTTATTTCGAGCATGAAAGAACATTTCTAATTTAAAGTAAAGCCAATCTTATCTAAATTATATAAAATGAATTTAATATCGTAAAAAGCAGTACATAAATATTGTATGCAGTCCAAATTTAATTTAGAAAACTTTATTTTTCTTGAAAAGATCTTTATTTCGAAATGAATCAGATTTCAATCATTGTAAAAAAGGTTCTGGAAGTTCTAGTCAAATTAAAGTAGGAGCTTATTGAAATAAACCCATTTATGTATATCATAATCCGGTAGGAATTTCACATTATGATTTGTATCTGGGAATTCGAAGTTATTGAATAAGGAAATATTCATTCGTTTCTAATATGTTTCATAAAACATTCAAACTGAAATTGCGTGCCATATCAGAAGCATTACTGCTAAATGCGCTCACGAATTTCTTTACGCATAGTTCACGACGCGTAATATTTAAATTTCTAGTTTCCAATTTCACTTGTCGTGATCAGAAGATATTAAAACAGCGAAATTATACCAGAGAAGCGAAACAGGGAAAACAGGAATTTTGTTTGTTTACACGAAATCTTCAATAATCATTTTGAATATGAAATTTCATTCACCGAGTCTCCTTTTATCGGAAATGTTTCTTATTAAAAGTAAGATGATGATGCATAAATTAATATTCATTATGTTTGATTTTTAGTTACATCTATTTTGTTGCTTGGATTTTTTATTTCTTACTTTTGGGATAATGCATAAAATGACGCAAACAATTCGAAAACTTTGCAGAATAAATTACTTTTAATCTCCTGAATTTTATAAAATTCTAGACCATAACATATAAAACACTTTTGAAGCTATAATCAATATATCCTATTGACCACTTTCATAATGCAAATAATATTTTAATTATGATTATTTCCGTTTCATATCATTGGTTTTGTGGAAAGATATAAGATTCAAAATGCATATTTGAGAAATTATTTATTTCAGAGTCTACTAGAGCTTCAAGTTCTGTGTATCTTGTTATCAGGATTTAACATACTACTTACCTTTATATGAATATTTTGAAGGGCACTTTTCCCAGTTTTTTGAAATGGATTTACGATGATGAAAAATCCAGAATATGGAACTGCGAAGTTTATTTTCAGCGCAAAGTACTAGTTGCTTGTGCTATATTTTGTTTGTGCTTTTAATTTAAAGCTTCAATAGTACCTTTTATTTGCTGGCACCCTTTTTTTATCCCTTCTAGAGGATATTTGAACTCTGTAAAATTTTAAAGGAATCTACTCATGATGTAATATTATTAAAACGTTTTTTCTCCTTGAGGGAATTAACTCTGATTGCATGGCTTAGGGACTAATACTTCTGCGAAAAATTCACATTTTTATGTGTTGTATATTATTCATTTATGCAGAGAGATACAAACGTTATTAAGCATTAAACGTAATACCATTCCAGTAATTTTGCATTTCTTAAATACAATTAGTAATTATATATGCATACCATAATGACTAATGTTTCTGTAATGAATTTATTATATAAATTACATTTGGAATCCAACCGATACTGTCGTCAATTCGACATTATTGGCAGAAGTAAACAGGCTGTTGTGGAGACTTTAATTTCTCTAGAATCTGGAGCCAGAGACATCGGACTAACCATTTATGAGTGTAAACAATATTTAAGGCTGTAACTTGTAGAGTACGTAATCCCCTCCCACTGCAAATAAATTCTTATACTTTCGAGAGCGTTTCTATGTTCACGTTGTAGACACATTATGTATTTTTTAAAGCAGGAGATGATGAAAAATGAGTAATGCCCTCGCCAGGACTCAAACCTTGGTTCTCTCGAATAAGCGCCAAGCGTGTTGACTAATACATCACGAAGGCATATTAACAAGGCGGGAGAAATACTATATATACTGCCCCTCTTAAAGACTCACTGGGGATTAGGGGACCCAGTCGTCAAATCCTGGCGGTGGAAAATCATCATTCACCACCTTTTTAGTTCGGGCGTCACTGTAGATACATTAGATATTTTTTGAAAGCAGGAGACATGAGAAATGATCAATGCCCTCTCCCGGACTCGGACCACGGACCTCTCGAATACGCACCAAGCGTGCTGACCACTACACCACGAAGGCTTGCTTAGAAGGCTGGAGAAATACCTTATAACGTATCTCGGTACTATCATGTCTAACGATAAAAATATTAAACTTGTGGGGTTTTACTTATCCGACTCTAAAGTTCTAGCTTAGAACCACTAACAAGCGAATAATCACTTAAGTATGTACACACGTATGACAAAGTACAAACCACGTATGTAAGTACAAAACACGTATGACTTAAAGAAGGTTTACAACCCTATATTTTTCAGTATATTTATAATTTCATTGTCGGGCCTTCTCCCATATAATAATTTGACAGTATGAATTTTCCTCAAGATGAAATCTGTTAATTCGTCCACACTAGTTTCGTATTTACCGAATAATTCTGATTCGAGTCTTGCGCGGTCTTTTACAACTGGAAATGCTTTCAATAGCGAATTTTCCAAATTTTCCAATTATACGTTTCGGATTCTAAATCCCCCAACAAATTCTTGCGAATATTCTTGTACCAGCTGAGGGCTTGACCTTTTAAGTTCGACGTAGTGATGATAATTCTTTGCGGTTGATTCACAGGATATAACGTGAAGTGTCATTCCAGCTGTTCCAGAAAGGTCATTACGGATCCTTTACCGTCAAACGTTGCTGTTGGCTTCATCGCCGCTCTCATTCTTTTTAAAATAAATCCAAGTACCTCCATCGGGTTTGGTTGTGCCTGAGGGAATTGAAATGTGGAAGGGGTCAACGAAAAATCTTCTCTACCTAGCGGCATGATTCGTTAAGAACACTTTCGGGCGCCAAATGTGGGGTTTTACTTATTCAATTCTAAAGTTCTGCATTAGAACCCCACGAATACTAACAAGCGAATAATTGCTCAAGCGTGTGAACAAAACACGTAAGTCTTAAAGAGGGTTTATAACCCTTTATTTTTCAGTATATTTGCAATCAGTTAATACTTGGAACTTTACACAAAGCCTCCACTCGGGGTTGAACTTAAAATAATAATAATTTAAACTAAACTAGCTTAACTAAGCTATTTGAAAGGTATAGCCGAAGCTATCAGAAATCTAACTAGTTGGCCCCTAAGTATTAATAAAATCGGCGACGCCAAGCAAGGGCCTAAATTATGGCCGAGCGTAGTGACTAGAGAGAAATTAGCCAAAGGCAAACGCGCGCTAGTCATGGAATCAGACTCTCTCTCTCGACGTCGGTGAAGTATCGACTTAAATAGTACTCTTTCTCATTTGCATTAACTGCGTTTCTGAAATTACAATCTAGCAGGAAACTGTAAGCTGAAATTAGAATAAGATAGGAAAGATACAAAACTTAAAATAACTGTTAATAAACTTAAAATAACTGTTAATAAACCTTACAAACTTCAAATTGTCAATGAATTGTTTAGAGCTAATAGATGTTATCATAGTTTAAAAAATTTGTAATGTCTAAATTGCTAAGCTTCAAGACAAAAATACATCTTTATACAATTGTTATTAGACCTGTCATATTATATGGCAGTGTATGCTGGCCATTAACAAAACCAGATAAAGAACGACTTCTAATCATTGAAAAAAAATATATTGCCCAGTCAGAGAAAATATTAGATGGAGAATATTGTGTAACCATGAAATAGATAGAAGATACAAATAACCGATTATTGCTCGAGTCATCAAATTTTATCGTGTCAGGTGGTTTGGACATATCTTTAGATGTAATTTGAACGCTATTAAAAAGGGGACATTTTCAAATTTAGAGGGCATCAGGAAACGTCAGTGACGTCGCTTAAGATGTATAGACTGTGTGGGGGCAAATTTCAAGACTTTAATTTATCGTTGGCGGACCGTAGCGACAGATGGGATACGTCGGAGGAAGCTTATTGAAACTGCCTTCGCTTGTGATAGGCTGTAGTGCAACTGAAGAAGACACAATGTCGTCAAAATAAAAACTCAAGGCTGCAATGATCATTGCTGAACGCTGCCTATCGATGAGATAAGACATCAGGACTGCATAATACCCTGACTGCACGAATTTTGGTAACGTGATTTCATTCTACGAAAGACAACCGATGTTCGTATTTGTATACACGTGATATCTGTTTGGCCCCAAATCAAAACTACCAGATTTCAGATTTGGAGAATTATGTCACCGTTTTTACTAAGTGCGATAGCTCGTTTTTCAATTACAGCTCAATCATGAATTTATGAGAAAAATAAAATCATGAATTTTAAACTTTTTCTACGAAGAGCTTTACTAGATACGTTATAGATTCACATAAATGCTATGCTCGTTTTATTTATTTTTGTCATTTAATACTACTGGATTATCTTGAAAATGATAATGCCAAAAATCTGGACTACGTTTCTTAGGAAAACATGAATTATTTTGAAAATTATTATTAAAATTTAAAATTACAGAATGTTATCAATTACATACCTGACATCATTATCATAATTTTACGAGTATAACTCACCGTCATTTCCAGAATTTCGTTTTCTAATCAATTTGGACGAGTAAACAAATAAAAATTACCCTCCAAAAAAGCAAATTTTTATAAAAACCTGTATAGGTTATTTAACTGAAAATAGAAAAACTGGAAGACATTTAGAGAATTGAGATAAAGTAAATTGTTAAAAGACAAAATGGTAAAAACTGTTAAATCAGTTTTCGTAGCCGCCATACCTGAAATCTTTTGTCCATATTCTTGTCATCTCTTTATTTAAAAATGAAACTATTAAACCATTTGGTATATATTGGAGAAAATAAAATTTAAGAGTATTAATGTATCTAGGAGTTTTCCATTGCCGAACTGGGGGAAAATAATGATCCCAAATAAATAAAGCTCTTAACATTGATACCCGTGGAATTCGTGAGATGCCCAATGTGTGCTATGCTTCCGTTAATCAGGGAAAATGAGTTGCTTAATCAGAGGGCTATATTATAATGATGAAACGAAGTTGTAAGAGAAACTAAGATGTATTTTAGTATAAAATTAACATTATAGTATATATACTATATAAATTTTCGGAAAACTGACTCTGAATACTTGATTTCCAGTTCCTTATGGAACGTATATTAGAGTGATTTCGTTATATGCATAAGATAATAAATTGATTCAAGCCAGCGATGTTTGATTAAGTAGATTATGTTAGAAATTATATATTGTGAAATGTTAGTTTAATATCCTGCTAAAAATTTATCCTTTGATTTTCAAGAATGTAGTCAAATTTAAAACAAATTACGACAACGTTATTCTTTCCTTTTATCTCTTCAGTTTCCAAAATGAAACATTTTTCGACAACATAATAATATTGCTGCCTACTGCTTTACATTACTTAATATAGGATCATGCAGAATTATCTACCTGAGAGAATTTGAAGTGACTTTAAACACTTTTAACGATTTATATCAAAATTGAGCTTACTTATTTATTTTCATTTTATCGTGATGGCTTTATATACATTTAATATTGCGTGATTGATAATTATTTCTTGGATAGCATATAATATGTTTATTCTAAAAACAAATAGCTTAGAATGTAAGAATTCTGATGCATTGTCTTTGAAACATGAAAAATCGAGTCTGATTTGACAAAACCTAGGTACGTCAACATACGTCGATGTACATATGTTCAGGAAAGTGAATTACCATCATCAGGCTATCTGACCACGAAGCAAACAAACGCAGAACTAAAGCACTTTATTCTGGCTCAGCGCTTGTGAGAGATTAAATTAAAATATACAAACACCAGCCAACGTGTAACTAAAATTTACCAACGAACTTGTAACTGGCTTAAAACACAAAGCTTCCTGTCAAAATCGCTATAAATTCAAAAAATTGAAATCTAATTTGTTTAGCGACTATAAGCTTTGAATAATTCAAATACACCCCCCGCCACTTACCAAAGCGAGATCTAACCACAATATGCAATATTCGCATTAAGCCAGCAATGAGCAGCAAAAGATTTTGTTTTAATCGGCAGGGTAGCAGTGGACCACAGACCCAAACTCTCATCCACATATTTACAATTCTTCTATCTCTTCATAATCAAAATGCTTGCCACTCAAATCTACATAAATTCTGGACGAAGGTAACCTCATGGCCAAAAGGGGCAGAAAGGAAACAAGAAAATCAATAGCATTTCATAAGTAATCTTAAACATAAATACACGAATATGTATATTCAAACCTTTTTTTATGCTTCTTGTTTTTATTATCGTGAAGTATAAAATCCTGCAATTTCAAGAAAAAAAAATAATAATAATAGGCTACGCAGTGGTACCTTATTGCAATTCATTCGTTGATTGTTAAATTATAATACATCTGAATCCCTCTTACCGTACTGAAAAATTTAATTGATTCACTAAAAACAAATTTACATACTAACTCTACAGAATTGAAAAAAAATTAAAAAAAAACATTTTCTTAATCAGATACGTAATAATGACTAAGTGAAAACCTACCATTTGTAAGGTTTTAGTTAAACTAACCAAGTTTTATTTTAATTTAAATCTTTCTATCTCCTCTCTGTTTCAACTTCCCGTCAGAAGAAGCGCGCGTTTTCAACTTATGCTAATTTTGAAGTACAGCCAAGTACTATTTAAGCCAGAGGTAGAAACCTCTCAATGTGAGAGAGCTTCAGTCTCGGATCACGGTCACTCTGCTCAACGTTCGTCTGACCAGCTAGCAGTTAAATTTACAAGCCATAGTGCTTACTACGTGATTGCATTGTGAAACAAATTGAAGTGCGCTAGTATTAGTATATCTTGCTACGCACCATTTAGTGAGAGGCCAACTTCCGCGAATTGCTCTGCGAAGCAAAGTTTGATTTAAGTTCTATTTAGATTTAGTTCAAATTTATTCGAGTGTTAAGTTCGACCCAAGTGCGGTCTTTTACTTTCTGTATCTCTCCCGAGTTGGGAAGTGTGTAAATAATAGTCATTTAATAAAAGAGGATTTCAAATCCCTTTCAAGTGCAGTTATTCGCCAATACAGGATCTACACCAAAACATAGCGTATTATCCGCTCACTGTTCCAGTTCAGGACTTGAAACTTGAGGATAAGAACCCTATTACAGACTTTACTATGTCTCCTAAAATGATGCACAGAACACTCAGTCCTGATAGTGGCGCTCGAACTAAAAGAAGAGGATGGCCTCAACGACAAGAAGACGAATCTGAGATACCTGCTGTACCTGTCCAGAATCTTGAGATAGCACCTCCTGGCATAGAAGGATTCGGCTACATCGTACAAACCATGCGAGCAGCCATGACGCCAGCGGCAAGTTTTGACGGCAAGACAGCCGTAATTAATTTCCTAGAAAAGCTAGACTCCCACTTCATGCTATATCCAGTCCACGAATTTCAGAAAGTCGCTCTTGCTACCAGCGCTTTGAAGGGCCAAGCGCTAAGTTGGTTCAAGTGCATCGGAAAGAATCTCTTGGCGGAACCAGGAAGCCCCACATATACGTATGAAAATTCCAAGAATTCCTTGGTGAAAGCATTTCCCGTGGTACGAGACCGAGCCAGACTGAAAGCTGAACTCTTTAGTCGATACCATGGAAGAATAGAAGATTTGTCTAATTTTATTTTGAGAAAAATTCAAGTTTTCAAGCTTTTGTATGGAAGTCGCCCGGATCCTGAAATTATTCAAGTTATACTTCCTAGGCTACTGCCCCAAGTTCAAGATTTCATCGAGCTAAGAAATCCAACAACATTAGACAGATTATTTGAGCTCGCAGTACAATTTGAAAGCCGAAGAACAGCCGACAACGAGCAACGACGCCAATTTGAGCGAAGAAGTCAGTGGAGTCCGCCAACACCCCAGCAGAACCAAAATAAGAAGAATTTAAACTAAGATGGATTTCCTCGAGGAAGGTGAAGAAGTCCGAAGCAGCGCAAAACCCTTCCAAAATCAATTTAAACGCCGTGGTCGTGAAGAATTTGAGTTTGCCGAAGATTGAAGTTCTAATTAACAACATACCGGCGACAGCCCTCTTGGATACAGGAGCTCAAAGCAGCTTCGTATCGGAAAGATTCTTCAAAAAGCACTTTCGCCGTTACAGAATTTTTAGTGCAAGAGACACGGATGTCATAGCGGCCCAAAGAGAAAAGTGTAGCTGCTTAGGAAAAGTACCGTTGTTCGTGCGTATCAACAACGAACAGGTAAAAATCTTGTTTTATATTGTGCGAAACCGGCAAACATGTATTATTCTAGGTGTGGACTTTTTTAGTTTGGCAGAAGCAAAAATTGATTTCAAAGGGGGAGAGTTGACGTTAAATATGAAACCAATAGAATCCAAGAATGATAAGCCCCCGCAGCTGGACTTGGAACATTTACGAGCAGAAGAAAAGGAGAAAATTCAAGGACTGGTAAGTCATTTTTCGAATTTATTTAGTGATGTACCGGGTTTTACACAGGTGATGAACCACGACATTGACACGGGGGATGCTCAGCCATTTAGGCAAAAGCCATATAGATATGATAGGGTCGAAGAAGAAATAATTGAACATCATATTAAAGAGATGTTAAAGAATAAAATCATCACGCCAATTTCTAGCAGTTACGCTAGCCCCGTTGTCCTGTGTGAGAAAAATAATGATTACCCGATTACGCACCCGAAGCGGTGGCGTTTTGCTACAGATTATCGCAAGTTAAATTCAGTTACAAAATATCCTGTATATCCGTTGCCGTTAATTGAAGAAATAATTCGAAATATTTCGTCTACAAAATACATGACTACGTTAGATCTTACGAGTGGCTATTTTCAGATTAGGGTAAAACCCGAAGACGTACACAAAACCGCCTTCATAACTAAATCTGGCACATACGCATTACTTAGAATGACTTTCGGATTATCCGGCGCGCCGGCAACGTTCCAAAGATGTATGGACATCGTCTTAAGACCAGTCCTTGGTAAAAGCACTTTCATATATTTAGACGATATTATAATTACGAGTAGTAATCTAGAACAACACTTACAAGATTTAAGAAAAGTGTTTTCATTGTTAAATGAAGCTGGTTTAAAGATAAATGCGTCCAAATGTAAATTTGCCGCAAAAGAGTTACGTTATTTAGGATTTAAAATTTCCCAAAAGGGAATCGAAACTGATCAATCAAAAATAATAGCTATTAAAAATTATCCTGTTCCTAAAACAGCGAAGAAACTATCGTCGTTTCTTGGGATGTGTTCATACTATCGTTCCTTCATTAAAGACTTTGCAAAAATAGCTGAGCCGCTGCTAAAGTTGAAAAGAAAGAAAGCTAGGTTTTCGTGGTCAACAGAAGCTAACTTGGCGTTTCAAAAATGGAAAGACGCATTGACTGAAGCTCCCGTCTTAAAATTTCCAGAAGGGGATAAAGAATTAGAGATTTCAGCGGACGCTTCAGATTTCGCGATTGGCGCAGTGCTTTCCCAAAATGGTCAACCCGTGGCCTTTTTCAGTCGAACATTAAATGAAACCCAGAGAAACTATTCCGCAACGGAAAGAGAAACTCTCGCAGTGTTAGCATCAGTACAGAAATTTCGTGTGTTCTTTGGAAGTTCTCCAGTAACTGTATATACCGACCACGCGGCGGTCACTAGACTCTATTCTGGAAAAAATTTATCACCCAGATTAATAAGGTGGGCTCTCAAATTACAGGAATATAACCTAATAATTAAACATACGTCGGGAAAAGAAAATGTTGTGGCACATGCTTTAAGCAGAATTAACTTAGATGAAAATGGAAGTGTAATTAAGATAGCCATGCTGACATCCAAAGTATTAGATTCTCGTGAAACAGTAATAGCCGAACTCAAAAAAGATCTTGAGTTCAAAAATATATACAATTATTTTGCCGACCCTGAGAATTTCAGTCATCCGGATATTGTTCCGATAAGAAATAGAGCAGCAAACTATGAATTAATTGATGGACTGTTATTCTATACGAAGACGACTAATGAGAATCATGAATATAGACCGGTTATTCCAGCTAGCATGAGATTGATTGTATTAGAAGAGCTGCATGATTGTGCCATTTCGGGAGGTATAAGAAAAACTGTTCAAAGAGTTCGCGAGGCAGTTTTCTTTCCAGAACTGCAAAAGTTTACTAGGGCGTATTTCCAGTCGTGCCCAACATGTCAATTAAATAATTATGTTAATTTCCGCCCGGCCGGGTTCCTAAATAGTATTAAATCAGAATTTCCAAATCAAATAATAGGCATCGATTTACTGGGACCTTACCCTCGAAGTAAAATTAACAAAAGCCGATATCTTTTAGTTATAAAGGATCATTTTACAAATGATTAGAGTTAATTCCGTTAAAACGCGCGTCTGCAAAAATTGTAGTAGATTCAATTCTAAATAAGTATATTTTAAAATACGGGGCGCCCCTAAAAGTTATTTCCGATAATGGTCCCCAGTTTGTTAGTAATATGTTTGAGGAAATGTGTGCAAAACTGGGCATACGTCAATTAAAGATGGTCCCCTATCGTCCGCAGTCAAACATAGCGGAACGTGTTAATAGAAATGTAGTGAAAATAATTCGAAGTTATGTGAAAAACTATCACTCTACCTGGGATAGCCATATAAGTGAATTTGCATTTGCCCTTAGGACCGCCAAACACGATACTACACAAAAAACTCCCGCTGAACTGTTTCTTGGAAGAAAAATTTTGACCCCCTTAGACAAACTTTTTTTTGTCCAGGAAAGGGCAGAAGAATTTAAAATGAGTGACATTAAAAAGTGGATACGGGAAGCGACGGGAAATATAGAAATGACCCAGAGAAAACAAAAATTATATTATGACAAAAACCGAAGAGGGGTCAAGTACAATGTGGGAGATGAAGTGCTAAAAATTAAGCATAACTTGTCAAATGCCCCAGAAGAAAAGGTGGGGAACTTTTTTCCGCGTTTTGAAGGACCGTTCATAATTGAAAAGATTACAAAAACAGTGGTAGTATTAAAAAGAAATGATGGTCACACAGTGACAGCGAATGTGGACCAAATCAAGCCATACTATAATAGATATAAAATGCCAATATTTAAAGATTTGTTTCAGGATCCGAGGCAATCGACTAGCCAGGAAGATGTACTTCAGCAAAAACAGCAGGAACCAGCTACAACGGCATCGAAAAGTCAGAAAAAGAAACTAATGAGAACCTCAGGTTTAGCTGGTTATAGGGCGTCTTTTGAGGTCTCGTATGTCAAGTTCTAACTAATGTTAGTCGATCGTAGGTGGAAGAGTTGAACACCCCCGAACACAGAAAACCCGCAATGGCGGTTTGCTTTGCATCCAACACCGGTGAGAGAGCATTGGGGGAAGAATTTAATTGTGCTTGAATGATAATGTGTGTGTGCGAATTTACACAGGTAAAAATAAGGAATTGTACCACCTAGAAATATTGTTATTATGTTGTACTAAAACTATTTTCCTTCCAGATTTTGCTGGAAGGAGTAAGACTTGTTGGAAGAATAAGACTTGTTAAGAAAAATGTTAAAGATTGTTGTTCCAGCAATATTCATCTATAAGAAAAAGTTTTCACAAACATATATTGCCTTGTAAGAGTTGGCCTAAGTTTAGAACAGTTAAATTTTGACTATTTTAGAATTGCGAGTTTCAACATGGTCCGTTTGGACCAAAGTAGTTTAACTATCGCAATTCTGGCGGGAAGTATGTAAGGTTTTAGTTAAACTAACCAAGTTTTATTTTAATTTAAATCTTTCTATCTCCTCTCTGTTTCAACTTGCCGTCAGAAGAAGCGCGCGTTTTCAACTTATGCTAATTTTGAAGTACAGCCAAGTGCTATTGAAGCCAGAGGTAGAAACCTCTCAATGTGAGAGAGCTTCAGTCTCGGATCACGGTCACTCTGCTCAACGTTCGTCTGACCAGCTAGCAGTTAAATTTATAAGCCATAGTGCTTACTACGTGATTGCATTGTGAAACAAATTGAAGTGCGCTAGTATTAGTATATCTTGCTACGCACCATTTAGTGAGAGGCCAACTGCGAATTGCTTGCGAAGCAAAGTTTGATTTAAGTTCTATTTAGATTTAGTTCAAATTTATTCGAGTGTTAAGTTCGACCCAAGTGCGGTCTTTCACTTTCTGTATCTCTCTCGAGTTGGGAAGTGTGTAAATAATAGTGATTTAATAAAAGAGGATTTCAAATCCCTTTCAAGTGCAGTTATTCGCCAATACAGGATCTACACCAGAACATAGCGTATTATCCATTCACTGTTCCAGTTCAGGACTTGAGACTTGAGGATAAAAACCCTATTACAGACTTTGCCATGTTCTCAAAGAACACGCACAGAATACTCAGTCCTGATACATTTACTAGCTGAAGCTTTGAAGTTGCGAGAGCAGTATTCAAATTAAGAGTTTACAATTTGATTTCGTGCTACTCTTTACTTTCTCTTGCGCTCGCTCTCTCTGATCATGCGAATTAAATAAGACATATAGACTTCAAACAAAACCCTTTTCTGAATTCACTATAAGATTCACTATAGCTATCTACATCGATAGTGTGATAGAAACGTAAGACTACCAAGAGATCCAATGGCTATTTATTCGATACATATTCTTATATTAAATTCAAGTATGCCATTACGTCCCAATAAATTTATCTGATAAACAAACGTTTCTTATGTCCTAATGATAGCGTGTGTCTTTGGTGTCTTTAAAGGAATTTGTTCATTAGTTACTGAATTTGGCTCCAATTTTCAAGAACAGATTTATTATTATATGTTTAGCTGTAATCCAGTTAAGATTATATTAAAACACACTTACTTTATTTAAATGAATTTCAGTATTATTCAGTTATTTTGTCACCCTTGAAAAGTTGTAAAATTTAAAGTGCAAACCACGTTTTCACGCTTCGATTTTAAGGGAAAATACTGCTGTTTTAATCGATCTTATTGATATTTAGATCCGACTTCGCTTCTCAGTAACTGTAAAAGTATAACCGAACTATTCATCAAATTTTCGCAAACTTATAATATAGAAATACTATAATATAGCTATTTCGTTTAATGGTAAATATAATGTATTAGACATTTAAACATGTTTGCAGCAATGATTTCGAAAGATGTATAAATAAAAGTTTATGCAAATATACAGCTATTTCAGGATATGCATATAAATTAGCAATATCATTTAATTACCCAAATAATAATGCTTCAAAAATTTCATAATGCTTTTTGCATGACGACAGTCTTTAACTAGTTAGGATATAAAATCTACCAAAAAGGTAAGCTTTTGGTACGTTCTTAATTCAGTCTATATCTGCCTAAGAACATCAATGAAAACATTTAGTAATATGGTAATGGTGAAGTACGCGATCTACAGTTTTTAGTTAGTTATATTATAAGGTATTTTCTTCCTCCTTTCCGCACGCTTCGTGGTGTACCGGTAGCACACTTGGCGCGAGAGGTTCAGCCTCGAATCCCGGCCACGGCACTGCTCATTTTTCACGTGAGCCGCATCAAAAAAACAAAATGACTCTACAGCGGCGCCCGAACTAAAAGGTTGTGGATCATGATTCTTCACTACTAGTATTTGACGATGGGGTCACCTAATCCCCAGTCGTCCTTTAAAAGGGGAAACATATAAGGTTGTTTTTCCGCCTTTCTGCATGTTTTCGTGGTGTAACGGTAGCACATTCGGCACATATTCTAGAAGTCCAGATTCGAGTCCCAGCTAGGGCATTGCTCATTTTTCATGTCTTTCTGCTTCAAAATAACCTAATTACTCAACAATATATTAGGATCAGCTTTAGTTTTATTTATTAGAGAGATCAGAATACAGTCATTTAAACATAACACATCAAAAGAACTTGATCAGTTCTGCAGACGGATTTAACGCTCAAACAATTGAATCGTGTTGAGAGATTTGTGATAACGTGTTGACGATAACGATTCTATATAACATCCGGATTACCACAGTAAAAGCTTTTACGTTACCTAGTAGTAGAAGCATGGTGACGATCCGTTAATAAAAATGATGACTATTTGTTGACCGCCACATTCTTAATGTATACTGCTGAATGACTCATAAAATACCCTTAAAGAGCGACTTCTGCTTTTGTTTGGTGTAACTGGAAGGGAATTAAATTTATGCTAGCAATTCAATTAATATATTCTTAATATATTAAATTTATTTTCATTTTTAAAAATATCATTCTAGTGGCGCCATGGAAGGAACAATAACTAATTGGAAACAAGAGATCGCATGTAACATCTTACAAAGGTTTTCAAAACACCATTCATGAAGTAACATTAATATATTGCACCAAATGTACAGTTATAACGAAAACTGCAAATTAAACAGTTAATATTAAATTTAAATTCCTTCAAAATATATTTAATCGATGTTAAGAGGAAGGTTGAATTTATTAGTTAATTTAACACAAACAATGAAAATATAAAGAGTGAAAACTCAGTTTAATTGTGTTAATCTAGGCAATCTGTTAATCAGAAAATACCATGAATAATATAGAACGATACCTGTTGCAAAAAGCTATATGATCCTAAATGCGAAACGTTTTACTTCAAATAATTATAAAATAATATACTTTAAAAACTTTCTATTAAAATTGAAACTGTTTAATGATGTAAAATGTAAGAAGAGAAAAAATATGAAAGTTCAAGATTCGACAACTTTCACTTTTAAGTGATGGTTATTGGCAAACAAGTCAAAAAATTTCCATTAATTTCCAATTTTAGGCTTACGCGTTCCGCATATTTTAAACATAACGACAGATTTTGACGCCTAGGATGATTATTCGTAATTACCTAACATAAAAATTATCTTCACCTTTCACAGCTCAAATTTCCTACAAAAGAAGACCCGAAAATACGAAGTGTATGCGCGCAAAAGTTGCGGCTCATAATTAGGAAAATGAATTTTATTTCTGCTTTTCTAAAAGTTCCCTTATCAGAAAGAGCGCTTTGATGGGAGTAGCTGACTTCTATCACATTGTTCTAATTAAAGGCTCATTTCAAAATTTATTTTTGTCTAGATTTAGGAAAAATGGTTGTTAAGGAAGTCTGGAATGATGAATTTTAACTCTTTCCGATTTCATGAGTGGTCTTTGCATTACCGCAGCGGAAGCTAATTTGTAAACTAATTTTTCTGCCGGAAATATAGATGCCATATAGATGTCACTGATTTTAAAAAAAATATCTTCGTGTGCGCAAATAAAGAAAACTAAAATATGTAGTTTCAAAAATCTTAAATAAAAATTGTATTTTAAATACCAATTTTCCTAACTAACTTCTGGATAATTAAGATAGAATAACACACCGAACAAGTCTTAATCTATAATAGCCAAACAACAAAAATCAGCGATATAGTTGCATGTTTTTAAAGGACTAGTTAGGATGGTTTTACCGAATTATCATCCTCAGCTGTCAAAGCGCAAATGAACGAGATTATAGTGATTAGATAAGATAAGGTAAGAATGGCTGGTAAGGAGTTAAGCTACTAGCGCCATCTATAAATGAGACGAGAACTAAAACATAATTTCCTTAAAGGCTGAAGGCAAAGATAGATTGGAATTAGGATCGTTAACTGAAACAGAGGGGTTTTGTTAATGAGAAACACCTCTAGAAAATCCAATTCGCCAATGGAAGATGTTTTTGGCTTCAGAATAATTCTGGCTTTAGAAAAATTGAAGGTGTGACTTTCGGACCAACATTCCTGGGCAACAGAGGATTTCTGTTTTTCCTTTTTTCTAACATAACGAAGCGAAATTTTAAGGCTCTCTTAGTTTGACTAATGTAAATTAAACAACATTGTAATGAATCCTTTAATTACCCTGGAATTCATATCTCGAATGGGGTCCTTGAGTATGGAACTCCTAATTTTATTGATTGGAGAATAAGCCATCCGAAAGTTAAATTTCTGTAAAATACGCGCAAATTTATAGATAAGTGATGGAAAGGCCACTTTTATATGCTCTATTTTTGTTGTAGTCAAGCAACGTTTATAGAAAAATCGTGATATTGTTTGCTATAAACTGAATTTTTGAATGTGCACTTGTGGGATTTGTCTCCAATGGAAGAAACTGCTGTAAAATTTCTCAAGGAATGCAGGATTTTGCTGCAAAATCATTAAATGGAACAAATGCTTGGAATCTGTTCTTAAAGTGATTACCACAGTATTTTCAACAGAGCAAAAGAAATAAAAATATGATAGCAAGCAAATTTATTGATTGATTTCCAGATAAATACCTAATTAAAATGTCACATATATATGTAACAATACGATTAATAAATGTGCAACATAATATGTACATATATATGTATGTAATAATTTTTTTCAAATTTCAAATCCTCATTAATTTTCTTCTGCGCAAAGGTGGTTGTACTAATACACAAGTACCTATTTATTTTCTGTATTACATTGTAGATTTTGTAATTCTGAATCAATGGTCCATTGTAAATAGCTCATTTAGAGCTTTAAATATAGGCAAAAATTACATTATTGATCTTGCAATTCTAAATCAATGTTCCGTCGTAAATAGCTCGATTAGAATTTAAGATGTTTCCATCATTTAGTTATAATATTGCACGTATTTTACAGGCATTTAACTTTCGGGTGCTTTATTCTCCTATCAATAAAATTAGGAGTTCCATACTCAAAGATCCCGTTCCGGATATGAATTCCTGGGGTATTTATAGGATTCCTTGCCAATCTGGTTTAATTTACATTAGTCAGACTCAGAAAAACTTAAAATTTCGCGTTAAGGAACATAAGACATATGTTAGGAAAAAGATACACAGAAGTCCCCTGTTGCCCAGCATTGTTGGTCCGAAATTCCCACCTTGAATTTTTCTGAAACCAAAATTATTCAGAAAACATCTTCCATTGGTGAATTGGATTTTCTAGAGGTGTTTCACATTCAAAAAAGTTTTCTGTTCTAGTTAACGATCCTAATTCCAAACCATCTTTGCTTTCAACTTTTAAGGATATTACGCTTTGACTTTCGTTTCATTAATAGATGGCGCCAGTAGCTTAATTCCTGACAAGCATTTCTTATCTTATCTTATCAAATCACTATAATTTACCTCGTTCATTTGCGCTTTGACAGCTGAGGAAGATGGTTTGGTAAAACCATAGAAAATAGCCCTGGAAAATTTGCAAATATAATGCTGATTTTTGCTGTTTGACTATTCTAAATTAACTTCTAGATATCCTGTCATATTTAATTTTGTTTGAAAGATCTTGAATGAAACTATGCTGAATATAATTCCCCCAGTATAAATTCACTGTGTCAGTAATTATTGTCAAGGTATGGTTTCTTAAAATAGAGGGGAAAAAATGAATTTACATTTTTTTGCAAAATCTTATTTCCCCCCCCCCCTTCATTTTTTAAGGTTAATCCTTTCGTCATCACCTCCCAACATTTACTTTCGCTCCGTCATTAAAGGCTGTAGTTCATGCCAAGCTTTATCCGTGCGCTTTTCACGAAATGAAACGCTCGAAATGGAAGTGAAGAGGGGAAAATATTAGACGACTCGACCTTTTCCCCACAGCTGTTATTTCCGTAGTTAATCAAATCCTGTCAAATCGGGCAGCAGAAAATAAACTGAAGCTCCTATTTTAAAGTAGCAGTCTTTAGTTTAATACTTGGCAAGTACGCTTTTAGTGCGAAAAAATAATTCTTTCTGATGTAGGCTCGACTATTTTTGCATTGCTCACCTAAAACTCATCGTTGCAGCAGTATTTCATTTCACACAGACATTTACCTATTTTTTATTTCTAATGATAGTAATTCACAGAAATGTACCATCCTTAGCTCCATACTGTCAACAAGCATTGGCATGTCTTCAAATTTCACTTCTCGAGTCAAACACGTGCATATATATGTGCCCATTTCGCGAAACTTCAGCTCGGCATAATGCTGCAATGAATGTATTCAATTTTATTTTCCATAAGGAATCCCAGTTTCGTGGTTCGAATGAGCACGTTTTCCTAACTACAAGACTTACCATGACAAGAAGACCTAGGTGAACTGTAGCTTCTATAATAGTTAAGCCAATTTTCGTCTTCTCAGGCTTTTCCTACCCTTACGTACCTGCTTGCACAATTAAGTCTCATTCAACAATGAGCATATCTAAGTTTAATCCTCCGTGAAGTAAATATCAAACAAAATTTTAGTGCTTTTTCTCAGTGACTATGTGCAAGGGTGCTTACTCGCTGCATATTTGCCTTTCTTGAAACAATTTATTGCATATTTTTGTCTGCTGCAGGTACACTGATAGCATTTATTAACTCTAGATCACTGTCGTAGGCCCACGCTCAGCAGTGATATCTATCGTACAGGCCGTGTTTTGATGTAACACTCAAAGTTTCAGTCAGGTTTATCAGTCAATAGCCTAATAATTAAATGAATGGAAGGCTTTTCAGATCTATAAACTTTATTTAGTTTGCGAAAATAAATGACGACTTTGTACTTTTATTTTTATTTTTGTCATAAACATTTCTGATACCTCTAGCTCTACACTTTATTTCAAACTGTTTTTACAAAGTTTTATCACCTGACACACAAGAATACAGTAGCAATTAAACCCTAGACTCGAATACCTGGTCTCTGTGACTAGTTTCGGCACCAACTGGTGACACAGTAAATACGTCACCACGACTTTTCATTCGATGGTAAGATAGAACGTTTATGAGAGCAGACATTTACAAGGACGAATCATATCAAATCGGAGATGAACATAGGCAGAGCTACTAAGAGCTCAGACAAAAGGTAGGAGTGCCGGCGAACTGCTGTCAGTAGCAGAGCTAGTGATGTTGGTTGAAACTAACACACAAATGCTCCACGACGGTCCAAGGATGCTGCTCATCTAGACAACTTTTGCATGGGGCTCACTTAGGATAGCAGCTGCAACTGCACTTACACCTGTCACATGTGAATATTCATTCTTGAGATCTTAAGTGACCGGCAACTGATGCATGTTGTGAATACCAATTGTCTAATACTATTGCTGAGACACGCAGGAGTAACAAAACGAAATTTTAATATCTACGTTAAAGACACTTATATTACATTTCAAAGCAAAGGATTTTCGATTTAGCTTTCAGTAATTTAATAGTTCAAAAATATCAAAGTGTATTTTATTTTTTAAGCAATAACTCCTGAGTAAAATTCGTTCTTCAAAAGATGTCAGAATGAAATCCGATTAGAAATGTTGTAATCCCAGTCTGCAAAGTTGCATCATTTTAATTATGATAAAAACTACGTTCCGACAAAATCAGTCAATTATGTTTTTAACACTGTTTTCGTATAAACCCGTTAGGTACATTTTCATTTTGTAAGACTTATTTTTAGTTTATGACACCTTCCTATCTTTTTTAGCTTCAGCTTAAAATTTCTTACCAGAATGAGTTTTTAGAATGGCGCTAAATGCAAATGAGAAGTATGATAGTATTTAAGTTCCCTTGACTTCGAGAGAGAAAGTTCGGATTCCTGAATAACGCGAGTTTACCTTTTGGCCCCGTCTCTCTAACTGTTATTACGCTCAGCCGTATTAGGTGCGTTTTGATAGCTTCGCTGGCTAATTTAATATTTCGGGTCAACTAGTTTAGAATTGTGTAAGCTTTGGCTAATTCTTCTTAGTTAGTTCTTATTTCCTACATTTTGAGTTTAAGCCCAAGTGAAGGCTTTGATGTACGACCTGAGAAAGGGGCCAACTTTTAAATCTTTAATTTGAGAAAATAAAGGGTAATTAATCCTTCTTGAGTTTATGTTTCTGTTCTTGGACTTAAGCGATTATTCGCTTAGCTTTTCACTAGGTTCGTCAACACATAGTTAATAGAATACAAGTGAGGAACACTACAAACTAATTAATTATGTTTGAAAATTAATTAAAGAAGTATTTAATTTTTTAAAGAATAATTTCATACCTTTACCTCTTACTTTTATACTTTGCAAACTTAAGAAAATGAAATGAACATGAAATAAATTACTCAACAGTATCTGAATATTATATCCGGAGTCTAAAAACGACATATAACATTTTAAGTGAATTTAATGAATGCAACACGAAATATAATACTACTAACACAAAAGTCCTAGCAAGTTACTTGAAATTATCTAATACGAATTCGATATTTTCCCCAAAATAAAGCTTGAAATACTATATTATTTACGTCGAAATTAGTAAAGGCTGAGATAAGTGTACACAAAGCAGGGAAATATGTCGAAAAATAAATGAAATTCCTATTCTTGAAATTTGTTTTTTATTATTTTATTAATTTAAAAATCCCAGTTCGACTTTTAATGACTAACGTATTCTAAATTAACAGAAGAAATAGCTAAGTAGTGTATTCGCATAAGTGGATACTTTCAAGCTGATTGCCTCATCTTTTAGTTTCAAAAAATAATTAATTACGTCAACAAAATGACTTATTAAATGTTTATTCAAAACATTTGAATCCTCAGATTTGGTAATTTAGGACAAGTCTTAAAATTCTAACATAAATACTTAAAATAAAGAGTACTATACAGTCCAATTAATTGAAAGTAATCAACATCTGCATATTTTTTTAGAGTTGAGCTTAACAAATTATAAATGAACACAACAGCTCTTAAATTTAAGTTTATTAGGAAAAACAGCTCTCCTGGAAGCTTAAAAAAAGGGAGAGTTGGTGGAAACTTGCATCGTTGCATTAGGAAACTGCGAGCTGATCAAACAGGTGACATTTTTAATAAAACGAAATATTTATTCATATGTGAGCAGACTAAAAAGGGATAAATCCTGTATTTTATAATAAAAAGATTAACTGCACATACCTATGATGTATGAATTATATTGAGAACATTTATGGATCTAGGTATAAAACACACAGTAAAAAATAACATAAATAAATTCATTTTCTTTTTAAAAAGTATAAACTACTTCTGTTCATTTTCCCTTAGTTTTCATAACCAATTATTCTAATTTTTGTTATCTTTTCTGAACTCCTCAACTTCCTCTCGCATTTCCGGATCAGGATGCAAATTCAGTTAAAGTGAGAAAGAGTACGACCGAAAAGAGAAAATTAGTCAGACTTGATTTCGCTAGCCTAGAGCAAGTTGCTATTTTGTCCTTTATGCTGTCATTGTGAGTTTCTGACACGTCTTCTGGCCGTTTAGTTAAAGTCTATTCGCCGGTCTAGCTTGCTGAATCACCCTGTTAGTTCTAAAGTAGTCTCGCACTGCTATTTGCCCCTTAAATTTATTGTTAAATTATTCTTAAGTTCCCACCGCAAGTAGTCGGCGTTATTGTGAGCACAACGTACGTGTTGGTTGGTACAGGTTGAAACTGTACAAGGCCATGGCTACTCAATCATGGTCTGGGGTTTTCTCTCTTGACAGATCTAGGATCTTTGGTACATGTCCCAAACTCCCTCAATATTCGCTACGTAAAGTTGCTGGGCGATCATCTCCATCCATTTATGTTGCCCTGTCATTTACACGAAAATGGAGTACTCCAGCAGAATAGCATCACCTCTCACAGGTCCCGATAGGCTACTGTCTGGTTGCATGAGCATTCCTCTGACTTCTCTGTCATGAACCGGTTAGCTAGGAACCCTGACTTAAATCCTGGTGAGCGTCTTTGGGATGTTTTGCAGAAAGGTGTGAAATCACATCAAACAAACTAGCAACCCTTCGTGAATTAACGACAGCTCTATCCAATGTTTGGCATGCCATTCCGGTAGAATGCTTCCGCAAATTTATTGAATATATGACTCGACCTGTGGCAGGCATTATCAAGACCAGAGAGGACGAACTTGTTTTTGATTTTCTACCCTTAATTCATTTGCACTTCAGTGCATGTACGTATTCTTCAACATCTATGTGACTAATTAGCTAAGCAATTTATAATTGTCTAGAGCAGAGATTCCCAACTCCTTTTTTTGCACCAACTCCTTTTAAAGAAATGGGTTTCTTCATTAAGCCCTTTACATATTTCTCTGTAATATACCGCATACAGCATAATCGTAATAAAAATACTTGGAAATTAAATAGCTTAAAGATAATCATTAGATTAAAAATATGAGCAAACGCTTTGAAAAAAAATGATTTATTAGATCTGGGTTTAATTCTTTTTTAGTTCAAAGGGGTAATTTGCTAAGAAGAATTATTAATTTCGTTTTGGGATTTTGAGTTGATTCAGTATAAGCGTTGTTTCACTTTTCAAATTGTTGCCTCCAAATATTATCGCCCTGTATTATATTCAAATATATTAATGAAGAATCTGCATAAATGTATATACGTTTTGGCATTGTGATAAAACAAAATTACCTAGAGCCAACAAATTTTGAATAATGTAATCCTCCTTCGAATAGGCATCTGGAAGCCCAAATTTGAAATTTGAAATTTGATTTATTATCGATTTCATATTTTGTAACACCTCAACGAATTTTTGATTAACAAACTCGACGATTTCAAAGCGAGCAATGGCAACACTTTACGAAAAAATAGCATTTTCATTTCCAACGCACGAGACTTTGTATGGGAAATTCTAAAGATATGCTCATTTTAAAATTACTTTGCGATATTGCTGTTGAACTGAATTTTATAGTTTGAGTACGTAGAATATGATATTTAATAAATAAAGATAACACTCAAAACGTTAAAAAACGCCCCTCTGAACGTAATTTAAAATCTGAAACCTTTCAGGTTTTTGATTTTCTTTCTTTTAATTTTAAAAATATAAACAAGTTGTCAGAAATAAAATCACAGATTCTAAGTGTACTATAAATTTGGTGATTGCGCTTGATTTATTCATATACATATTTTAATATTTGTAGTATAATTGCTTAATTTAATTTCTAAATCACCTTCTTTAAAAATATTCTGTATATTTCATTTATTTCATCCTAGTTTTGCTTTCATACTCTTTTTATTGCACTTTCTTGTGTTCTCGCGTTTATTTTTTATATTGCGATTAAGGCATAAAAATTATATTAAAGAAATATTACGGACTTTTAAAATATATTAAATAATTTTAGTGTATTTTCCTCTTATATGTATTTTATATAGTTTCTTTTTTACTACAGGATACAGCTTTGTACCAGTAAATGAATAGTTAACAATTTTTTTAGTATTTCTCAGCAATCAGTGGGATTTTCGTTATGGCAATAAATTGCCGGTGAATATTCGGTGTTGAACTTATACTCGAAACTTTGAGCAACATTGACCTCCTTTAAGATTTTATCGATCCGAAGGGGGTAACCGATAAATCTACCACTTCATTTATATAATGTAGTTTATATAATCAATATAATCAGTAATTTATATAATCAATGTTTAATAAGATGATTTGTAAGTGGTTGATAACAACTACTTATAAATAATCATTACAGATGTAAGAAACCAAAACGTTTAATGCAAACTGTTGTATCAGTTTCATATAGAATTCTAAAAGGCAAAAAGAAATTTCTTACCTTTTCTGTTACCCGGGAGCCGAACTTGTTCTATTCTGATAAAGACTCTGCAGAAAGACTGACACTTCTGTATAAAAACAGATAATACTTATATACAATTTATATACAATTATTAGATTACGTTTACATGAACATTACACTCTTGCCTTCATACAATCATTCTAATTCTTGTTCTGTTTCTGGTTCAAAGCAAATCAGAGTTCTATTTACGTTCTTTTTTATCATTCTAGAGTTTATATGTAAAGGCGCTGAAAGTCCGGAGTTGAGATATAAGATCTGCACCCACCATTGAGGTTCGAGGTTGCGGAGGAACTCAATACACACAGTTCCAGTGGATGAAGGGGCCGAATAACTTATCCAGCTCTGGTCACCACGCGAGGACTTGAGGCAGGTTCTGGAACACTAGCAGCCTGACCAGTTGCAGAATTGTTTCTATCTCTAGGCGCTCTGTCGGAACACGGAGGACCAGCCATGGTGTAGAAGAAGTCGCCATGGTCTAGAAGAGTCAAAACCGTTTTCCTTTTTTCTTTGTTCATAGCTTCTTCATCAGGCTTTTCTTCTACATGGAGCCACTCGTCTTCTGGTAGGTAAAGCCATGATGGACCCTCCCACCATGCCGATTTCTGTAATTGCTCAATAGTACATCCTCTCGATGGGAGAGCCGCTAGATTTAAACTTCCAGGTACATGCCTCCAGTCAAATATTCCAGTAAGCGATCTTATTTCTTGTACTGGATTGTGAATAAACGTGCCCCATGCTTGATCTCTTCTTATCCATCCAAAAGCTGTAGAAGAATCACTCCAAAACACTGTTCTACAATATGTAAGTTTCAAATCTGATAGAATTGTTTTGTCGAGCCTGCCACCTATCCAGACAGTAGATAAGTTCAAGACGTGGAGTAGTAAGATTTTTATTCGGGGCTAATTACGTCTCTCGCTTACTAACTGAACCTTTATACGTTCGATGGTTTCAGCTCTTAAAACTACACATGTGACATAGGCTCTTTTACTAGCACCCGAAAAGACGCGGAGAACTATGGTATCTTCGTTTCCGTAATCAATATTTAACCATCGAGGAATTTCAATCTGAAATAGCAGAGGCAATTGGTCCCAACCTGCTCAATTAGGGGAACAGGAAAATCTTCATTCCACTTAATCTTCTGTTTCCAGGTTTCTTGCAAAATCAGCTTAGGAAGTACGGTTATCGGTGCAGTAAAGCCAATGGGGTCAAAAATTTTCTGGGTAGTTGATAAAATTTTTCTTTTTATAATAGGTTGCCTTAAGTTAAATGTTTCTTCGATCTTACAACTCAAACTATCCTTTTCTAAATCCCATACTAATCCTAATATTGGGACAACTTTCGTCGTGTTCTCTATTTCATCCATCATATCGATGCGAAAATTTGATCTCCAACATCTTAAATTGAAATGCCCTGAAGCCAAAATCAGTCTTGCTTTTTGAACGAAATTTTCGGCTTCATCTACGTGATTTAAGCTAATTAACGAATTATCGAAGTAAAATGAATCCTGCAAAATATTAGAAGTTTCTACAAACATTTCTGGGACGGTAGTCAAGATGTGACTAATTGTTACGGCTAGCTGAAACGGACTTGGTATGAGTCCGAAAACAGCTCGGTATGTCGGTAAATTTTCAAATTATGTTCATTATCGAACCATAGAAATCCTCAAAAATCTCTATCCTTTTCTGCAATTTGGATTTAACAAAAGGCCTTTTCGATGTCAGATGACACTCCTATGCGATATTTTCGAAAAGGATTTAATATGCGTGGAATAATTTCTATTAAATTTGGTCCTTTACTGAAACAGTCATTGAGAGTGGGTGAATTCTTAGAACGTGCAGATTATTAAAAACAGGTCGTATTTTCACCAAACTCCTTTATTACAGGTCTGTGGGACAAGTAGAGTACTCATTCCTCTTTTTCCTAAATTACTACCACAATAATTTCATTCGCTTCCCAATGATCAAATATTTCTTTCTAATCTTTTCTTTTGCATATGTTAATTAGTTTACTTTCGGTTTTGAAGAGGTGTCTTTCTGCCATAATACGGTTACTGGATAAGACAGATTTATCTAAAATAAAGGGTAGGGTTACTTCATATCTCCCTGAGATATCTCGATTTACACTTTTTAAGAAATGTTTTCGGGTTTCTTCTTCCAAGACACTTTTTGCTTTCCTCACTTGAAATCCCCAAAGTGTCTAAACGCCAAAGATTGGACAAATTTCTATCAGAAACATGTAAGGATAAAGAAAGAACGGACAGGGAACTCGACGTATTTGCATTCTCTTTAATTTTGCCCATTAAATTCCAGCCTAACTTGGTCTCAAAAGTTACGTAATTCCCCGAAAAATTTTCAATTTTGTTCAGTGAGCAATTGTGCGGCTGTGTCGGCTCTTAACAGCATATGAATCTCTTACGGATTTTCTTGAACAGCCAGAGATTTCCTTTCTCATGATTGCCGTTGATAAGGATTCCCCTTTTTCGTCTTTGATCTTAGGTAGTGACGAGCAAATTTTTCTCTGGTCTAGTGCTTCGATTTTACACCTGTACTTTCCATCTAATCTAGTTAAATCTATTCGATAACGATTATGATCTTCCGAAACTTCTACACCTCCAAATTACCCATGTTTATTTCGTTCAGTCCCTATCTTGTAGCGTTTGAGCAGCATATTGACATATGTACGTGTTCTGACTTCCGGTATCTATTAGCAGGCTTAAATTCCTCTTTAAGGTTTTCCCAGGTACCTCTGAGACCAAAGTTTACAAATAAATAAACTTGGGAACGGTTGCTTTGATTCGAAAGTACTTTATTTTGAACACTTCCTGAACAGTTTTGATCGTTCCCTGTTTAGTCTCGGAATTAATTATATTACACATAATCGTAGAATGCTTAGAATGACAATGAGAGCAAAAAATGTTAGGACCACAAAATTGTTGATCTGACGCTTATTTTGTAAACGCCTGAAACAAGTGCCATTTCTGAGTAATATTTCAATTTTTTCGTCATTCGTTAGCTTCTGTGCAATAGGACGTTTATGGCTTGAATGGGAAAAATTCCAGCAAAAACATTTTTCAAAACCTTTTTTAATTTCCCTTTAGTACTCGCGAACACAAAATCAAAAGCAGGAGAAGTTTTTGCTTCTAATTTAATGCTCTTTCTACCGTCTTTTTCTGAAAATAAGACATCCTCCGAAAATAAGCCCTATCGTGATTTTCGGAACTTTTTGTAAAATAAGACATCCTCCGAAAATAAGCCCTATCGTGATTTTTGGAACTTTTTGTAAAATAAGACATCCTCCGAAAATAAGCCCTATCGTGATTTCTGGAACTTTTTGTAAAATAAGACATCCTCCGAAAATAATCCCTAGTTAAAATAATGTGACAAAAAGAATTCATTAAAAAGGCTGTTGATTTATCAAGTAATAATATGTTTAGCTTTCCTAATACTCGTATTTCAGAGAAATGTTTGAAAGAAAATATTCCGAGAAATTAATTGTTTACTTCTACAGTTCGTTTCAAATTAATTCTTGGAATTTATCTTAAAAATGCAACATAAGGCAGCAGTCTACATTGAGCGACAGTGCGGGTATACAACGTTCATTCATTTCAGTCTTGTAAGTCTGATTATTTCCTCATACGTAATTTTATTTAAAAATAAAGTGAATAATTTTTAACCCCAGTTAAAATGAGTACAAAACTAAAGAGGTATTCCGTCGAGTACAAAAAGGGAATCGTGGAAGACTCCAGGGGTGTAAATCTTGTAGCATTCTGTAAAGAGAAGATGCTGGATCTCCGTATGGTTCGTAAATGGCGTGCAGACTACGATTACCTGTGTCAACTGGTGGACCAAGGAAATGAGGTATTCATAGACCAAGGAGCTCAAACAACAGTTCACCACAAGGCTTCTTCGTCAATTTACGTTCCTTCTACCGGTTACGATAGTGCACGTGTTAACTGTATTTTGGCGATTCGTCTAGATGGCAAGAATGTATCGCCATTTTTAATCACTAAAGGTAAAAAAGACCAGATTCAACGTGTTTCAGGAATTTATGTCATTGAAAGTGAAAAAGCCTGGTGCACCCAAGCAGTTATATGAAAGTGGGTTAATTTTATGCTGCCACCACTGTTGAGGGGTCAGAATAGAGGTTTACTAGTTTGGGATTCAGCCAGCACTCACTGCGCTAAAGACATGAAATACTTTCTTGCTAAGAGGAAGGTTGATCAAATAATGATTCCGGCAGGAATGACTGGTTACCTCCAGACACTTGACATTGCAATAAACAAGCCATTCAAGGATTATTTGCGGATGGAAATCAATGAATATATTGAAAACAGAATGGTGAGAAATCATTGAGGTAATTTTGTAAAACCAGGCTTACAAGAAGTTGTGAATTGGTAAAAAATTCATGGGACAAAATAACTGATAGTGATGTTTCCAATGCACTACGAACAGGCTACTTAGACAAGAAGTATTCATTTAACGATAGCTATATCGCAAGACATGAGAGATTCGGACCAATGATTCAACAGGAAATGGATTTGGAAGAAAATCAGAATATAATTCAGAATTTTATTTATGACGATGTTCCAGAAGAAGATAACATGACTGTAATTGAATAAATTAAAATTTCTGTATTCTGTGTAAAATAAATATTAAATAAAAATATATAAATATACTTTTATTTTTGCCCTACCCCGAAAATAAGCCCTAGCGCGTATTTTGGACCAAAAAAGAAAGTAAGACAGTGTCTTATTTTCGGAAAAAGACGGTATTGCTGAAATGACGAGTGTTTATTTTCGAAACTGAAAACGCAGACTGATGGCGCCGACTATTCGCTGTAGAATGATCCGAATTCTTATTTATGACTTCCGCCCTTTCGCGCAAATCTAAACATTGATCTATAATCAAGCACAGACTCTTGATTGTTAATCTCAAGCAAAATATCTTGGGGGAGTAATTTCAGAATTATTGGACATAACCACATAACACACATGATAAATTCTCGAGAGACTGACCCAAATGTTTTTAACATTTTACTTCAATAGAAATATCATCATCAACATTTTCTAAAGGTTCGAACCTCATTCGAGACTTTCAAAGGTTTCGCGTTCAAAATGTTACTTATATGAGTATGATTTGTTTTTGCAAATCTTTCGTTTAAAGAGCAGTTGCTGGAGCGTAATTAGCAGCAGTAATCGGTAATCCTTCGACTGTAAAGCAGAACTACCCAAATAAGCTTTCAAATAATTTACCTTTTTCTACCTTGTTTAATGACTCGTAATTATGGATTGAGGACTAAAAACTGTTCCAATAATTAAGTCATTGACTTGCTGTCTCCATAAAATACAGGAATCCGAAATTTCGGTAATTTAACATTATGTGTATCTTTTATATTTCGCTGAGTGTTCGGTAAATTTAAGTCACTATCTTGGACTGAAAATGCTGATATATTAGTGTTAAAAAACATGATTTAAGTTCTTTAATCCGTTTCTTAAGCCTAAATTTCCATAATGTTGTCTTCTTGCGATATTGTTCTGTAATTTCGTATTCATTTTCGAATTCATCTGCACTCAAAAGTGGTTGAATTTCTGCATCGGCGTTATATAGTGTTTCAGTTTTAGCACTGAGCTGTTCTAACAATTCTTCGAGCTCATTAACACTAGCTTCTGATTTATCTAACTCATTTTCGGTTTTCGTAAATAGTTTGGTAACGGAAGTTCTTAAGATACTTCTGCTTGTTTTCTGCCTTTTTCTTCTTAAACACACACATATAAGTTTCAAGAAAAAAGAAATGCTTAAATCTTACATAGAAAACAAAATTGTTCTTCCTCTGAATACTTCAAGAACAAGAACTAAAATCTTCAAATTTCATATTCAGCGTTCAAATCAATTTATTAGAACTTTCAGAAACTTTAAATTCTTATTCTCAGCTTGGCCGTTCTGTACAGGGATGCAAAAAAAAATGTTGCATCAGTTTCAAATAGAATTCTAAAAGGCAAAAAGAAATTTCTTACCTTTTCTGTCGCCTGGAAGCCGAGCCACTTCCAGTCTAATAACGATTCGGCAGAAAGACTGACACTTCTGTAAAATATAAACAGATTATATTTATGTACAATTTATATACAATTATTAGATTACGTTTACATGAACATTACACGCTTTCCCTCATACAATTATTTTAGTTCTTGTTCTGGTTTTAGTTCATTGCAAATCACAGTTCTATTTACGTTTTTGCTTTTATCATTCTATAGTTTAGATGTAACGGCCCTGATAGTCCGGAATTGAGATGTAACACAAATGCTTAATTACGAAAAAGTTTAATTAAAAAGGACAAAAGTAAAAATTTGAGGAGTTACTCAAAATGTAAATTTCAATCAAATCTAAGACAAGGAAATTTTACGTAAATCTTCTCACTTTCTCTCCATGAAGTATATTTATTACATAACACATTTTCTTGTCTTATGTTTGACTTAATGTAACATTTTTAATTAAGGTTAATTAAGCATATCTATAAAAATGTATTTATAAAAACAATAATATATTACTTCCTTTGCAATAAATAATTTGTCATTACGATTAGAGTCATTACGATATTTTGAAGCAGGAGAAATGAAAAATGAGCAATGCCCTGTCCAAACTCCAAGCTGGACATCTGCAATGCGCGCCGAGTGATCTACCGTTACACCATGAAGGCATGCTGTAAGGAGGGAAAAATAGCTTATATGTTTCCCCTTTAAAAGGCGACTGGGAATTAGGTGACCCAATCGCCATATCCTGGTGGTGAAGAATTATCATCCACCATCTTTTAGGTCGGGCGCCACTGTAGAGTCATTGAATTTTTTTTGCAGCAGGAGACATGAAATATGAGCAATGCCCTAACCGGGAGTAGAACCTGGGCCTCTAGAATACGCGCTGAGTATGCTACCGTTATACCATAAAGGCATTCAGAAAGAGGGAGAAAATGCCTTATAAGTTTTTCTTCCTTTGTTATGTAGACACCAGAAATATCATTTTTGTGTTTCTGGATAGTTGTCTAAATTTTAATTAGGATAAAAGATTAACTGACATTCTTTTGATTGCATCTAGCTCACAACATTTCTTGTCTAATACGGCAAATGGGCAATTACCGCAAAACGCAACGGCTAAGGCAAATATACTGTCGAGAATTTTTTATCATAAATGAAAATATGCTTCCTAACATTCTAAGGTAACATTAAATGTAATGAATAACACTGCTATTTAACCACTTTGAATGATGAATTTTATGCGCAAGCAGTGAAGAACTTGAAAGAAAAAGTGTATGTTTGATGTTTTCCCGGAGGATAGCATCTTCCAACCAATTTGGGAAGAAGGAAAAAAGAGTCAGTCGCTTATTATGGAAATTTTATGCAACTTTTTAACGCATTCTTTTGTGGGAATGAGGTTTTCAACTTTTAGTTTAAAGTCAATCGTATTTACGGAATAGGAAATTTACGCACTTGTATTTTTTATTCTAATTAAACTCCCAACTTTTATCCAGACTTTCTTAATCAACCAATTTATTCTGATTCTCAGTTGCTTTATGGGATTTGTTGAAAGAGCCTTTATATAGCATTTGAAATTAGCTTAGTTTATGATTTTTAATGATTCCGACGAACGATTCTTTTGAAAAAAAAACATATAAGACGAATTTTATTTTTGTTTGCAAATAATGTGCAGAATTAATTGATACAGTGTTAAGAGATACTGGCTGCCGCATACGGCCCGAGTTCGAATCCCAAAGAAGACATGAATTCTTGCATGTGTATAGTAACCTTGTGGCATGGGAGCATTTAAAGTAATGGCGAGTCTGAAGCCCTTTCGATTGGCTTGTTGGTATAGGAAGAGGGTGCAAAAGTCATCAAAGGTCCATGCCCATGGTATTCTCCATCAGAATTGGGACGAAGCTGCACAATCAGTGCAGTGGGATTATGCATGTACGACCAATGGTGAAATTATGGTTTCCCCCCAAATTATGCATATACTTGTGCAAAACTCGAGGTCATATACTGTAGAAACTAGATATAAGCATTTGTTGCTACTGGCGGAAACATGTGCACTTTTTTGACGATATTTTAGTAAATGCGTTAACATAGTAGTAACTGTTGGAAATTTCTTTAAAATTTAAATCTCTAATGAAACACTAGTCTCGATTACATTCCATGTAAATTATGGAAATTGTTTTCTTAATGGAGCGTTTTCAATGGTGAACATACTAAAGCAATAAATAGTCAAAATTTTCTACATAATAATTTTTCTATACCTATTTCTATAATCTGCCTTTATATATACATATATATATATATATTTGTACAGCAATATATATTTATGTATGTATAGATTTCCGGTATAGAAAAATTATGTTAGCTGCGTCATCCTGCCTTCACCCTCAGCCACTACAATTACACCTTAAAATTTGATTATATGTATATATATATATATATATAATCAAATACATATATATATATATATATATACGAGGCGTATTCGGAAACTAAGTGCCGTTTTGAAACAAAAAAATAGTAAAACAATTTTTTCGAATCCAATTTTATTTTTGCATGAAAATATATGTCTTAAACTATTTTTCAACATGATCAAACACTTGTCATAGCGGGTGACCAGGTTTTGTATACCATCGTCAAAGAAACTTCCCGCCAGTTTCGACAACCACGACTCCACAGCATTTTTCGTGTCATCGTCAGATCCAAAGCGCTTGCCACCAAGCTCGCGCTTCATGTGCAGGAACAAGTGATAGTCGGACGGCGCCAAGTGCGTGCTCTACGGCGGATGATCGAACTGCTCCCAATGAAACTGTCGAATTAACGATTGAGTGACACCAGCAGTATGGGGACGAGCATTGTCATGGAGCAACACAATTCCTTTACTGAGCATTCCTCTTCGTTTGTTTTGAATGGCACGGCTTAGTTTTGTTAAAGTCTCACAATATCGTGCCGCATTAATGGTTGCACCTCTGGGAAGAAATTCAGTAAGCAAAACGCCTTCCCTATCCCAGAAGACAGTGCACATGAATTTTTGTGATGACATTGTCACTCTGAACTTTTGTTTTTTCGGAGAATGTGTGTGTCTCCACTCCATCGATTGTTCTTTCGATTCTGGTGTGAAATAACACACCCAAGTTTCATCACCTATCAGAATTTGGTTTGAAAAGTTTTCTCCCTCATCACTGTACCGCGTGAGAAATGTCAGGGCACTACCAAGTCGCTATGTTTTGTGAACATCAGTGAGCATTTTTGGAATCCATCGGGAACACAGTTTGCGATAATTTAAGCGGTCAGACACAATTTCGAACAAAACAGTACGTAAAATTTGTGGAAATGCCTCTAAAAGAGTTGTCATTGTGAAGTGTCTGTTCCCATGAATTGCTTCATCAACTTTCCTTACCAAATCATCGGTGAGAACAGAAGGCCGACCACTCCGAGCCTCGGCGTGGACATTTGTTCGACCTGCATTAAACATTTTTACCCACTTTCTCACCATTCCATCACTTATCGCGTATTCACCGTAAACTTCTGTCCCATGACGATAAATTTCGGCCGGTTTAACATTCCTCGCGTTCAAAAATTTAATCACGGCACGAATCTCACAGTCAGCGGGAGAACTAATTGTCTTAAACATTTTGAATGTGCACAGCAAACTGAAAACACAACATAAGAGCAACCAAAATGGCCACAATTGAAAGTCAGTGAACAAGAAAGACTAGTGCGCATGCGCGGGACGCCTACCACAGCGCTGCGACGGCGCTAGAATGAAACGGTACTTAGTTTCCGAATACACTACGCATATGTACATACATGTACAATGTGCAAAAAAAATGGCACAGTTCTATATCTCGCGTTGTACAGGACCGATTGAAGAAACTCAATTTGCGTTTTTCATGTCTCGAAAGTGCGACTATATTAGATTTTTATACAGCATTAATCTAACATAGGTATTTTGACATAAAACCGGACTTTTTCTGAAATGACATGCCAGGGTTTTTCCATATTTAGATTCTACGGCTCAAATTATGGCTAACTACCAAGTTTTGTAAAAATCGCACGAGTAGGTTTTAAAAAATTAGTTCTCAAAATTTTACCTCCTCAATGTTACTTGAATTTGACATATATTTATTAATATCCCTTTTTTTATAAAACTTACTTAATTCCTTCTTCCCGAATTCGAAATTTAGGCTTCATCCAAATATATTTCACACAATTTTTATGATTTATTTTTTAAATTTTCATTTTTAAATACTTTTTATAAATTTTTCGAAAAACATTTTGTATTGTAACCTATAAAATTTTTAACGTCTTCTTAAAGTAGATGTACTTCTAGACACACCTGCAAACAATTAGAGTTTTTATTCAAAAATTCTAAGATATACATGAAATTACATATTATTGCGTTTTGAAATTTGCCATCTTTATTTTGAGCTATAATAACGTCAAATGTGATTTACGCACTTTGTTAAAATTATTTTTTTCTTCTCGTCTGCAATGCAAGAACAGAAAGGCAAATTAGGTTGCTATAAATTAAGTTCGCTATGTAAATTATCCTTAGCAAAAACTGAAAAAAAATACAGCAAGATAATGTTTTTGAATTTCCCCGTAAATGTCGCACCAGATTTTACAAAATTTAATATTTAGGCATACTTTGAGTCGTAGAAAAGAAATATGGAAAACATTGGCATGTCATATTGGAAAAAGTCTCCTTTTGTGCCAAAATACTTATGTTAGAATAATGCTATATATAAATCTAATATATATCCTAAGTCGCGCTTTCGAGACTTGAAAAACGGAATTCGAATTTCGTCAACTGGGCCAGTAGAACGGGAGATATACAGCTGTCCTTTTGTTTTTTCTTTCTCCTTTTGCGCAATGTACAAAGAAAGAGGAAGAGTAATTAGAAAAAATATAATCTGAAAGTGTTCAAATATTAATGTCGCAGCAGAAGATTTGTTAAGGTTTTTTATGATATCATTATGCTTGCAATTTATCAGTCTACACTTGATCGCACGCCTGCTGATACTACATTTTTGTGTTTTTAACTTTATTTTTAAGAATAGGTTCTTCGCATTTACGCATCATAAAATTCCTCAGTTAAGTCCAAAAATTTGAAGAGAATTCTTATTAGAGTATTAAGTGTTGGTGTACACTTTCCTACTCTTTTGTTTCAGACTTTTCTCAGTTTATCATACTATTGTGAAGTTTTCTTAACAAGATGACCTGCACAACCTTTATTGCCTTTATTATTATTAAAAATCAATTTCTTTGCACTTATACTGCATAAAATGGAACAGCAAAATCATACCATTTTTTAAAACCTTATAACTTTAGAATTCCTATAACGTATTAAATGTTGTCACAGTTTATTTTCTCATGAAAGGAATTAAACTTTTGCGTGCAATCGCTTTTGCTGTTATGGTTTAACTTTTACAAATAACCAGCATATTTGGTACGGTTAGCCGCCTCAAATAGTACCGTAAAAATTAAACAAAATATATAAATCTTTTAATATATCCAGCTAGTGTAATTTCATGGATTGAGCTAGTACATAATAAAAAAGATAATGAACTGTGTCCAATGTTTTCAAATCGTTTAGTTTTTTAATCAAAAATAGGCAGATTATTAAATCTAAAAGAAAAAAGAAAAAAATGCTAAACTTTCGCCAAATGGCAAAAGCCTGGCTCGTGGAAGTTAAAAATATCTTATATTGGGAAGTGGCAACATACGCCTTTGAATCGCTAGTTTCTTTTATTAAATTTGACAGACAGATAACTTAGGCTTTACCGAGTGGTAATACGTGTGAAATGTGATGCAGGCATAAAGACTTACGTTTCAGAAAAATAATACCTCCTGTCTAATAAATAAAAAAAAAGGAAGGAGAGGAAAAATAAGATACCTTTTAAAGTCATAAATTATACTGAAGTTTCTTTTTTAATATATAGAATTTCATAAGTTAATCAGTTTTAATGGCAAGCTGGAGGTGCTTCTGTTGTTGTCTTATATTCTTTGCCATCTATCATTCACTAAATTTCTACTTCAATTTATTGTAAAAGTAGAAGGTTTCTCCGGCTCATTCGCTATCACTATCTGAAAACAAATTTTACTTGCTGGTAAGATAAAACAAAATTGTTTGTAAATACCAAACATATCACTTTTGTCACATATTTATATTACTTGACAGCTGCATTAAGCATTCACATCCCATCCATGTGCCACCAACTTTACTTCATAATAAATGCTAAGATAGCTCGAAAATCAAATAAAGAATAAGCAGTCGCAGAAAAGAATTCTTCCCGTTGAATTATACGGATTTCTTAAAAAATCCATTTCTAAATAAAATAAAAATTTCATCCATTATTTTCCAAAACCAAGCATTCGGACAATCTTGAAGTCTGAAATTTAATTTTATCTCAGAGTTTTTGTGCACCGGTTGGATGTGGCGTGGGGTAACTTTTATTCCTAGAAATCCGTTGAAGACAAGAATGCGCATACAATTTTTATTCGGTAATTTAATTTTATATCAAAGCGGGAGATAGCGTTTTCTCTATTATCGAATTACCAGATGCGGTTTTGTAGAAACTACTGAAAAGATTTAGCATTCGAGAAATGTTTTAGAATCTTAATATAAGAAATGTTAGTGAATATAAATAAATCAGATCTGGAATCACCCAATACATTTCTTTGAAAGTTATATACGTATTCACAGTAAAACTTAAGACTTCGTATGGAATATTTTTAATGCCACGAACTGTAGTTTTAACTCCGTTTTCTGATAATAACAACCAGCGGGCATAAAACACCGTAACGAGGAAAATGTTTTAGTAGAATATACCTGCATATTTTTAAATTTTAATTTGCATACAATTCGAACACTTTCATTGTTTGCAGTATTTCACATAAGGAAAAGTACACCTACGCAATGCACCGCATTTGATGGGAAAAAAAAATCCAAAAGATACTCGATTTATTGAGATAAGGTTTTCACCCGCTGCTTTCGAACGAAAATTAGTTTGTCTTAACGAATAGTAGATATCTGTCACGCTTATACACGGTGCGTTTTTTGACATTTAAGTGAGATAGAAAGATGATCATACTTCAAAGAGGTGAAATTCTCACTCCAGTCCACGTTTTGTTGCAGCCGCGGATTTTTCCTACTGTAGAGCAGTTCTTACGTAAAAACATTTTCATCAGTATTTAACTACTGAAGAATATGATTGGCATAATAACATAACCTTCAGTAACATGTTTATATTTGCACTCTTGATAGTGTATAGGCAGGTTCGCGGTTTCAAAAACTGATAACTATTCAAATTAAGATACGTTATAATCCAAAATTATAATCAGTTACTTTTTAATTAGTTAATTAATTTCTTTATTTAGAATACTAATTTTCATCCTCTGACTATAATAACTGACACTCTACGAACACACTTTAGTTTCCTATTTGTCTGTTTTCAGTAACTGCTTTTCGATTCAAGGAAAAAAATAACTCAAAAAACAATTAAGTAATTAAAGTACATATAACTATTCATATTTTCCCGTCTTCACAGACACATGCCAAAATACAAAACTTACATATTGTTACGGATTTCATATTTATTTGGCTATTTATTTAGAACTGAAATTAAAATTGCTTTATTTTCCCGTGCAATGTAGACGATTTTTGAAGAGAAAGCTACGTCGGAAAAACAGAAATAAAAGAGCACGTGCATTTAATATTTAATAAATAAATATCTGGTAATTATTGTTGCCATCCAGAAAAATCGAGATTGTTTTAGTAATAATTAAAAAGCCTATAAAAGCCAAACTGAAACACCTCATCTCAGTTGCAGTTGTAGCTGTTTAAAGCGAACTGCTGTTTGTTTACTTAATGCTGTGATTGATCGTTTCAAATTCGCTGTGAGATTGGATTAACTTTATCTGTTTTGAAGTGAATTCTGCTTAACGTTTGAGATATGTAATATTGTACGAATATCTCTGGAGACATATTTCAGCCTTTTAATTTGTTTCTTGTGGAAAGAATAAATTTTTGGTAACTTTTCAACGACTTGTGCATTTAATATATAACGAACCCGTACGTACGCAACAATTTTTGGTGTCAGGAACTGGAATTTTGAATGCCATTAACTAGAGTAATGGAAGAACAATTAAGGCAATTTATGGCAGCCTTTGCTGCATTTAAAGAAGAAATTAAAGCTGGCCAAGATTCCGTGAAAGAAGAGATGAAATCTATTAAGGAAGAAATGAAGGCTACTCAAGATAAGATTGAAGCAGGTCAAGAGGAAATGAAAAAAGAAATTACCTACGTATTAGAAAATAAATTCGAGGCTATTTAAAGCAGAATAGACACAGTTGGAAGACAAAGTTGGAAAAATTGACGAAAGAGTTTCTGCAGTGGAGCAATAAATTGACGAAAGAGTTTCTACCGTCCAAGAAGAAATTGAGCAACAAATTGAAGAGAAGGTTTCTGCTGCCTTCGCCAAAGAAGTTGACACCTTAAAGCAATGCATAGCGACAGCAGGAAGCAATTCTGATGGATTTAAATTTTTATCCGTACCTCCTCGTTCCTCCCTGAAGATATCCGCGTACGATAGGAAGACCTCTTGGTAAGTATTTTACACACAATTCTGAATAGTGGCGGAAGCAAACGAATGGGATTCGCAAGCTAAGGCCTGTTATCTCACCGCTACTCTGAGAGCAGATGCAGCGGATATCCTGCAGACTCTTCCCGAAAACCAGAGACTAGATTTCGAAGCTCTGTCCGCCGCATTGGAGCTACATTTTGGGGAGAAATGTTTGAAAGACTACAGCAGGCTTCAGTAAAAATCCCGTCAATAGAAGTCCACTGAAACACTCCAAGAACTCGCCACGGATGTTGAAAAGCTGTTTCACCTCGCCTTAACAGAGTGCTCAAGAGAAAGAAAGGAAATACTGTCCCTGCATTACTTTATCGACGGCATCCGGGATCATGAAATACAGAAAGCTCTACGAATGGCGAAGGTAAAAGATTTGAAAAGCGCGTTGGTGTACGTCATGAAATTCGAGGCAGCCCATCTTGCAACTCGTAGAGACCGCCACCCAATCAGAGCTGCTCAAGTACATGAGCCAGGAGATCAAGTCACTGTTCGTCTAGACGATAAAACCAGACAACTCAATGCCTTGGCACGAAGTATTAGTGACAAGAAACCGAACCTAAAATTTTGGAACTGCGGTGTGGAAGGGCACATTCGAAGAAACTGCAGAACACCCCAAGGCACGGATGTTAAAAGAGTGCCTATCAAGAAGGAGAAAAACTAATTAGTGGCTATCTCGCGGCCGGGTTACCACATAATGAAAAGCCCCACTTTAAAGCGCTTCAGATTTCTGCAGTTAGTGACGGCAGTAACGGACTTTTCATCATGGGACATATCAATGGAATTCCTTGTAATTTCCTTGTAACGCTCGAAACGGGAGCCAATGTTACCATCATCCGTTAAGATTTGGTTCAACAACGCGAAGGTAAACTTAACCGGACGCCACCCTGCGTTACCCTCCAGATTGTGTCCGGCGAGAAGATCAATATAGAAGGGAAATTAAACGTTACCATCACCTTTGGAAGTGCCGCTTACCATCACACGGCATATGTAGCAGAAATTACAGACTCTTGCATACTCGGATTGAATTTTCTAAGGAAATACAATTTTTCCTTGGACTTTAGAAATAACGAACTGCATTCTGCCTCTGAGGACATAACCTTCTCCGGGATTAATGATGAAGGAGTGAAATCTATCCACAAAATCATAGCTCAAGACGATATCACAATACCAACAAGAACTGAAATTTTACTTCCAGGATCCATAGCCGAAAATAAAATTTCCGCTACGACGTCATGGAATATCCCAAGAATTGTAATAGCCCCAAAGGAGTACTAATAGCCTCAGCATTCATCGACCTATCGGGAACCGTTATCCCGGTGACAGTTGCCAATGTAAATGACAAGACGAGAGTTATTAAGAAAGGTGAAGTGTTTGCAGAATATTCTCCAGTAACCAGCGTTGAAAGAAAAAGTAAGATTCCAGAAACCGTGCCTTCAGAGAGCATTATATCGTAGTTATTATAGAATGCGCAATTAAACGATGAAGAAAGGAATGCTGTCGAGCGTGTCATTAAAAATTTTCAAGATGTTTTCTCCCGCTCGTCTTCTGACGTGGGTCGAACCAGTTTGACTCAACATAGAATCTATACTAATGATCATCCACCAATCAAGGAACATCGAAGACGTCTGCGAATTGCGAAACAGGGAGAGGTAAGGACACTGTTAAAGGACATGCAAGAAAGCAATGTTATCGAACGTTCAGCAAGTCCCTGGTAAATCTCCCATCGTCCTGGTGAAGAAAAAAGACGGGTCAACCAGATTTTACGTTGCTATCGCCGTTTGAACGATGTTACAAAGAAACACAGTTACCCTCTTCCTAGAATTGACGACATTCTGGATACTCTTTCAAGAAGCAAGTGGTTCTCGACACTTGATTTCAAGAGTGGATATTCGGAGGTAGAAATACATCCTGATGAGCAAGAAAAGACGGATATACTACAGGACAAGAACTTTGGCAGTTCAAGGTGATGCCGTTTGGACTATGTAATGCGTCGGCTACATTCGAACGCCTAATGGAGACTGTTTTAAAAGATCTTTCCTACGAAGCCTGTCTGATGACATCATCATCTTCGGGAAGAGTTTCGAAAAATATCTGGAAAATCTTAGAAAGGTGCTTCAGAATCTGAAAGAAGCCAATCTGAAGTTAAATTCCGCTAAATGCAAGTTATTCAGACAGAAGGTGACTTACCTCGGACATGTCATCTTTGCTGAAGGTGTGAGCGCGAATTCTGAAAAAGTGTCAGCAGCTAAAGACTGGAGACGTCCCGAAAATGTCCACCAGCGAGAAGCTTTCTAAGTCTTTGCACATTCTATAGGAGATTCGTGAAGGATTTTTCATCCATTGCAAGAACCCTTCACAAGCTGACAGAAAGCAAGCAAAAGTTCGTGTAGACAAAAGCATGTGAGGATGCATTTAAGAACCTGGAGGAAGCTTTAACATTTGCACCAATGCTGCAACATTACAATGTAGGAGCACCTTTTGAACATAAACGTTTTTGATATTTTAGGACGTCTGCCACGAACTGATGAAGGCAACAAATACATCCTCGTTGTTGTTGATTACTTCACCAAGTGGCCGAAAGCGTATCCTATTCCTGATCAAGAGGCTGTCATAGTAACAGAGATGATGATACAGCACTACATTTCCAGGTTCGGATAGCCTCTTCAGTTACATTCCGATCAAGGAAGGAATTTTTATTCAGCTGTAATCAAAGAACACTGCAAGGTACTCGTCATTGACAAAACCCAAAACGACGCCTTTACATCCCCAGTCGGACGGCATGGTAGAGAGATTTAATTGAACCATCCTCAATAACCTCTCATTAGCGGTTTCCAGGACCCAGCAGAACTGGGACAAGAAATTACTACTGTTTTTATGGGCTTTCCGCAGTGCTGTCTACGAGACTACCGGCTATTCCCCATCTCAGATAGTCTTCGGTCGTGACCTTCTTCTGCCATGTGATCTGTTGTTTGGTCGCTCTCCGGATGCGGCTTCATCACCTGAGGAATGCATTTAAGATCTACAGGCTCGGTTTGAAGTGATGCACAACTTGGCGACGGAGAAGATGAAGACCCGCTACCACACGATAGCTACTGGACATCGTTTCAACAAAGGAGGCAATGTGTGGTTATGTAATCCGACTCGTAGAAAAGGACTTTCTCCGAAACTACAGTCACATTGGGATGGTCCTTACACAAGTCCTAAGCTGTCTGAACGACATCGTGGTTCGGATCCGTTAGTCACCCAACTCTAAACCTGAAGTCGTTTATTACGATAGGTTAGTTCATTACTATGGCCATAGTACGTGTTGCATATAGTTGTAAATAATAATGCAAATATGGGACCATGGTCCTATTTGTATTTAGTATTTGAATTTAGTATTTGATTTGTATTTGATAAGTATTAGTATTTGATAAGTATTAGTACAAATAGTATTTAGTATTTGAGAGTGTTTGAATTGTATTTAGCGTGTGATAATATTTGATTTGCTGAAAGTTACTTATTGCAATTACTGTTTATTTTGTTATTGTAATGTAATGTTTATTATTACACTGTTGTGTTAGTTTAAGTTTGGCTTCCTGTCCAGGGATTGCACTGTTCGGGATGTGCAGTCCTTTGGAAGGGGTCAGTGTTACGGATTTCATATTTATTTGGCTATTTATTTAGAATTCAAATTAAAATTGCTTTATTTCCAGTGCAACGCAGACGATTTTGAAGAGAAAGCTATGTCGGAAAAACAAAAATAAATGAGCGCGTGCATTTAATTTTTAATAAATAAATATCTCGTAATTACTGTTGCCATCCAGAAAGATCTAGAAAAATGGAGATTGTTCTAGTGATAATTAAAAAGCTTATAAAAAGCCGAACTGAAACACCTCATCTCAGTTGTTGTTGTAGCTGTTTAAAGCGAACTACTGTTTGTTGACTTAATGCTGTGATTGTGATTGTATCGAATTCGCTGTGAGATTGGATTAACTTTATCTGTTTTGAAGTAAATTCTGTTAAACCTTTGAGATATTGTGATATTGTATGAATATCTCTGAAGAAATATTACAGCATTTTAATTTGTTCCTTGTGGAAAGAATAAATTTTCGTTAATTTTTCAGCGACTTGTGCATTCAATATATAACGAACCCGTACGCCCGCAACAGTATAGATAACTAATTCTTATGATACAGCGTAAATAAAACAAATGTGTTTTCATTTTAATTTATGAAATCTTGACTTCGAAATAGAGTTTGAACTTATAATTTTACGTAGTCTTCTTAGAGAAATACGTTTCACTTTTTGGTGAATTACGATCCACAGTCTTCATTTGACTAGGAATAATTATTACAACTGCTCATTTCTCATCTGTTTATGATGAGACCTGTCTTAGCAATACGCAACAGAATTAATTGCGTTGCCAATCTTGATACGTGTATGAATTTGATGCGGCTAAGAAGTATAAAATCTTGGCTGCTGCTATGATTCGAATGAAAGGCCTTGTCTTTCAGGATCGTCATTCTTTAATTGCCTGCAGGCAGTTTCGAATATTTGCTCTTAAAATCACAAGGCATTTTCTACCTCCTTTCAGCATGTCTTCATGTTGTAACCGGAAACAAACTTGATGTGTATTCCGCAGGTCCACAGTTCTAATCCTGGCAATGGCGTTGCCCATATTCCGATCTTTCTACATAGATATAATGGCTCTATAAAATAATATCTTATCTTTTTAAGGATTTACACATCTACTATTGTGATATAATTTAAGATAATGGGAAACAAGTGGCATCAGGTGAAGTGAATTTAATAAATGTATTTGGGTATGAAATAATTGTTATGAATATTAAGTTTTATTATTATATGGGATCTAGAATTCTGCGAATACTATTCGTTTACTTAATGAAAAACGTATGCAAAAATCGTAAGGTCAGTAATCAAAGCAATAAATCAAACGTTGGTCAATAACCATAAGTCGCTAAACAAAATAAGGCTCATCAAAGTATACAAAAGAATGCAATTTATGAGCACCTCAATAACAGAGAGCTTTCAGAGGTGCTTAGACTGATAATATCAATCTGTTGCAAATAAATTTAGTAAAATCCTACATAAAGTTGAATGCTATGTAAAACCCATAGACAGACAAAGCTATGAAATTTCCAAGCTATCATGTCTGCGAAGGAATTAGTTATCTTTTAACAGTAAATTATCTGAACTTGTTCAATTAATGTGAGTTCCGGTTTTTCTTTTATAAATCAAGAGAGAGGTAACGCTGAGGTTGCGTGTTACATTTTCTAAAGAACTCATTTGATCTTTAGAAAGGCAAAGAATTTTCGATAAGTAAACGACACTTCAAATTATTTAGCAATTGACAAACATTTGAGCGTTTAGGACATTTGGCTCTCATTTATGTGACTACGCAGAAAAAAAGGGCTATTACAGTTTATTTCTTTTTTCTCATATCATCAGAAAATCATTATGATTATATACCCTGAAAATGTGGTATTATGTGATATTACTACTCTTGTTAAGTGTTCTCTTATTTGTTGGGAATAAACAAAGTAGTGTTACATTTGTAACGCTCGTTATGAGAGAAAAAATTTTTACAGCCAAAGAAAATTTGCAAATGTTTAGCAACAATTGCAATAATCTTTCATCAAAATTATCTCTTGTTTACTGAGAAATAATCCCACATGCTTTGTAAGCACACGAAACAAATTAAGAGTTAAGTTTGCGTAAAACCTTTCCGGCTTAGACTTACTTTATCTTCTCATTTCAGCAAAGCCTTTAAGCCGTACTATCTTGTCTAACTATTGTCTCAATTCTTATTTTTTGACTGCTTAAGTCTCTGGACGCTATCAATCAAGTCTTTTGTCAAACAGTTTTTGAATTGGGGTTGTTTGCTTCAATTCTTTTATTAACTTTCTGTTTACTGTGGTTAATTACAAATAGCGAATGTAAAAAAATCAAGATGCAGCTATAAATGTCAGTTTCCTTTTAACTATTATTTTCAAAAGAACGTTTTAAAAATTTAGGAAGATGAAACAAAATAAAATGTAAAACTAGTTACAAATAATTATGAACAAATCTTAAATTTTTATTGAGAACATGGATGTAGAGAGAAATGAAAACTCAAATTATAGACATCTGCGAATAAATAATCTCTCTCTATATATATTTAAAATTGAATACAACGGAAGAAATTACAGTCATAATCATCCCTGCTTAACATGTGATAAAATGTAAGGTGACGTAATTAGTAGTCTAAACATGTTTTACAGAGATTAATATATGAAATAAATCCTAACGAAATGTGGTGGCTTAAAATTAATTATCACGGCTATTTACCACATAACTTCAGATTAATCCCTTTTGATAATAAATTGTTGGTAATAAAATATTTTAGGTAACATAGTAAACTAAAAATATGCCATAAAATAGTATTAAAAGCTATTGAGCACCCGAAAAATAGCACGGCATAAAGTTAATAATTAGGCATGAAGTTAATAATAAATTACTAGAAATGAAATAAAAATGCAAGTAGTTGCAAAAAACCCACACACGCACACTGGTATAAGAAAATAAAATGGGACTAAAATTGGTTTCTACTGTCATATTATATTTAATTATTGAGTGAAATCTTTCTAGAACTATTTGCTTAAATGGGTAGATGTCTGTAGGAATACTTTATAAAAGAAAATGACGTATATTTATGATTACATATAGAAAGCTTAGTTTGTGTTAGACTGGAAGGTCTACAAAATTAGAATCCTTTTGAAATTACCGTGGTGAATAATCTTATTCAATAAGCGACTAGTTACATTGAATTATTTATTATACGATATATAAAATTTTCTTGAAATGTAAAACAAGTTGTGTAATGTAATATTAATATGATGCATAAAATATTTGAACTTCTGTTCTGTTAAATGTGAAATAATTAATATTTTTACGTTTCCTGTACGCAGAATTGTGCCTATTTTAAAAACACCTTTGGTAAACTTTATTCAAATAATTTAAAACTGCTGTATTTACTTGTGTATTTCCCTCTTCTTTCACTAATTTTATCATACAAAAATCCATAACCCAAAAAAATATGTGAATAACTTAATTTCCGAATGATGCAGTAACAGTAAAGAACAAAACAAATGAAAACTCTCCATAGCTAAATTACACGTAACTATCACATTATTATCTATTTAAAAGGAACTTACATTTCATTAAGAACACATAACAATATTAACACCATGATATCTAATAAGCTATCTTAATATTTACTTCCCTCTATCCCGAATATCATCCGTCTCTGCGTGGACTGCTACAGCTTACAAGTCTTCGTCATTGTACCCGTTCTCATCATCTCCGTCCCTGTTCATTCTAGCTGTTCATGTGCAATGTCTTCAGAATCATCAAGAAAATTTTTCTTGAAACTCTCTTCTATAATAACTTCATCAATCAAAGCCCGTGCACTCAGAATCCACTAGCAAATCAGTAAGTAAAACGAAACCGAGTTTGCCAATTCAAAATTCGTTAAAGTGTTACCATATAAGAAATCGATCATAAAACAAATTCCAAATTCCAAATTAGGGCTTCTAGATGCCTATATTCAGTGGAAGATTATGCTTTTCAAAATTTGATGTCTCTAGATTCTGTTGTTTTATCACAATGCGTGAAACATATATACATTTATGCAGATTTTTCATTATTTAATTTCTTTAAATATAACACACGGCGATAATATTTGGTGGCAAAAATGTGAAAAGTGAAACGGATATTTAACGTTTTCATTGCAAAATGCCAAAACCAAATTAATAGCCCTTCTGCGCTAACGCCTTTTCGGCTAACAAATTGCAGGAAACGAACTTTCTGGAACATAAGGACCTCAATTATGTAATATTCACTCCTCCAAGTATTTCAATACCTATCACTGCTCTAAAGTGGAAACTCCAACGACGACAAATGTACGACAAAGTCTTATGAAGGTTTAAAAAAAACAGTTTTTTTTTACCTAAGTCTAAATTTAACGAAAAGCACAGCTTGTGTATACAATCAAAACTCCAGCTCTTTCCGGGTTTTAAAATACGATAAAATGAATTTACAATTTAAAAATAGATCGAAGTCGAAGACTACATAAATTTGGCTTAATAAAGCTGGTTTCAACCTTGATGGAGCGATTAAACTTCGGATAACAACGCTTAATGCCGAAACATTAACTATAGCAGAGCAGGGCAATTGAAAGTAAAGTTGCAAACGTCACTACCAAAAGCTCGGTATCTAAAGCATTGAAACTCTTGCCTATACATTTTCTTAACTCATTCTCATCCTGGTGATGAATAACGAAAATCATTAATAATAGAAGAGATCCAAATCATAAAAACTTTTAATTAAGATAAAATACTTAATAAAAGTAGTGACCATTGATTTCTCCCAAAGTTTCTTAAGGTTAAAAAATTCTATTTGTAGTTTAAAAACTAAAGATTTTAACTTTTTATTTCTGCGAATCACTTTGAAAGCATTGTTTGCATTTTGTTTTGTTCCTTAAGAAAAGAATTAGCGCTAAATTCAAGTTATATTTATTTTAATGGGTGAAATAAATTAACATTCCTGGAAAGGAATTGACTCTAGCAGTTTCCGTTTTTCAGTTGTTATCTGTTTCGCGAATTCTTTATTATAACGCTTGTTGTAATTTTCTTATAATACAATACAGTGTGAGATATTTTGCGATTATTTCCAATCATTTGTCAGTTTAAATCTTATACATAACTGCACTTGAGATTAGTGAGTCCAATTATCAAATACGCAAGTACATTTGTATCTGAATTAAAAAGTGCAAAATTAAAAAAAAAACTGTATTGTTTATCAATATTTATAAATTAGCATCTTCTATGTAACACTGTTTTTACTTTACGATTCATACTTTCGATACACCAGACCTTTAAATTACAAGCTAAAGAAGTTTGTAAATATTACGAAACGCTGAGACAGAATAGATATCCGGAATTTATCCTTTAATCATTGTTTCTTCAAGTATAGTTAATTGTTTTAAGTGGAATAGATATTTTTTACTTTATATTCTCTTATAGTAAATATTGCTTCATAATTTATCGGATACATGACTGTATATTTCAAATACAAATTTATTTATGTGCCCGAGAAGAAACAATAAGACTTAACGTATTAAAATGTGACGGTATAATAATAACACATTGCACATGACTTCGATATAATTGATAGTTTTCTGTCTAATCAACATCAATTAAATATTTAAATTCTATAGTGCCTATGCAATCAGTAAAGTTCCTCAAAAGAAGCTAATTAGTTTTTATCTAGGCATAAAATAATTTTTCTCTCATTTGAAATTTTGATTTTAATTTTGCAATAGGTTTCCATTCACATAGAGTAATTGGAAAAAATAATTAAAGCAATCATAATTCAGTACATTTTTACATATTGATTGATGACTAGACTGAAATTTAAACTGTCTAGTCATCAATATATCTATAAGAATAATACTTGATGTCTCGCTTGCTATAAAATGCCTTCCTTTACTTCATTATCAGTTGAAACCACGTATACTGATTTGCTTTTCTGTCATACATTTTTAATGCTCATATTCTTATTTAATATTAAAAAACTGAAATTATGTTGTTTAGAAGAATAAAAGCTAGAAAATCACAACAAACTCATTTTCACAATTACCAGCTTCTTGCTACGATGATGGAAATCCTTGTACATTTTAGAAAGCCAGAGAAGAAAATCCACAGGGGAACTATACTTTGCGAATAATCCAGAGGTTGTAAGAGATTTGTCTACCAAATAAAGTGGGATTAACTAAAAGTGCAGAGGGATTAGAAAACTCTAAACTTTCAGCTTTCTTTCCTCTTAATAAACCTTCTTGCTGTTCAAAATTTAGATTTTTAGTTACTTGGTTTGACACTTGCTATGGAATTGAGATGGAGTGGTTTACATTCATTTCATTTTGACTTCAGTGTCTTCTAACCGAATCCACGAATCACTACGGTAAAGTATTTTCAGTCTATTTTTCGGGAACACATCAGATATTTTATTCATTTATAAAACCCTCTAAACTTTGTTTTTAATTCATTACGTACGTTGAATCTTCAGTGCCTTTATAATACGAAAGAATGTCCTTTTCTTGAATAAGTTCACTTTAATTCCACCTGCGAACATCTTTTGATTCCTTTCTAGAGTATTATACTATCAGATAAAAGAATAAAATTGCTTTAAAATATTTTAAGTAGCTTAAAACGTGCTTTTAATGCCAGGCAACTAGTTTTAAACCTGTTGTAAATTTCTATATACTTTGAAGTTTATGGGGTCCTGTTATTTAATCATTAATTACTTTTAGACATATTTAACAAAGAGCAAATCATGCCATGCACGATTTCTTATTCGTTTCTTCCAATATGTCTGACAATACTGAAAAGGAATTTACATTTATAAAGTCTCCCTTAACATCTGTGGTTGATTCCTTACATCCTCCCTTCTAAAGGGCGACTGGAAGAGAAAGGCGATTCCCAGTGGACTTACTCAGATGAAAAATTGCAGTCCACCATTTTCATTCCGTAGAGTTTAGGAATAGGTTCCTAGAAAACGTCATTCGAGCTTGAACTGGGAACCGAAACTTCAGAGCATAGAACTAATACATTGACCACAACGCCATCATAGAAGGGATGTGTTTAATAACAGTAAATTAATTTATTGAAACTAAAAGCTAATACGGCAGTATCTAATTTGCATTATACACCCCATCTCAGGAAAATTCAACTGTTGGTTAAACAGAAAATATTATTTCTAATTGAAAACATAAACCTTTAATATAAATAAAATTAAACCCAGTATGAAAATATATCGAAATTTTTGCAATTCTGACTTGTTTTCTTTCTGTTCGTCAAAGCAAAACTCTGTATATAGGAAAGCATCAAATTATTAAAAATTTCATTGTTGTTTGCAAAAAATAAAAATTAACAAAAATTGTTCCACGAGCGGTTTCTGGCTGCATTTCAAAAATGGTTTTGCGTGACATCAGTACGTACGGACAGAATAAAGGATCCTTTTTAACAAAACGGGTTGTAATATAGATATGAAATAGATTCCGAAGAGATTTTTTTCGTGATGTCTGTACGTACGAACGTATCTTACCGAACTCAAAGAAGAGTAGCCGTAGAACGTTGAAATTTTGTACATTGAACGGCTATAACATCTAATTGTGCACATCCCGTTTTTGTTGCAATCGGTCGCAACAAACGTATTTATATATATTTATATTCCCACTTTGTTACCCGGCTCCGTGAGATCAATTTATTATTCTTATATATTGCTAAAATTTAAGTTTTTGTTTTAAAAAGGATTGAATTATGTTGTTCTTATGTTCCGGTTAAGGGTTTTAAACCGTTAGGTAATCTTTGTGCAATAGTTGTAAAATTACCAAGAGTTTAAAAATGTGGCGCTAAGCCTAACGAGGGCGCCATTTTTTACACTTGAAACTCTTAGTACAACATTGAATTTAGTCAGTTGGTGCACCAAATAAAGTGTGTTTTTGTCCAGTAGGACCGAAAGCTAACTCTCATTTTTGTGCAGCGAAAATTTTGACTTCCTGCCCGCTGGTCGAATTGGCTTTTTTTGCACAGAAAAATTTAATTTTAATTTAAAAAATGTCTTTTTCACTGTATTTGTAGCTTTAAGGTTTTCCGTATTTTACAATTTTTAATGAGTTGTTTTGATTTTTATGGATTTTTGCCTTGCCCCGAAGTGAAAACTGAATTGATTGAACGAGAAATACATTTCTAACGAAATTCGAGGAAATAAATTTAAATGAAGTTAAGCAACATATGTATAATTTACGAAAAGTCATATGACAAGAAAGTCATATGGTGTCCATATCAAATTTTTTAATGGGTATTATCATGCTTTTAAGTAAAGATATTGTACTGGATTTATACTTTCAGTGAACTTTTGGTATATAAATGCCGCACAAAATTTCAAAAAATTCAAAATTTTTTGGAACTGCATGAATTAAATAATGTTATGAACAAAATATGAAGTAAGTTGTATTCAAGAAAACAGCTCATAGAATATTCGAGACCATGCAAGCAACAACTATGTCAGGTATGTTTCGAATTTTCCGGAGTATGTCACTGAAGAATATTCACGGTATCAAAAAAGTAGGTCTCTAAGATTTTGAATTATTCCGTTCCTGAAGAATCATTAGCTTGATTCATAATCCTCGAATCTTGAGACAAGGAATGTTCCACCAATTACATCTTGTCGATGTGTTAGCGTTATTTGATGAGAAATTGGTTTCAAGTGTTATTTATCTCTTATAATTGATATGCCGTACATGCTATTTGTGAAAGCAAGCATGTACACATTAACTGCGATTATGTAATCTTTATCAAATTCACCCAACGCGAGTGCCCAAATTCTCACCAAATTGTTTTTTACTGCTTTTTTCATTGCGTGCGACAAGGCGGAGGAGGCTTTGGCCTCACTTTCCGCTTCTTCGCGCTATGTCTGCAATGATGATATAATGAAAATCTTCAACTTGCGAAATTTCATGGGCATAATCAAAAGAGCTATGATCTCAAAACAACAGAGAATGTCTCGATTAACTTCATTTTCAAGAAAATATCTTCATTCATCAAATAACGATGTTTTACGGTCAGGAATTTGATCTACTCTTTTGTGTGCCTGCATGAGCTGTCGTCTTAAAATAAAGTAGACGTAATCTAAAGCAGCTTCTTCATATTTATAAAATAATCCTTATTAGTTAAAGAACAGATTAGCGGCAGTGAGTGTTTCGTGTTTAACGTTTCGATGAAAATTTATTTAGCAGGATTTTTGGGGATAGACATGGTCGTGTGTAATCTGGCTATAAGAAGAACTCTGAAGAACTGTAAAAATGATGGCAAAAACTGTTTTCTCTCTTTGGAAATATTTGATTTAATCATGGTAATTAATTAAGCAGCTGCTACAAAAACGAAATAAAATTATCATATGTAAAAGCGGTGGGCGTAGTTATTGGCACCATGCAAGTAGAAAATACGTACAACAATTATTCAGATTTGCTAGCAATAGATTAAAATAACATAACATTTATCATAATTTTAAAATAGAGTTAAGCATTCTGTACAGCGCAATGAATTTATTTTATTTTAAAATCCTTTGTTAACTGGTCATACGTGTAATTTTGGTCATTAATTAATTTGGATAATACCATATCATTTTATTATAACTGTTCTTCATTGTAACACTACTGATGACGGAATCTTAAAAATAGCTTTTTAGCGATTTTTAAGATTCGGTCATCAATTTAGATTTTCTCCTGTATGCATATTATGAACGTTTCTTGAAAATGTAGCATCTGTTTTTCCTTACTTTCGGCAGCAGTTTTTTAAGATATCCTTAATACTGCTTCCAAAATTTTTCCCATATTTCTATTATCTTTCATCAGTTTTAAAACGAAAGTTGGGAAAGATCTACTGTTCTTTAATTTAAGGTTTATTCTTGGTCCATATTGAGTTTCTTAGTTTCAAAAATCTTTTAGATATATCATATTTTTAGATAGTTGTTTGCACTCTATTTTTCAAAATATTTTCTTGCTTTAATTAAACGTTTCCCATGCCTTTCAAACGATGAACTTGTAATAGACGGGACTCTTCTACAAATAAGTAAATAAATACTAGTAATAAAATTAAAATTCACTAAATTTGTGATGTGCGGGTGCTAGTTTCCTATAAAAGCTGTTTTTAGAACACAAGATTATTTAATTTTGGATTGTAATTCTATTTCAGTCGAGCAAAGATTTCTTTCTCTATAAACTCTTTAAATTTGTTCCAGATTCTATCATGTCACTATTTATAGAATTTAAATCTGCTTACAGAATTCTAAAAATAGTCTGGAACGTACAACGAGGCAAGATGCGGAATTAGAATTCATTATCGTCCCAAAGCATTTTCCAAAGTTCAAATTAGATTGTTTGCAAAGCAAAACTGAACTAATTTGAGTAACACGTTAAAATAACAGACAGGATAAATCATTCGCTTTTCTTATATAGTATTTAGATATATTAGTTATGGTCAGATGGCCTTTTCCCATTCACTTGAAATTAATTACAATGAGACCTGGTTTACGTACCACCTGTTTGAAATGACCATCTTCGAGAGAAGCCAGTATTACGAAAGACATAACTGAACATCTCCATTGAATATCTCCTAAGCCATTCGCCTTAAGAGAAGACTAAAATTATCTAAAATTGTGAGTGGTCATCTTGGTTCTTTTTTCTGGTCTTGGATTTTGTACTTGGAAAGCATTTTAAATATAAAATTACTTACGACACTACACACTTACTCATTTCAAATTCAGGCTCCATTCAAGTTTTACAACCATTCTCTATCTATGCTCTTTATCACTTTCTCGTTTCTCAGCATTAAAAAAAGTAGAAGCAAAAAATAAGAACGTTTATAGAGTTACATGGCCATAAACGTTCCCCCAGGCTTTAAGGTAGGTTAAGAAAAAGAAAATTCACTTAAATAGCGTTGCTAGGTAACATAAAGCAGAAAAAAAAACTTCTGCATTTTCGTTTCTAGAACTTTTATATTTTATTTTCCAAGATTTTCTAGAGTTATGAATTTTTTTTTCTCTTTCAAATGTATTCTTTTTTATGTCGATCCTCTTAGTTGGAAATGACAGTTCTTATACTCAAATAAAGTCGATATTCTTCTTGTTATTCAAAAGCATTTTTTCTGTCTGTTAGGTTGACTTTTTGATTTCGAAAAAGAATATTTTGCTTTTTAAGTGTTAGCTCTTCCTTTCAAATTATCTTTCCCTGGGGATTTAAAACGTTTAAAATATTTTTGCTTAGAGATGAAAACTGTTTACCAGACTTATTCATACATTTTTTTCTATCTTATTATTCTAATTTTATTTTCTTTAGAAAACTTTTGCATAAATAGGGTGGCACGATGAGAAGCAGTTTCTATTTTTACTGCAATTTCTGTAATAGATTACTACGGTAGCTAGTATTTCCTTTATTCATATCTGCATATTTTTCGCACAAGGAAATATTCAGGGTTTCATTTCATTCGTTGGAATTACGTGAGTTTCTTCTTGTGAAAAATGACTGGAATGCGGCATGAATGAAGAAAGGTAACGTAAGGTCTTCTGTATACTTCAGTGGAGGCGTCGCCTTATTTTTTGTGCTTCTTTTCCTCTGCTTATGTAAATGAGATATTGTGTATTCTATCTACTATATTTCCGTTATTTGAACCTGAAGTTATTCATGTTTTTGCATGTAAACTTCAAAGTTTCTTTGTAAATAATTTTGATATTACATTCGTATATGTAAAGCAAATGTTATTCTAAATAAATTTTAATAAACGAAAAAAACTGTATATTATTACATTTACATGCAGTTTTTACTATATATTATTACATTTACATGCAGTAGAAAACTAAGACATAAATTTTTTGAGACATTATGTAATTTTGTTCGTTGAAGAATTTCTTCCTTACTAATTTTTACTGCTCTTACACATATTAGAAAGTAATATATACTATATTCGAAATTCGCCGTAACGAACCTGATTTACTACAAATGATCTTTTAAGCCCATCCAATTTCCTACTTACTTAACGCTGTTTTGTATAACGAATCCCCAAAGGTATAAAAATCAGATATAAAGAATTGTATGGGTGTCTTCGATTAAAATTATTTTGCGTTTTTCCTATTTTATCAAAAATTTCCTCTAATTAAACGAAAAAAATACTTATCCATAAAATCATCCACGTTTAGGATGCACAGACAAACACGATGAGAAAATTTAACTTTTCTTATATATTTTTCTTTTATTTTCATCTGCCCCCCCCCCAAGTTCTCTGTATTCTAAATAAAGATTTTGGAAGAAATGTTTGAACTCGGTGCTAGGACAACGAAGACCCAATATTCATATCTTGGGATATTATAGGTGTTAGTGACCATTAAGCCAAAGAACGTGAATAGGTTCTCTGAATCCACTCATATCCTTTCACTGAACGGTCAGGTAAATGTCTACTGAAGTCGATGCTATGAAAATTTTGAAATTTCACTATTCAGGGAAAAAGTGAATCACATGGGTTTGCGATGTAATGGTGATTTTTTTAAGGAGTGAAATTTGGATCCTTTTCTTTCTTTTTGTTTGAGTATGAATGTTGTCCAAATTAAGTCCTAAATGAGAGTTTTGCATACTTCAGGTCGCTTAAAAGACATAGGATATTCTTCACAAAAGCGACTGAACTTTTTTTGCACTCAGAAGTTATGTAAAAGTTATAACTAATTTCCTCAATATATTGTGTTATTCATTTTTAATATTTTAGTGTTACGTATAAAAGAATTATTCATAGTTATTCGACAGAATGATCAGAACAATCAAATTTATGATAAAAAATTATAATATAAAATTGTTAATATATAGCGAAACTGGAAATGAACTCTCAAAAGGTTTAATGATTTCGAATAATGCTAAATCTACTTAAACCTTAATATTTTCTTTTACTTAGATTGTAACATTTCTTTATGTTAATTAACCAGTTATTTTATGTTCTGGACCTTTACTGTCACTTCCCCCTTCCATTTTCTTGTCAAAATGCAAATTAGTTGGCTTGTATTTAAGGTTAGACGTTTCGATTGTGAGACAGAGCGTATTCTTCCTCTCGAGGCTACGTTACTAGGTTGTTAAGTTAGATAAGATATCTTTGGCCTTCATTTTAACTGCCGGTTAGATAAATGAGCCAATTTCGTATTAAAGTAACTCGTGTAGCCTTTGGCTACTAGCTTATTTAAATCTAACTGATGTTTGGACCGACTGTTACTTTAAGTTTTCTCGTCTTAGTGCTATCTTATCTTGTAAACACCAGGTATGCCTACTGTTCTTCTTAGTTTTAAATAAAAGGGTCTTTTACACCCTCCACAAGTTTCAGTTGTTATTTTAGACTTTACGATAATTTATTACTTCTACCAAGAGTCTGATCACTATTGAATTATTTCAAAAGATACCAAACGTTATCATACTTATTAATTATTTCTCTTGGTAGATATAACAATGTTACCCATTTTCCTTTTCGTTGTCCCAGCTTTTGGGAGATACATCATTTCTTGTCGGATCCGATACTGCGAATCAAATTTCCTGATCTTTGAAGTTTGTTACAGCAGAGATCGAGTATACTTGAATTAATTAACTCAAAAAATTGCTCACCAAAAGTACGCACATTGATTAAAATCAAAACTCGTGTATCATTATAGCAGTTATATTTCTTTATATGGATGTATAAAATAGAAGAAGGTAAGTGTCATAAATTAATGTTGCTTAGTGATGATTTATAGATGTTAATATAGTATGTAAATGAAACATTGAAGGTACATCGTAAGAAATAAAATAAATACATGCAGTACTGGTATAATGCTTACTTTAATTAAGATAAACATATTTGTATAAGGAACAATGTTAACTGAATAATTTAAAGTAAGTTGTTCATGCAAAGATTATTTTATGAAGTTAATAATAGTCTTGTACATGTACATAATAATATGTTTCATATATAACTAATTATAACTAAACGCAAGTGATTTACCGTATGAAATAACCCAACTTAATCCAATTTATTAAATATTAAAATGAGAACTTCTCTGAATCGGTAATTTCCGATTTGAAATAAGAGTCTTGCTTGTTATGTTTTGAAAACGGCAGCAGAATTTTATTTTAATGCTTGATTAAAACAAAATAGTATTTACAGTAACTTCTGGTGTTACTTAAGTAATGCGCTCTGTAAACTTTTATGTATCTTGAATTTTTGTGTACGTCGAATTTGTAAATTTCTTGATTGTAACTTCCTAAGAAACTGCAGTATTTATTATTATTATATGTGCATACTACTTCGAATCGCTTATTAATTATTACTTTTTAACTGTTTAAAAATTCGTATGATACTTCAGTATTAAAGCAACCACAGCATATGCTTTGGTGAAAAATCTAATTAATTTTGCGAATATTAAAAAACACTCTGACAACCTTAAAAAATCCACTATATGGGAGCATAATAAATAATACTTATTCAAAATTAGGAACATTTCTTTTCTTTTAACCTGAAGTAATATTTATTTACCTTTGCTGAAATAGCATTTATTTACATTTGTGGGTTACAATTCTTACCCATGAACTAAGCCAGATCGGCACGTACTAGGGCTCTTAAGCGGTTCTGCCGTACCCCTAACAAGAGCTGGACTAACCTCTCGATCGTAGCAGTAGCATTGTAAGAGCGATGTGTAAGATGTTCGGTGCGTGGCAGTAAATTTGAGATAAACCTCAAACAGGTCTAGGCATCAGCAAGCTTCCCGAACAATGATCAGCTAAGAAGAGGAAAATTTGGAGTCATCATCCATGATCTGATGCGGTAGCAGGAGGAAGGACTGGCGTCTACAATGCAACTTTGAAGACCTTACGATGAAGTCGTCTACACTGCGGGGGGGGGGAGGGACAAAAGGATACGTCTACATCTTCCGTTCTACTAGGCCGATTGGTAAAATTCAAATTGCGTTTTACATGTCTCGAAAACGCGAATTAGGGTATACATTAGATTTATACATAGCAGTGTCCTAAGATAGGTATTTTGACACAAAATCGGACTTTTTCTAAAATAACATACCATTTTTTTCCATATTTCTATTCTACGACTCAAATTATGCCTAGATGTTATATTTTGTCAGTTTTGGTGGTAAATTTATGGAGAAACTAAAAAATTTATCATGGCGAATTTTTTTTCAAGTTTGCGCCAATAATAGTTCACTTAGCGAGCCTCTTAATTTATAGCAACATATTTTCTTTTCGTTTTTTACGTACATTGTCCACGAGCCGAAAACGTCATCACTCATACTTTCAAATAATTATAAAACAGTGCCTAAACCACATTTTCGTTATTATTGCTTATAAATAAATAAGCCAAATTTCAAAACGCGCGAAAATGTAAATTCACGAATATCTTAGGAAATTTTAAATAAAAAATTCTAATTTTTTGCAAGTAGGCTTAGAAATACATCTACTTTAAGATGATGACAAAACTTTTATACATTATGATTCAAAATGGTTTTTAAAAATTATTTAAAAATAGAAATTTTAAAAAGAAATCATAAAAAACGAGCGAATTTTATTTGGAATGAACATAAATTTCCAAATATGAAAGAAGAATCAAATATGTTTAATAAAAAAGAGGTAACATTGAGAAGGTAAAATTTTGATAATTAATTTTTTAAAAACTATTTGTGCGAATTTTATGAAACTTGGCAGCTTGCCATAATTTGAGTCTGTATAATCGAAATATTGAAAACCAATTGGCATGTCCTTTCAGAGAAAGTGCGATTTTGTGTCAAAATAGCTAAATTATAACAATGCTACATACAGATCTAATACATATCCTAAGTCGCGCTTTCGAGAAATTAAAAACGCAGATTGAATTTCGTCAGTTGGCCCAGTAGAACGGGAGATATAGAACTGCCCCCCTTTTTTTGCGCAGTGTACAATTAAAAAATTAAAAACTGCCTTTGACGGGCTGATGTGCTGGCATGCCTTCATTTCAATCTGGCCCTAGGAAAAGCAGTAAGAGATTCAAACATCAGTATCAGAGGATACATCTTTAATAAACTGGTACAGTTATTGGCTTTTGCTGATGACATTGTTATTATTATTATTATTATTATTTGCTATAACACCGGCAGCACTAAAACGAGCTTTTAAAGCTCTAGAGAAGGAAGCTCTCAAGATGGTCCTGAGAATTAATGAATATAAAACAAAATGTATGCCATGCACTAAACCAGACTTCAAGGACACCCACTTAGAAAGTGGAGAATACACATTTGAAACTATTGACCGCTTCATATATTTAGGCCCTAAAATTAACAACAGGAACAATATTACTACAGAAATACAAAAGAGAATCACTGCAGTCAATACACGCTTCAATGGAATACGAAAATGTAGGAAATCATGTGCAATTCAAAGAAAAACAAAGGTTTTATTATATTAGAGCCTTATAAGACTATGCATCTTTCACGCATTTACGTTGCTGAGAAGTTGCGTAAGTCAGGGGATTGCTGGGATGATATTTATTTAATAAAGACGCTTGCCAGAAGGATAATATCTGATGTCACCAAAAGAATGGAC
>KK116536.1:163218-184328 GCA_000611955.2 Stegodyphus mimosarum | reverse complement strand
CTACAGTTTTTCGCAGAATAAAAGTTTATGACTTTTCATTAGAGTTTAAATCCACTCAATTTTTGTCGGGACAAGGAAATTTAAAGCTTTTTGGACTTGCCTCAAGTTGTGACTTTCGATACTCGCTTCGGATGAAGAATTTCTGCTTTCATTCTTTCTGCTGAATTCTTTCTTTCTGCTGAATTTTTGCTCGAAGATAGTTAAATATTTAATTTCTATTTTATTCAGCAAAGATTATAGCCCATATTATTCTCTAGGGAAAACAGAAGAGGAAGGTTAAAGTTTGAGAAATGGCAAGCTTACATGTACTGACAAATTCTACATTTCATTTTCTGAGGTGCTACTAAATATGGTGTTTTATTAATAAAACAATCCCTCCGAAATTAGTGAGAGATGTGGAAAACGCCTATTACCTTTTCTAGGCGTTTTGCATTAACTTTGCATAAATATCATTTGTCATTTATTCTGTAGAAGGGATTTCTTTTTAGTTAAAGTTTCCTCACGACTCTTTTTCAAATACATAAATAGCATATGCCATTCTACATAGGGAAAATATATACATGTTAAAATAACTTGGATATTTCTTAGTTTGTCAAAAATCTCGAGAAATTCTCTACATTGCATAGCATTGTATAGAATGCCTGCTAGTCATATATTGCTCGTAAAATATATATTGATTAAAATATAAATACGATTTAGGTACATTTTAGTTTTATTTTCAGACAAATTTCGTTTCATTTTTTGATGTGGTTAAATTAATAATAAAAGCGAAAAGTATGAAAAATTGATTATCGTTCATAAAATGTTAAAATACTAATTAATAATAGTTTAAATTTACTAGAAAATTAAGTTTTAGTTGTAGAATTTTGCTAGTGCTGACGTTTAAATCAATATCCCTGCGACTGCACTAGACTGACAAGCAAGGTATCGCTCCAGGCTAAGTTCAAATGACAAAATCTTACGGAGATTAAAATAACCTTTTTATTTACTCTTTAAATTTAACGGAAGTCACCACTTATATTAAAAGACGAAACTCCGCCACTTAAGGGCATTTAAAATAACATCAACTGAAATTTAAATTTAAGTAACATAGTCTAATACTACACACAAAATAGACTACTTAAACTGGATCAAGTAATTAACAACGCGTATTTAAAGCTAGGTAGCAAAATAGCTAAAGTCGAAATAAATTTACGCAGAGATGGTGACAGGACGTGAATTGAGAGCGAGCTGCCAGAAGATCTAACTCTTAATCATTTAAACCCTTGGCTTAACACTTTACGGCCAGTTTCGTTCGGATGAAGGTTACGGGAAGAAGTTATAATAGAGTTTTGAATCAAAATAATTGGTTAATTAATATAAACTGCATATAATTACTTAAAATTTTATTTAAGTAACTCTACACAGTTGCTTAAAGAAATGATGCAATCGAAGATATCTTTTTGACATTTTTCGCGATCTTTTACATTAACATATGCTGATTCTTTCAATACACTTAAATATTTAGTTTTCAGCTACAGAAAAATATTGATAATCCAAGTAGTAGGTTATCCAAGCTTGGTAAATCTTGTTCCGACATTTGACTTGGAAATGAAGCACAAGTGTAATAAGCGCAAGGTTTTGATTATATTTCTATGCTCCAAACTTTGTTTTTACATATCACTTATTTCTTGTATCATCAGTTTTGCTTCCATCGATCTCTTGATTTTCTATTATTCCGTCTTTAGCTGAGAACAGTAAATACATTTTGGGGGATATTTTTCCTAATTTATTCATCTAAATGCTTTCAACTACCGAGAAATTAGCATCTGTCTGCCAATCAAAAAAGGGAAAAAAATGTGTAAGAAAAGAATTTTTGGAAGTGCAAAATTAGCACTGATAGATATTACACTTTATTATGCCTTTTTCTAAAAATTAAATTAAAAGATAAGAACAAAATGTTTATATTTCAAAATAACTTTGTAGAGTCATTACGTTATTTAGAAGTAGAAAAGATGAAAAATGTGCAATGCTCTTACCGGAACTCGAACCACTGACCTCTCGAATACCCACTGAGTGTGCTGATCACTTCACCACTAAGCCATGCGAAGAAGGCGGGAGAAATACCGTTTAAACTCTCCCTTTTAAAGGGTCAGTAGGGATTAGGGAACCCAATCGCCAAATCCCGGAGGTGGAGAATCATCATCCACCAATAGTTCGGGCGCCACTTGTAGAGTCATTAGGTTATTTTAGAAGCAGGAGAGATGAAAATTGCGCAATGCCCTCGCCGGGACTCGAACCACGAGCCTCTCGAATACGCGCCGAGCGTGCTGACCACTACACCAAGAAGGCATGCGAAGAAGGCGGAAGAAATACCTTATATACTTCCCCTTTTAAACGGCGACTGGGAATTAGGGGACCCAATCGCGGAATCCCGCTGATGGAGAGTCATCATCCACTAACTTTTTCAGTTCGGGTGCTATTTGTAGATTCATTAGATTATTTTAGAAGCAAGGGAGATGACAAATGTGCAATGCCCTCGTCGAGACTCGAACCATGGACCTCTCGAATACGTGCCGAGCTTGCTCATCACGGAGGCATGCGAAGAAGGCGGGGGAAAACATTATAGAAAATATTAGCCCTTCGTAGTAGGAAAACGTGGCTGCGAATCGAACTCTGATCTTACAATTGCTAATTAGATATATTAACCACCATACTGCAAAAATGTATAAGGGATAAATACCGTTCCATATAAACTTGAATTCAAATAGTACAAAACAATAGTTCAGTACTATACAGTTTTCTTTAAACGATCATTTTGTATAATGAAAAAACGCCGTAGCCTCATTCAACTCATAACTTTTTTAAAGTTCTTTTTTAAGTCATTTCGTTTAATATGTGGTTTAAAACATTTATTTATAAGCTTCCCAGATATGACTGTTTTAGGCAATAATGTAAATTAGACAAGTGGCATTAGAGTTTTCAAATTCTACAAGTGTTGAAACATATTCGGGATCTGAAAACTGAAATTTTTGCGCTTTGTTCATCATTCAAATCTTTCAAATTCTAACCTGAAAATGTAAGGGTTTTAACTCAAAACTTCGATTAGTTATATTCTTCTTGAACAGGATTTTCGTGCTGAAATTTCAGTTATAGTTGGATCACGTGCTGTTGTAATTTATCTTATTTGTCTGACAGTAACATCAGAACAAATCCACGAAGTTCTTCGTGGCAAGGAGTGCAACATTCCGCCTGTCGTTGGCAATAGCCTTGAGCACCATACAGGTGACAGTACGACTCTGCCCAGTTCGTCCCCAGTTTTGATGGACAGCACCTCGGGGGGACGGGTCCGAAGGTCTCCCAACCCTCTTCCCCACCACTAACCTCTCGAGAGGACTTTCGGCTCGTCGCATATTTAGAGTGCCTCCATTCCGCATAGACACTATGTACTTAAAAGCTCTTACGTACGGCAGTTACCGTCGCCAACAACTATCCCGGTTGAGCGGCATGGATCACGTTTCAATGCTTACCGTTTTTCTCTGTTAAATGACTAAAGAAATATAACATTTTTAACTTATTTTGATTAAAAACATTTTGGAAAAATATAGAACATGTATACCATTTCTCAAACACTTTTTGAGATTATACATTACGTAGCAAAAAATGAAAAGATTTTAGAATTTTGAAGATATATTATAATCACTAAATTTCGTGTGTCTTCTTTGTAAATAAGTGTATCTTTTAAAAAAATTTCTTAATTGTGTTTCTTTGTTCAACTCAGAATTCAGGTTTTATTTTAATTAAAAACATCAATATTAAATATCATTGGCCCAAATGGGCTTTGGTCTCGAAACATGATTTGGCTTTGATTCACTACAAATGCCTTCTTTTCATTTTTATTTTCATTTCATTTCAGTTATTTTATTTTTCATTTCAGTCTGTTGTCATTCAGCAAAATATGAGATATTTATCTTTCAAATTTAATGTATGTTATTCATTAACAATTTAAGCTATTTAAAAAGCAACAGATGCAACGCTAGAAAATATTTTTTAAATTTTTTAATCTGACTCATTTAAATAAAAATGTAATTAATTTAAGATCCATCTAAATAAAAACATAAACATTTGTTTCAGTTTCAAACGTATAAAAGATATATAACGCTTCCAAGTTAGTCGAAACGCCTGTTCATCCTATATCATATAAAATATTTCGCTGTTTCGCTTGCTCCATCTTTATAGACATTCTATATTGATAAATCACATTGAAGTGTAAAAGAGCCCTTTTAGATGATTGTTAAAATCTAAACCCTTTCCATTTATTTTTGTTATTATTGCCATAATTACATTAAATTCAAAAACTTTTCATTCAGATTCAAAAGCATTTACGTTTCTACCATCTCTAATATACGTATGAATTGCATTCTCGATGTTCTACTGCGCAACAATAATTCTCTGCTCAATACCAATCTAAACACTTGAGGGAAATACATTCTTTCTTACTTAAGGCTTGAATACTATGGTTATATATATGGAAAGGAAAAGTGAATTTCCAAGTTCTTAGCGTTGTATGGCGTACTGCCAACTGATGGCTTAAGGAAAACTGTGGCTTGGAAATCTTTTTCCCTAAGTCATTGTTTGATGGATGGGGTTTTTACTAGCGTTGTTCAGAAAAGACCCCAAGTGACCGAGCAACATAAAAAATCACTTCGCAAGCGCCAGATGTTCCCTCAGAAATCTCAAAAATTCCCTTTTTCCTGCACCTGAGATCGTGGATGATTTATCTATTTATTGCGAAGAAATAAAATCTGTCCTGCTTTGGGACTGTGGAATCTGAAGCATTCGTTTTCCAATTTTATGATAGGTTTTCTGAAAGGCAGTTTTAAGCAAGAGTGAAATGCTCCTAAATGCGTTTTGATTTTTTTGGGAGACATTTATAACATCCATATCTCAGAAATGCATGAGATTTCGTATTTTAAACAAATTACAGTTTGCGAAATATTTTTCATGCATTTGGTATAAATCTTGGATGTTTTCAAATATTGGTGAAATATACAACTACTTAAAAGCGAAACCAAAATCTCTTAGTAGTATTTGTATGCCACATATATATAAAATCTCGATCTGACACAGAGTAAATATTAGGAAATTCCAAGTCAGACCCCTCTAAGCCTAATTTAACACCACGCAATAATACAGAGATGTGATACTTGAACACTCACACAAATTATAAAAGCTTACTAAGTGAATTACAATCTGCAATGTCTTAAATCTGCTGTTCTTTATTCTCTTATATAAATTTGCATACATTTGGAGTGTTTAGTATAATTAATAAAAATGAAAGATTATAGTAAAAATAATAGAAATCAGTATTTAATTGAGAAGATTAAAAAATTTAAACCGTACGTAGTGTAAGCAATAGTATCCCGTTTAATTCACAAGATGTGCGAAGTAAATATTCATAGTTTTACTTCATTCTGGACATTAGTAAGATTAAGATGTTGGAAATGTACGTGACGTGTGGATGCACTCAGCTTATCAATCTTCCTTAATGTTTAACGGTGTTTAATTTTGCTTTTATCCGAAATATTGTGCACAGTGAAGTTTTTGATTAATTTCCTGAGTCGATTTATTTTGTTAGCTTTACTGCTTATTGTACAGTTATATTATAAAAATAAAACAATAAAATCATAGATCCAAGTTCGTTTAATCTTTGTTTAATATTACTTAATTTCGCTTAGTCTTCATTTAATCTTATCGCCAGTTCTCAAAATATATCTACAGTTTTAATGTTGAATTTATTCTCTACTTTTAAGGCGAGCGGCCATCAGCGGCCGACTAATGGTCGCTAAACACTAGTAGTTTGAATCCCATCGAAGAATGAAACTAGTAATTCACTAGTAGTTTGAATCTCAAGTGGGCATGCTGCATGGGGGTGTTATTGGTTTTCCCATGTATAACGTATATATGAGCGAGTTTACTTCAGAAAGTCCTCCACGAAGGTATCCGTTCCATTAGGCATAAACAATCGAGTGCTTTACTATAATTAAATAAACCAAGCCAAAAGTCTACTTTTCAGGTCTTTCATTATCATTCCCATTTAATTCACACCGCAGTGAGTTTCACGCTTTCTCTTATTCAATTTAGAGAATCGGGGTTTACTAGCATGATGAGAAATGTCTGTTATTAAGCTTGATAAATAATTATGCTAATAGATTTAAAATGTGTTAGACGATTTTGTTCACACGAGATTGGCAGAAATGATTCAAAACCATCTAGTACCGTAGGAAAGAGCTTACAAGACATATACTCTTAATATGATAGCTTTGTGCCTGTTAACGCCGAAGGGAAGAGAAGTGAGGCCAAGATCTAGTGTTTGAGTAATGCTTAATTTGAGGGGCCTAGAAACTACGAATAGAGGAGAAAAGGCGGAAAGCCAGCCGCCATTGGTTGAGTATGTGCTGATTATGCTGATTATTTGATATGTATTTTAAGGTGCGCATGGCAAGAGTGTCCACCCGAATAGAAAACGTAAAGTTCTCATATTTGTGTAATTTCTGCTAACAGAAGTAACATTAAAGATGATACAGTCCACATTTGTGTGTGAATTTCATTAATATTTGGTATGATTATATGCAATGAACGAACAGTGCATTTCTCACTGAACATAATATTCATGTGTAGGTTGGTTCGCCGAGCGAGTTTACTCGCATTTGCAAAAACGCAATTCCCTTCTGTGCACAAATCTCCGCTGGAGTAGCAATAAACTATGTTTAATTTACCGTCAGAACCGAAAACTTCTTGGCGGTGTACAGGTATTTAAAGCTACCTTGTTCAGTATAGGAGCCGACTGTCATACCACGCTACCCGAGTTCGAACATTAGAGAAAGTATGGGTATTTTTAAGTGCATAGTGTTTTTGCTCCCTGATAGCATTTAAAATGTTATCAAACCGGAAGTCCTTTGAAGAGGTTAGTGGTATGTATAAGGGTTATGGGTTATTCAATTATGGCAAAGCTCACGAGGGCTATCTGCCTAAAGGGAAGGATGCCTTCGTGGAGGACTTTTTAAAACAGATTGGCTCGTATACACGTTACACGTGGGGAAAACCACGAAAACGCCCATGCAGCCAGCCCGTTGGCGGGATTCGAACCTCAGACCGAACTACCAGTGTTCAGCGTCTTTACCGCTCGGCCACTGGTGGTATGTATAAGGAGAAAGCATCTTGGGTCCTTCTTCGGTTTTTTAAACTTTAAAATTGGAAAGCTGAGAAAACTGGAAATGTCACCTGTAAATTATCCAATATCTTTCACAATTAAAAGAACAGCTCTTTCTTCCTTGGCCACAATGAATACGAAGACTCTAAACAACATTCATATTAGGAATGTAAGATGAATTCTAGACAACACTGATATCAGGAAAATGCGTTTATAGAGTCATTAAATTATCTGGAAGCAGAGCATGTGAAAAATGAGCGATGTCTTCGCCGGGACTCAAACTACAGACCTCTCGAATACGCGTCGAACGTGCTGACCACTACACAACGAAGGCATGCCAAGAAAGTGGGAGAAATATCTTATAAGTTACTCTAACGCCAAGAATATTTGTTTCAGCGCCCATAGGCTGTGTCATATGGCCACGAATAGCAGAAAGCAAAAATATCTATGCAAATTCTCCGCCATGAATTATCTTACCTCTCTAGGACAACAGACGTACAAGGTCCTCTGAATTCTCTTCTTATATTTTCAAAGATCTACTGGCATCATCCTCTTTGGTTTACAGCTGTGACCCAGTATTTGAAGATGCGCTGTTGGGTAGATTAACTTGTCACTTTCAGCAGCGAGCTAATTCAGATACACTTTGTCATCGCAGTTACGTTAAGAATTCGAAGTGTTAACATCCGTAGATTTCTTATACATTTATGGACTTGTAATCGGCTATGAGATTTGTTCTTGACATCCATTCTTTGATTCCCCTTTCAAAGGAGCTATCAGGCAGCTATTCGATCCGTTATCTTAAAATTTAATAATTTGTATGTTTATAGTCTTGAGATATTTTCTGAAAAACTTTCTTCCATAGTCAGACGATGGTGTCATATACCTAAATTTTGATAGAAAACAAATAAAATGTACTGCATAAATTGCGATCTCTTTCGAAGTTTATGCTACGAAACCAAAGACCGCTTGTTGAAACTCTCGCTGTTAAAACTGTTGCCAAACGACTAACTGTATGTGATTTGCGCATGCGCGTAGCCTGAAAAGAAACGGAACTTGTAATAGGCGCTTGATTGAAAGATGTAGAATTTGTAATAGGCGCTTGATTGAAAGATGTAGAATTTGTAATAGGCGCTTGATTGAAAGATGTAGAATTTGTAATAGGCGCTTGATTGAAAGATGTAACGCGTAATTGTTTTTCCTATGTGTTGTGTATATCATTAGATAGTAACATGAACAGTGAATTAAACATATTTTATTATTAGAGAAGTGCTTTTTTGTGATATGTAGTGCCTTAGATTATCTTCAGCTAATAGAAACGGTCCCGGTTTCTTTTGGATTACTTGAAGATCCGAAAAGGTAAAATGTTTAGGCTTGATATTCATAACGCCGCTGCTAACGCCTATTATAATGTTTGCCTGATGCACTCACTTCATGGTCATTTTTATTTTTACTTGCGCTGCTATAAAAAATCTCGGCTTCGCTGGAAAAGAAATACGTCATTTTAAATCTCTGCTCTATCTGTAATTACAGGAACAATGTCTTACCGGAGAGTCAATTTAAGAAGAAATCAAGTTATTTAATGTCATTTTAGATCATATGCTTATATTCATGCAACACGTTATGGTATTTTATATGATTTTGCTATTGCATGATTTTAATGAGTACTTCCTGTTGCCAATATGTTCATCATGAATGCTTTCTAAGTATTTCTACTAATGACTACATTTTGAATACCTATTTTACGATACTTTGTGGGTAAATATTAATAAATTGTTAATTGCATTTAAAGCACTATAAAAATTTACCAGTGTATTATTTCTGACAAGAATCGGCTCTTGCCAGTATGTTAAAGAATAAATTTATCGCCTTTTTTGAAATAGTAACCTTCAAATAGTAAATGTTCTCAAACCGTATTTTTACCTTTCAAAATGCAAGGTTGCACGAAATTTCACTTGAGGCAGTTTTTGAAGTTTAGAACATTCTTTTCGTCGTTTGTATCACGCACGTATTTTCTCAGGTGTATAAACAAAAAAATTCCAAGAAGTTATTGCATACTTTATTGCCCCGGGTCTCTCATCTTTCACATTCTTTTTCGTGTAGAAAGGCTATTTCGCACATTTTTTCTCTTTGTATCTGCAGATCCGTTCTAATCTCTTCCGTTAAGCACTGTCATCTGGTTGGAATGTTTTAAATCTAAAATATGTTGTTTTAATTTAATTCATCCTTTAGTCGTGTACAGTATTATGTTTCACATGTTGATCGAATAATATAACTACCAAAGAAAGCATTTCTTCTTAAAAATGCAAAAAGGAAGTCCCCAAAATACGGAATTAAAAATAGAAAGTTTCCTTTAATTTTAAGTGTTGAAATTTCAATACATTTCATTAAGCAAGCATTAGATGTGCTTTATGCTGAATACACTGTTTGATAAAATTTCGACTGCCATTTGTTCTACTATTTCATAAACGTACTGTTAATCAATTTTATATGCAAACAATTTCATACTTTATAATTTATTATATTGTACTTCTCAATTGCTGTTTCTTCTTTATGGTCTAAGGATTTCAGAGGATATCTAATGAGCTACAACCATTCTTTCGAGACAAATAAATCCCTGGGTATTCATGTGGTGATGTAGAAAGTAATAAACATAATTACAATGCAGGAATGTAGTAATATTGGCCAGCAACAAAACAAAACACTAATTTCAGCACCTCTTTCAAATGCACCACACGCAAACCTCGGTTGTATGTGTCTTAGTGCTTGTATTCATAGCTTTCGAATTTATTATATTTCTATCAAAACTATTTATTATATTGCTATCGCAAACATGTAGACTACCGCCATTAAAAACAAATCTTCGCCTAGCATATGAATGATAATTCCGGTTTTTTTTCCTCCCATTTCAGCACAAGTTTGAAAGAAAATTTTAATCTTAGTTCTGCAAATCCTGCGCTGTATTAAATATACAGACTTTGATATTAAATTTCTATGAATATTCCAGTACGGGGACATGAAAAGGTACTGCATCAAACTGTGATTATGATTATTTGATATAGATAACCCATTTCACCATGCATAATTTTGATCACTCTGTGAAGATAATGAGTCTTTTATGCTGGAGACATGAAAGATGTGCAATGCCATCGGCGGAAATCGAACCCGGACCTCTCGAATACGCGCCGAGTGTACTACCGTTCCACAAAGAAGGCATTCAGAAATGGGAGTATACCTTATAACGCTAGCCCAGTTTTGTTTTTGCAGTTAGATACTAGTGTATAAGGTATTTTCTCCCTCCTTTCCGCGTGCTTTCATGGTATAACGGTAGCAGACTCGGCACGTATTTGAGAGGTCTATGTTTGAGTCCCAACGAGGTCAGTGCAGATTTTTCACATGTCTTGTTTCAAAATAATTTAACGACTCCACAATACAAATGTTGTCCGAACTAAAAGGTGGTGGGTAATAATTTGTCTTTTTTGCATGCTTTCGTGGTGTAACTGAAAGCTCACTCGGCGTGCATTCGAGAGGTCCAGGGTTCGAGTCCGGGTGAGGAAATTACTTATTTTTCCTGTTTCGAAAATCCTAATGACTCTACAACTGTACTCTTAAAATTGCAGGTTATGCCTTTTTTGATTCTCTCAACGTTAATGAAGTGTCACTACTCCAGTGCCAGTTTCAAATGAAAGAACAGAAAGAAGTTAACCTGAGCCATTTATGACTGATTGTGAGAAAACTGAATCTAAACATGCCACACATGACTGCCATACATGTTATAATCAATACTGGATGTTCATGTGCGTGTCGTCCAGAAACAGCCATTTAAACGTGTGACCACGGGGCAAGGCATTGCCTCGCTAACCAGTTTTGATTATTTCGTGCTTCCCCGTTTCGTGATTCCTTGCATGTAGCAAACTCGAAGTTCACTCTTTGTTTCATTAGGGAATTTATGACAGTTACGATCTTCAGAAATGGACAGATCTACGGTTTTCCAGACCTTTATATATAAGAGAAGAAAGACACAGTTATAGTTTTGCATGCAATATATATTTTTCCTTAATTTTAACAGATTAACAATAGCGGTCCTGAAATTGTATTGCCAAATAAATAAATTTTACTATTAATTGCTTCCCTCATAGCACGAGACATCCTCAGGACAGCTTATTTGAGTCGCAATGTCCCAGGAAACAGTTAGGATATCCTGAGGATGTTGATTCTCAGATATCCTGAGGACTTCTGAAGTCAACATCCTGAGGATGTCCTATTCAAGTCGCAATGCCCCGGGATGTTTAAGGATGTCCTGAGGATGCTGATTTTCAGATATCCTGAGGACTTCGTAAATCAACATCTTAAAGATGTCCTGTTCAAGTCGCAATATCCCGGGATATATGAAGATCTCCTGAGGATAATGTTTCTCAGATATCTTCAGGACTTTATGATCCTGAGGATACACATACTGAATAATCCTGAAGACTTCTGTCGTCAAGCAGACTGAGGATATTTATTCTCCGCCCAGCTTAAGATGAGCTGAGAATTCAAAGCTCGAATTTGCTAATACGAAAGCATACGCAAGCTGTTTATTTTTCTTTTTAAGAATTGTTTATTGGACTACATTTAGAATATATATTTATATAATATCGGTATTAGACTTAGTATTTTTTTATTAATTTTCATCAATCTTTTCCTGACACTTTTGTTATTTTGTGGCTGTAGGTAATCTGAAATGGGCTTTCAATGAATTAGCTATTCCTAAAATATTTCCTACATTTATACATTACGTAAGCATTTGTATTTGTATAACATCAATTATTTATATAATTGTTTTCATCTACTATAAATTATTAAAATCATAGAACTAATTGCTAATCAAACTTTAATTGATTATGTATGCGTACACATATGAGATAAAATTTGAATAACAGCGCAGACAAAAAAGTTTGCTTAAGTATCTAAAAAAATTATTCTTTTACAACTAATTCGTATGCTGAATTTTCGTACTTTTTTTTTGCTTAAGAGCATTAAATTGCTCACTTTACATTTCAAAAGCATTTTAAAGTTTTTAAAGTGATATGTTTCTACAACTGCTTGTCAAGCAGCATAATGGTATCTTCCCTAGCGACTAGAACGAGCTGAAAGAAAGCCAGAGGGGTTATTAATTAAATTTATTGAAAATATTGTACTTTTTATAGAAGCTGATATCTGAAAATATTAAAATAAAGTAACCTTGCACCACACGCAAATCAAATTATAAGAATCAAAATCTTACTCTACGGATATTCCGCATATAAAAATTTAATCGTTGTGCTTACACTTATTTTTGTCTTGTATGCCGGCTGTAAGTAAAATATATCGAATATTTTCAAATTTTTGTTGTTGTTTCACAGTGCCTGGTGATCAGAGTACTTCCTTACGGATATGCATGTGTTTTGAGTTTCATACTGAAAGTGTATTTAAGAATAAATTCTAATTGCTACATAATATATTTTGTAAACATTAGTTTAGATATTTTTTTAATATCTTTGAACTCAAACCTTATTTACGTTACAGGTTCCCTCAGAAAATCTTTCACGAAGACATTTATCCTATGAACAGGTGGCCATGATGTACTATGGTTTAAGTAAATAATACTTCAGGCTGCAGAGATAGTTGGTAGTTCGACAAGATTCAGATTCTGGGGAACAAACTGGGTGCATGAGATTTTTCATACTTTTTTTCGTTATGTATAGCGTATAAACAAGCCAATCGCTCTTAAAAATGGAAAGTGGTTAGTAAAGACATTCCTTTCCTTTGTCAGACTGTCCTCGAGTGCTTTGTCAGAGACCCTTAAATCAGGTTAATCATTTTTTTAATTTACAAAAGCTGTCACTATCCGTTAAAGGCAATCGCGACTATTAAGGCCTGAAACGGTGGTCACTTTATTATGAGGTTAACAGATGGGCCACCGTTGCCTCCTATGAGAGGGTACAGGCAATTTATATCCATGCTATCTCCGGTACTCAAACTTGGTCCCTTCGGTAAGACAATCAGTCACTAACCACTTGACTCTCTCTGCTGCACTAATCAGAAATGATGCAGCATTTAGTTGCTTGAGAATATGCATGCGGGACATTGAAACATGGCTAAACGATGCACTTACTTATATCAAGTTATAAAAGTATTCAATTAAATTCATCGAAGATTTCAGAGCAAAACTTATTATTGAAAGCCCAAAATCATTAATAATTATACTTTGAATCAGCAAAAAAATTCCTTTTTGGTCTCTTACACTATTATATTAGCAATGAATAATGCTTAGTGCTGCGCTGTAATAAGTAACAAGATTTTTTTTTTAACCTACGAAATTTTAGTTTACAGACACAGTTAAAAACTAGTCTGTACGAGCTTTAACTTGCTTTAATTTGAATTTATAAACAGAAGAATAATTTTACTGGGCTAAAACATTCATTGCAGTCTCTTCGTTCATTTTCTGGAAAGTTCTTTAATAATGAGACTTAGTCTCTCAAAACGATTGAGGTAAGAAGTAAGTTGCTTTTTACCCTCTGTAATAGGAAAATGAAGATCGGGAAAAAGTCACATTAAATTCTTACTCTCCTCAAACCTCTCTTTGCTACCTCAGAGATATACAAATATACTCTTTAGATATACTCTTTAGATATACAAATATCCGATCTTTGCTAAACAAAGCGCGAAAATAATATATCCAGCACTCTCCGATCATATATGTTATGCCGACAGAAAACCGCGTTCATAACTAAGTCTGGCACGTATGCATTTCTTAGAATGCCTTTTGGTTTATCCGGCGCGCCGGCAACGTTCCAAAGATGTATGGACATCGTCTTAAGACCAGTCCTTGGTAAAAGCACGTTCATATATTTAGACGATATTATAATTACGAGTAGTACTCTAGAACAACACTTACGAGATTTAAGAAAAGTATTTTCATTGTTAAACGAAGCTGGTTTAAAGATAAATGCGTCTAAATGTAAATTTGCCGCAAAAGAGTTACGTTATTTAGGATTTAAAATTTCCCAAAAGGGAATCGAAACGGATCAGTCAAAAATAGTAGCCATTACGAATTATCCTGTTCCTAAAACAGCGAAGAAATTATCGTCGTTTCTCAGGATGTGTTCATATTATAGGTCCTTCATTAAAGACTTTGCAAAAATAGCTAAGCCACTTCTAAAGTTGAAAAGAAAGAAAACTAGGTTTTCGAGGTCAGCAGAAGCCAACTTGGCGTTTCAAAAATTGAAAGACGCATTGACTCAAGCTCCCGTCTTAAAATTTCCAGAAGGGGATAAAGGATTAGAGATTTCAGCGAACGCTTCAGATTTCCGATTGGTGCCAGTGCTTTCCCAAAATGGTCAGCCCGTGGCTTTTTTCAGCCGAACATTAAATGAAACCCAAAGAAACTATTCCGCAACAGAGAGAGAAACTCTCGCAGTGTTAGCATCAGTACAGAAATTTCGTGTGTTCTTTGGAAGTTCTCCAGTAACTGTATATACCGACCACGCGGCGGTCACTAGACTCTATTCTGGAAAAAATTTATCACCCAGATTAATAAGGTGGGCTCTCAAATTACAGGAATATAACCTAATAATTAAACATACGCCGGGAAAAGAAAATGTTGTGGCAGATGCTTTAAGCAGAATTAACTTAGATGAAAATGGAAGTGTAATTAAGATAGCCATGTTAACATCCAAAGTATTAGATTCTCGTGAAACAGTAATAGCCGAACTCAAAAAAGATCCGGAGTTCAAAAATATATACAATTATTTGGCCGACCCTGAGAATTTCAATCATCCGGATATTGTGCCGATAAGAAATAGGGCCGAAAATTACGAATTAATTGACGGACTGTTATTCTATACGAAAGCTACTAATGAGAATCATGAATATAGACCGGTTATCCCAGCTAGCATGAGGTTGAATGTATTAGAAGAGTTGCATGATTGTGCCATTTCGGCTCATTTAGGTATAAGAAAAACTGTTCAGAGAGTTCGCGAGGCAGTTTTCTTTCCAGAACTGCAAAAGTTTACTAGGGCGTATGTCCAGTCGTGCCCAACATGTCAATTAAATAATTATGTTAATTTCCGCCCGGCCGGGTTCCTAAATAGTATTAAATCAGAATTCCCAAATCAAATAATAGGCATCGATTTACTTGGACCTTACCCTCGAAGTAAAGTTAACAAAAGCCGATATCTTTTAGTTATAGTGGATCATTTTAGCAAATGGTTAGAGTTAATTCCGTTAAAACGCGCGTCTGCAAAAATTGTAGTAGATTCAATTCTAAATAAGTATATTTTAAAATACGGGGCGCCCCTAAAAGTTATTTCCGATAATGGTCCTCAGTTTGTTAGTAAAATGTTTGAGGAAATGTGTGCAAAACTGGGCATACGTCATCTAAAGATGGTCCCGTATCGTCCGCAGTCAAACATAGCGGAACGGGTAGATAGAAATGTAGTGAAAATAATTCGAAGTTATGTGAAAAACTATTACTCTACCTGGGATAGCCATATAAATGAATTTACATTTGCCCTTAGGACCGCCAAACACGATACTACACAAAAAACTCCCGCTGAACTGTTTCTTGGGAGAAAAATTTTGACCCCCTTGGACAAGCTGTTCTTTGTCCAGGAAAGGGTAGAAGAATTTAAAATGAGTGATATACAAAAGTTGATACGGGAAGCGACAAGAAATATAGAAACGGCCCAAAGAAAACAAAAGTTATATTATGACCTAAAAAGAAGAGAGGTCAAGTACAATGTGGGAGATGAAGTGTTGAAGATTAAACACAACTTGTCAAATGCCCCAGAACAAAAGGTGGGGAAATTTTTTCCGCGTCTTGAAGGCTCGTTCACAATTGAACAAATTACGGGGGCAGTGGCTATATTAAAAACAAATGATGGTCAAACGCTCAAAGCGAATGTGGACCAAATAAAACCGTTCTATAATCGCAGCAAAATGGCTGTATTTAAAGATTTGTTTCAGGATCCGAGGCAATCGACTAGCCATGAAGATGTACTTCAGCGAATACAGCAGGAACCAGCTACAACGGCATCGAAATGTCAGAAGAAGAAAGCTCCCCCTCAGCAAAGAAATAAGAACCAAAAATGTGGTTTCAAAAGAAAGTCTCACGATGCAGGTGAACAAATCTACGAACGGAATTACGAGCGTACCAAGAGAAGAAAGCAGAATGGGCAAGAAAAGCCCAATGTATCCAAAAGAACTGTGGAATCATCGGACAGGTGCCTGAGAAGCAAGAAACGCCGATTGCAGCCTGAGAATCAACTTCCCGAATACAGTAGGAACCAGGACAAGCAACGAGCAAGGGCCCAGGAGAGAAGGGCCCAGTCCACCAAACGTCCAGCGGAGGAACCTCCTCTACAAAGGAAATTGCCGAGGATACAACGACGGAATTTCAAAAGAAAAAGAGACGAGCAGGCTCCGAAAGAACAACGAAAAACGAGGAAACTGAACCAGGCCACAACTTACTCAAGTTTTAAAGATTGGGCCAAGAAAAGGATGGACGATCATAATAAGATAAGTACAATTTCGTATTCAAAAGTTTAGTTAATTTTTGAGTATACTGCAAGTTGCAGGGCTGATTTTACCTCAAGCGAGGTTGACTTTTACGCCAAGTGAGCGATAAGTTCTCATATGGAAAGTAAAATGTTTTGTTAAAAGAAATTGTAATTCTTAAAGATTTAAAATTACTTAATTTTGTAAATAGATTAATTCTGTAAAAGCAATGAATTGCTGAAAAGAATATGTTAACTAAATGATTTTGTACGACGCTTTGTCTAAAGACTTGTAAAATGTCTAGAATGAAAATTCGGAAAATTGAAAAACACGATTTAGTCTGTAGACTATTAATTCAATGTAATTTGATATTTCAAGAAAGTACCTTGAGAAAGGAATAGGAAGCACTTGCTGTAAGCTTAGAAATTTAACCTATATTTCTGTAAGCTTAGAAATTTAACCTCTATTTGCATTTCAGGATTGCTATGAAATTGTTAATGTGTTATGAAATGTAACAAATAATATTATGCTAGCAATGCACGTTAAGTGCAATATTAATGTGAATGTTGTGTGCAAACTGCGAATTTGTATGCATGAAAAGTTAAAGATTGACTATTTTAGAATGCAAGTGTTAATTAGGCTCTCCACCAAATACACTTAAAGTGTTAGACATAAAGCTAGTGAGAACCTTAGGATTAGCTGGTTATAGGGCGTTTTTTTCAGGTCTCGTATGTCAAGTTCTAACTAATGTTAGTCGATTGTAGGTGGAAGAGTTGAACACCCCCGAACACATAAAAACCCGCAATGGCGGTTTGCTTTACATCCAACACCGGTGAGAGAGCATACGGGGGAAGAATTTAATTGTGCTTGAATGATAATGTGTGTGTGCAAAATTACACAGAAAAAAAAAAAAAGGATTTGTACCACTTAGAATTATTCTGTTATTATGTCATACTAAAGTTATTTTCCTTCCAGATTTTGCTGGAAGGAGTAAGACTTATTGCAAGAATAAGACGTATTAAGAGAAATGTTGAAGACTGTTGTTCAAGAGTATTTCATCTGTAAACTTGTTTCACAAACAGATATATTGCCTTGTAAGAGTTGGCCTAAGTTTAGAACAGTGAAATTTTCGACTATTTAGAATTGCTAGTTTTCAACATGGTCCGTTTGGACCAAAGTAGTTTAACTATCGCAATTCTGGCGGGAAGTATGTAAGGTTTTAGTTAAACTAACCAAGTTTATTTTAATTTAAATCTTTTCTATCTCCTCTCTGCTTCAACTTCCTGTCAGAAGAAGCGCGCGTTTTTAGCTTATGCTAATTTTTGAAGTTCAGCCAAGCACTATTTAAGCCAGAGGTAGAAACCTCTCGGTGTGTGAGAGCTTTGCCTCAGATCACGGTCACGCTGCTCAACGTTCGCCTGACCAGCTAGCAGTTTAAATTTATAAGCCATAGTGCTTACTACGTGATTGCATTGTAAAATAAATTAAAGTGCGGTAGTATTTAGTATACCTTGCTACGCACCCTTTTAGATAGAGGCCAACTTCCGCGAATTGCTCTGCGAAGCAAAGTTTAATTTAAGTTCTATTTTAATTTATTTAAATTTATTTGATTGTTAAGTTCGACCAAAGTGTGGTCTTTTACTTTCTGTATCTCTCCCGAATTGGGAGGTTTGTTATTAATAGTGATTTAATAAAAGAGGATTTCAAATCCCTTTCACGTGCAGTTATTCTCCAGCCCAGCAGTTACATCAGAACATAGCGTACCTTCCGCTCCCTGTTCCAGTTCAGGACTTAGAACGTAAGGATAAGAACCCTTTACAGAATTTACCATGTTTCCAAAAAGAATGCACAGAACACAAAGTCCTGACAAATGTTGTCCTAAAAAGTCAAAATTAGATAACGGATTAAACAGATGTTCAGACTTCAAATTTAAAAAATATTAGTTTTTAAATTAAATGTATTCTTTAAACTCAGCAGTTTTATTACTTTATTTTATGCTATAAATAACAATTAAAGTTGGAAATCTTAAGTCTTTTTCCCATTGTTATCAATGTTCGTAAAACTGTCCCTTTTCTTTGCTTTTGAGAAACTGAGCTCTGCTCAGAATGTAACACCTCTAAGCACTTTTTCTGTAGCCGATGCCCCAAGATATCTTTTATTAACGTCTTTGTGGCAGATTTTCCTTCCCAGTTCCCCCTACAAGGGAAACTTGTAGACAAGAGCACAGAAACGGAAAACTCATCTGAAATCTGAAGTCACTTTCGACGAAGAATGCCCCCCAATGGTGTTAATTGCTCCGTAACAGTGATGTTCTTCAAGAACCGCACAAGTGGAAAAGAACACGTATTTACTTTTGAATTTCTAGAATTCAGCTATTCTGCTCAAGCTTAAACGTTAATTGCCGTAATTTCAAATTCTGTTGCAGTTAGGAGCTAACTTCACAAACAAGCGTTACAGAACGATTATCATTGAAAGAGTGCGAAAGGTAAGCTTCAAAATTTTTCCTTTATTCTATGAAAATGATCAGAATTAAAAACATATCTCATATATCTAAAAGATGCATTTATAGGAGAATAAATCAACATGTATTATCGGATTCAACAGAAGATGAAGTAGCATTTAATTATGTAAAAATGCCCGTGCGAAATTTTCAGGCTAGCAAATATCTTTTAAGTTCCAGTTTAAACTATGATTCGGAGTATGAAACTCATATAACTTGCACTTCGACCTATAACGCTTGTTTTGAAGTTTGTAAGACATGTACTGGACCTAATTCATTCCAACAGAAAAAAGGGAAATGAAAGATATTTTATAGAAATGTTTTATTACATTACTTGTAAGAACTCGCTTCTGAAATTAATGGAATGGGGCTTAAAATTCCAAATCAACCAGAATGCTTTAGGTGCATTATTAAAAATACTGAACAATCATAAATGATTTAAAAATTTAGCAAGTGAAGCGCGTACTCGCGTTGACACTCCTAGGAATTGAAAAACACTAAAAACAATGGGGAATGGAAACTATGTATACTTCGGCTTAGAAAATCAGATTAAAAAATTGCGTAGCCTTCAAATTTTGCCTTAGTTATCTTGCATAGAGAGAGCAATAAATATTGATAGTTTATACATAATCAACTTAAATAATAATTCGCTCTGTCCGATTTTGGTGAATATTATTTCTATTAAAAAGTATTTATCGTGGGTGCATATTATAGTAGTTCAAAACCAAAAGAATGGTAGATTATGGTAGTTCAAAACGAAACTGTGATATTATCTAGTTAAAGTATTAACTTGTCAAGGGGCTAGTCAAGCCCCTTGAGAATTGTCGGAAGTATGTATTAAATATTTCGTTAGACTTTATGCGCCTTGTGTTCTTAGGGGGAATTTAGTATGAAAAATTATTACTATTTTGATAGGTGGAGGGCAGCTTACAAGCACGATTACCACATAAAAATGTTGGATTAATTAAAAAATTTGACCAGTTTAAAAGCCTTATGCCAATTGAATTTGCAAGAAAACCAAGAAACCTAAACGAACTGAAACATTGGAAAGCTACAGAATGCCGTCAATTGTTACTGTACTGTGGCCCATTTCTTTTAAAAGAAATTTTAAACAAAAAGCTACATGATCATTTTTTACTACTTCATATTTTGATTAGAATCTTATGCGAAATACAAAATCAGACGGCAATTCATGAATGCCCACGGTTTCTATCAAATGCCTTCGTAGTAAATTTTGGGCTTTATTATGGAAAACGAATATTTCTCGCAATATTCACGGCTTACTGCATACTTGCGAAGATGTAAAAATGTTTGGGCCGTTAGATAATTACAATGCATTTAAATTTGAAAGATATAAGTCTTGTATAAAAAAAAACAGATTATAAAGACTTCTACTCCATTACAGCACATAGCAAGATGAACTCATGATACTCATACGAACTCAATCATATTGTAGCCATCAATAATGATTCAATCAACGTAACCGACTTAAGTTCGGAATTTCAAAATTTACACACATCTCGTCCACTACTTAGAGGTTATTAAATGCTTAATTTTATTATGGAATTTTGAATACAGATTAACTGAAGTCAGAACTGATTTTGTAGAATAATTTAATCATGAATATATTGAAGAATTCAGTTTTGGGCTATTGAATGGTTAAAAATGATTTCTAATATTTTAAAGCAAAATTTTCTCTTATAATTTGTATTAATAATTTATTTTAAGTTCTTTGCTCTGTTTTAGATATATTTACAAATTATTAAATAAATTTAAATTCAAATTTAAAGAAATAAGTTGTATAAATATTCTCAATATTTCTTATTTTTCCATAGTAACCACAGAAGGAGGACCTGAGACTATCTGTAGAAAATAAGTAGATTTCAGGTTATCACAATACAT
>KK116536.1:117051-163136 GCA_000611955.2 Stegodyphus mimosarum | reverse complement strand
TACTGGAATGTGATATCAAGAAGTCGAGAGTATGTATTCAAGAGACCAAAATGATATTCTGGGATATAACAATTAGTATTTCAAAATAACATCCCATATGCTGTCGATGGAAACCAGATAGGATGTTCTAAGGATATACTGTAATGTGACATTAAGCACTCGGGAGGATGAGTTTAGGAGGAAACTGGGATATTACAGCGCATAAAGGAGTATGGTCATGAGGATGTAGTAAGTAGGACTTTAAATCCTAATAACATCCCATACATTGGCGATGGGACCTAGATAGGATGTTTTGAGGGTATAATGGGATGTGTTTAGGATTTTATTGGGAAATCCCGGAATGTCCTGAGGATGTAGCAAGTAGGACTTTAAGTCCTAACAACATCCCGCACGCTGTCGATGAGAGTTAGGTAGAACGTCCGGAAGGTATAGTGGGATGTGACATTAAAAGCACTCAGGAAGATGTGTTTAGGAGGTTCGGAGAATATTACGGGATGTCCCGAGAATGTGAGCATATCCCGAGAGCAACATCCTCAAAATATCCCGAGGATGGTTTTGTACTATGTGGGTTATTGCACACGAAGAAAGCTGCCTGTTATTTCGCATTATGTACGCTAAACTAACAGGCTGTAAATTTTCGTTATGTTAAATTCACCAGTTTGTTTTTTATATTTTGGAGCTTCTTTGTCACTTCTTCCTTCCGTTCTCCCACCATAATGCAGATTAGTCCTCTTGTAGTTAAGGTGGCGGTTTTAGATTGTAATACAAAGCGTGTTCTGCCTCTTGAGGCCCCATTACTAGATTGCTAGATAAGATTTGAAATCTTCGGTCTTGCATTATAATTCAAACTTCATGTTAACTGATTTATGTAGCCTTCGGCTACTAGCGTATTTAATATAAATTCTGCATTTGAGTAATTTCTCTACATTCAAACTTACTGTACTTTGGCCATTTGTGGCCAAAGTACAGCTATTGTGGCAGAAGAAACCATTTGTGGCTGAAGTTATCTTGCCACAAATGGTTAGCTGACTTGTAAGCGCCAAGTATGTCTTCTGTTCTTATTGAGTTTATAAGGTATTTCTCCCGCCTTCGAGTCCCGGCGAAAGCACTGCTCATTTTTCATGACCTCTGTTTCAAAAAAATCTTAATGACTCTACAAGTTTAAATAAAGGGTCTTTTAGACATTTCTTAAGTTTTGTTATTATTTTAGATTTAGTTGTAATTCGATGCCTGTCTATCTAAAAGTTTGTTGCAGTTCATGATTGCAAAGAAGATTACTAAACTTTATAAAGTATGTGCACACTAAAATCTGACTATTTGTTATTTCTCAAAGTTAATGAAATAAGTACAATATCGGAAACAGTGAAATATGTCAGCAATTTTGAAAAGGGCGCTAAAATCATCTTTCGAATAATAACAAGTACCACAGACTTCGTTTAAACCATAAAGAGTCATTTATTACCTACAGAATAGGCATAAGACCATTTATTATGCACAGAAAATGTACAGAATCAGCATAAGACCATTTATTTTGCATAAAAAATGTTCAGAAATGGCTTCAAAGGGCAATAAAATTGTATAACTGCTCATTAAATAAAGGATCGAAGCTATTTGATTGAAAATTCAATCCTGAGCTCAGAATTTAGCTGACTCGCATTTCTCGCCAGGCATTTGTAACTGTAATATTGAACGAGACGGACAAGAATTAAATGGTCCAATAAAGGAATCTTCTGATAAGATTGCTTAGAATGTTTTAGCGCTACCCGTCTCGTGGTTCAACAGCAGAGTTTCATAATATTTTTCAAAGTACAGTTATGCTGAGAACAATTGCTGCCATGATCTGGTATAGTAGCATCGAACTACGTGTATCAGTAAAATTTTAAAGGGTAATTATTTAAACAGAGTTTAACGTGTATAAAGCTAAAAATGATTCATTTGCACGAAAAGCAGGAAATGGACTTAAAATAGTTACAAATTTACATATTATCAACTAAGTAATAAGTAAGCAATAATACAAAATAAATCCAGCAGATTATATTTTAGTATACGTACTTATCTGGAAATTAAAATCATAAATCTGTTTTTTAGTTTTAAATTCAACGTGCTATTATACATTCATATATACATATTTCTCGGCAAAGCAAGAAAGAAAAATGACTGATCTGAAGAAAGTAAAGTTCTGCTTATCTTTCTGAGATGATGAATGAAGATGGTAAGCTGTTTTTCCTTCACTCAAAACCAATTGAACAGGAACCATGAGTTGATGGAACTGAAATATTTGAGTTTTTTCCCTTCTGTTTGATGGATGAATCATGGTAGAAACAACAAAACTATTCGGTTCTTTTATTCTTGGTTCGTATATCATGCAAGGCTCTCTCTGCAACGTAATTACTCCATCGTTCGTTTCGAGTTAGTTTTTTTCTTTATCATCAAAACTGATCATGTAAAGTAACATGTTAAGGAAGAAACTACGGCTATTGTCATATCTTTCTTCAAAGAATTCATTTATAGAAGAAAGTGAAGGTATGATAAATATATTAATCTTTTCCCATAGTTATATTTTTAGTTTTATATTTCATTTTGATGTTCGACTCAGTAATTCATGCATATCAGTAATTTATATAAATATCAGCTACGTGGTACTAAAATTAAACACTGAGATTCTTAACTTAACCTTATGCTGAAACTTGAAGAGATGTTTCATCATTCGAGGAAGGTCACTATTAAGTGGTTCGTTGCTGTAACTCTTCCGTTGCTAGTTAGCCACGATTCGGAGACCTTGTGCTGAAGCGTAAATAGAACTTTAAAAGGAAACGGAATTTCAGACATTTAAATGATTCAGTAATTAGCACTATGGATTATTAAAAAGGTGAATGGTTAGCATAGGAATCTACATTTGACTGCAAATCATGTTATAATCAATACTGGTTGCTATGGCGCGTTGTCATCCAAGCAGAATTCGGCCATGCCAATTATACGTTTTCACAAATGAACGAAAACTTCAAATGTTGCATTGTACAAATTCAACCACAAGCTGTGGATCATTTAAAAGGTTAGGCATTATTATCAGATGCTTATAACTGCTTTATTCTTGTGCGTTACTGTATTATCTAACTACTCACTACGATAGGAAGTTAATTCTCGACAGTTGCCCAGCAAAGATTTTAATTAAAACCTGTGGTGACTATGTTACGGTACTCTTCATACTAAGCTAGTAACTGAATTGAATGTTATTTGTAGCTGTAATAGCTAACAGCTGTAGTTGTAGTAGGATGTTAGATGTAGCTGTAAACACACAACCTCAAGCTAAACAAAGTAATGACTGATAACAAATCCTAACGTATTCAAACAAAAGACATGGAATTATACTGCGTTTCAATCAGTTAAATGACAAAAGAAGTTCTCAAGCTGTTGCTGACTCGTGTTCCTTTAAAAAGTTTTTTTAAGGAGGAATAGCATTCACAGTATTAAAATGCATTAACTAAAACTAAGAGAGATATATTTCAAACAATTAATGTTGCATATTTTGAAATTCGGAATATCCGTTTACAATAAAAGTAATAACGAATAACTTAACTCTGGTCTCATGAAGATAACAAGGTGAACTATCTCGCCATACTAATCTCCTAGTGAATAACACTGAGCGCAGAAAAATACTGAAGCATACGTTTTTATTAATTCTTCAGGCTAACGATTTACATAAACCGTGCCTTACCAAAAACAGTCTCTGCTGCTTGTTGCATTCACATAGACAAGTATCAAATTAATATATGAGATTCTTAAAGCTCACCGAATAATCACCTTAACTCGGGTGATCAAATACCGCCAGCAAGTCAACAGCAGAATTTGATTTAGTTTAGAAACTGGTAGAAAATACACTGGTGTGCAAAACTTAAGCAACAACAGGGTTTTTTTTGCCATAACTCCACGAGAAATCAACTGAGAGACATGAAATGCAGAAATGAAGGAGAGTATTATGTACGTAAAGGATGACGAAAGCATCAGAGCTGAAAAAGGAATACAATGTATATGGTATGGAATCAAACAAAAACAAGCTTTATTGAACGCATAGTATCGTGACTCATGATTGTCCATCCAAGATGAAGAACAACAAGCAGATGTTCCTTAACATGGGATATACTCTCTAACTGCAATGGTTGCTTCGCACCGTCTCCGCATACTCAGAACCAGTTGGTGCAACATTTCTTGCGGTAGGAGTGCCCATTCCTAAATCAGCATCTGTTTGAGTTGTTGGGTGTTCTCCGGAGGATGTAAGCGTGCTGCAATGCTCTCCCCAAAGCATCCCACACATGTTCGATACGATTTAAATCTGGAGAGTAGGCTGGAAAATCCATTCGAGTGATATCTTCACTTTCCAGTAGCTCCTCAACAGCAAGAGTCCGATGTGGCCGTGCATTGTCATCCATAAAAATTAAAGTCTGGGCCAATGGCACCTCGGAACAGACGCACATGGGGAAGGAGTACCTCCTCACAATAGCGAACCCCGGTTACAGATCCTCTGTCGAAAACGTGGAACTCAGTTCGCCCGTTCAGCATAATGTCTTCCCAGACAAGAACTCTATGATCCCCGTTACGGTGCCTTTCCTTGATGTTACTGGGATAAAACAGAGTCTCAAACTGTATCAAAATTAAAACGTGTTGAGAATCACTTTGTAGAGACATTAGGTTATTTAGGAGCAGGAGACATGAAAAATGAGCAACGCCTTCGCCGGGAATCGAACCACGGACCTCTCGGTTACGCGTCGAGCATGCAGACCACTACACCACGAAGGCATGCGAAGAAGGCGGGAGAAATACCTTATATACTCCCCCTTTTAAAGGGCGACTGGGGTTTTGGGGACCCAATCGCCAAATCGCGGTGGTGGAGAATCATCATCCACCACCTTTTTAGTTCGGGCGCCAGTGAAGAGGCATTAGGTTATTTAGGAGCAGGAGACATAAAAAATGAGCAACGCTTTCGCCGGGAATCGAACCACGGACCTCTCGGTTACGCGTCGAGCATGCAGACCACTACACCACGAAGGCATGCGAAGAAGGCGGGAGAAATACCTTATAACTTCTGGTACTGAACCGATTCTCATCCGTAAAGAGGACACGACTCCATTTAACATTTGTCGGCCTCTTTTCGCCTGCAGGATGATATATCGGTCATCCCCTGCAGATATCGTCCTCAAGCGGCCACGATAAACTTTTCTAACAGCTGTACCTGTGGTTTGGAACGCTTTCCAAGCGCGCGAAACGACACCTTTGCTGATTCCGAAATCTGCAGCTACACTGGTGACAGTACGGCCCTCCTCCAGCTTTCCGATCATTCTTCCACGTGTGAAGTCATCCAGGTGGTTTCTTCTAGCCATATTTCACGAACTGACTCGCTGGTACTTGCAGCGAATATGTTGAGCTGCGCGCGCCGACATCACGCGTTTTGTGTACGCTCACGTCGCCTCTGACGTTTCGCTCCTGATATTTGCATACGCATGACGTTTCTACTGACTTACGTGTTCATTGTACTGATCTCCAGACCTCCTTTTCTGCAATTTCATGGCTATCTGCTAAATTTTTACATTGTTGCTTAAGTTTTGCACAACAGTGTAGTATCGAGATGGTCAGCGAATCCTACCAAAAGCTTTTCTTAAGCCCAAGAATGCGGAACATGAAGAACTTGCATACAATAACGAATTTGCCTCCTGGTGAGAGACGACAAACGCAGAAATGATAATAGAGGTAAAATAATAATTAATTAAGAATTATAATATCTACAGTTGACCTCAAAAATAATTCATATAAGTAAGAAAAAGAAGCGTTATTGATTTTGATAGAAAATTTTACAATTCTAAAATTCAGCCATAATGTGAAGAAATGTATTACAAAACTACGGATTTTTGTTTGACCTTTACAATCTAAACCTGCTGCGTTTCCTCTCTCTTACCTCCAGACCCCTTGAAAAGAAAGAAATCAGTAACATAGTATTGCGTGCATATGTGTTCGAAATAGATTGAATACACAACTCCGATAAAAAGTTAATAAAATTTATTCTTATCACAAGAAATATAACAAAACGCTAAATTTTCCTCAAAGATATTCGTACAATATCACGGTATCACGCAATGTAATAAGTAGTTACATTTTAAACTACTAAAATGTTAAATAGTACGCAATCCAAAGCGCAGAGAAAGCTAATCCGATCAACAAAATTACCACAAAGATCAGGCGAGTTGAAGAAGTTAGATCTTCATGAATTCTCCAGGACTTTGGGTTGACCGGTCGCCGCACGATGATTCCAGTCTCTCTCAAGGAAAATCTTGAATTATTCCTCTCAGCTTTAACATGTCGTCGTTGCATACTTATACAAGATTAATATGTGTTTTTTAAGTGATTTCGCCTGTGTTTTTACAGGTTTTATTGTGGTATGATGCAATTTATGCTTATTTTAACACTTCCAGTGTTTTTTTTGGCGGTCTGTGGATTGCTAGATGCTGTCCTCTTAATAGTCAAGTACCCTAGAAACACTATGACATGACGATAGTCTTCTCTTTGCGACATTGCTCATTTGTATTATTACAAAGAGCGGAAACTATGGATTATTCTCCTTAAATTCCTAACTCCGAAATCTTTTGGATTACCAATATCGCATCTACTGGGCTTGGTTTCTCCGAATTTCAGTGACTTTCAAGACCCCAACAGTTTAACTGACTGTTACGCTGAGAAGTACTATAAACGTACTTTTATTTATTTCCGTGCGAAGTCTAGCTAAAGCTATCTTGGAAGTATTTCTCACCGTCAGCCATATTAACTCTGCTACAATTTACAAAGCTCCTATATTGCTCTCAGTATGATACTTTGTATTGCTGTCCTGTAATTATACAAGCACTTGTTCTGCATCGGTAATTAGTAAATTACATTCTTATTGAAATTTAGTTAATTATGTTAAGTATTTATGTTAGTTAATAACACTAATTAATCATTGGTGGTATTTTTATCGTATATCAGTCACCAAAATGTCCAGCATTTGACTGTTACCAACTGTACACCAAAAGATTCAACAATTTGACATTAATCTTAATATTTATTATATCTAATTTATATTCCACTAAATTTGGGTAACTACGCTTAATTATCTTAATTTTTGATACTTAGCAAAATCATTGCCTGTATTTTTAACTTCCTCACACAATCAAACCTCATAACAAAATTACTTGAATGTCTAATGGTTATAACTCAGAGATATATTAATCAGTTCCTACTTTTCGGAACTTAACAAAATTGGTAGTTTTTATTGTGACACTTTTTTTTCTGTGAATATATATTTTTATACTATATTTTGCATATTGGTTATTATATACCCAAATGCAAATACTTCCATCTTCAGATAAAGAACTTATGAATTTCTAATGGTTGAATGATAATGCTTCCCCATTTAGGTTAGATTTTACAAATAATCTTCAGAATGGAGATTCTGAAGATACATGATATCTTTTATGAATATTCTTAGCCGCCCAAGTGAGTTAGTGATTAGCGGCACTGACTGCCGTACCGAAGGGCCTGTGTTCGAAGACATGGATGTTTGTAAATGTATAGTGTCTCTGCGGCATGGAAGCGCTCTAAATGCGCAGCGAGCTGAAACATTTCTCAGGTAGCAGGAGGCAGGTGGCAGGGGAAGAGAGGTGAGAGACACTCGAATCCGTTCCCTTTATGTGCTCTCTATCGAAACTGGAGGCGGAAATAAGCTGTGTCGTACTGGCACTTGTAGGTGCTCAAGGGCCTTGCCAACGACAGGTGCAATCTCGCGCACCTTGCCACGATGCTTTTCGTGGGCTTGTTCTGATGCTGCTGTCAGAAAAGTCAGATAAGTCACAACAACAAAACAGTAACAACAATATTCTCAACATTCCCTTTTGTTTACTTTGAAGCCCATAAAGTATTCAACTACAGCTTCAAATTTTAGGTATTGCCAATTGGTTACATGAAACTTCTTTGTTTAATCATTGCAAAGAAATCTTATATGTGTTACATGTCATAATTTCTGCAAAGTTATTTCACTTCTTGTACATGCCTTAATTGCTTCTTTCCCTGCCTGTGAATTTATTTCTCCGCAATGACATAGCCAAAGCAGGAAATGCAAAGCATTAGTACTTGAGTTAATAAAACTCACGCATGCATATAGCTCTTAAAAATTTTCACGTGATTCTACTTCTTCTAACGTATAGAAATCTTAGTAACCCATCTGCAGTTCTTTGTATCACAAGAATATTGAAATTCGTATCACAAGTAGTATTGCGTTTCTTAAATTTTCTATTGCAACTTTCAATTTGAATTCGACTATCAAATCGACACAGAAAGCAAGCAAAATGTAACATGACGCAATATCACTAGCATGTATGTCACTAGTAATGTCGCTAGCAGTGTGTGGAGAATCCAAATACCTCTAGACAGAGTTAATGAACTACAAATACATGGAACTATTTAAGCCGAATAGCACTGAAACATTAACAGTTTGAGCCTAACCCAACTGTAGCAAACCATGCACCAGAACTTAACATTCTCGAACATTAGCATTCTAGAAGACGGTTGGTACTTATGCATGATCGCTTAGACTTCCCTATTTCAATTATTCTCTATAGTACCATTGAAAGATAAGGATATCATATAACTCTTAGTTTTTTTTATTATTGCAAATCAAAGTGCTATTAAAATTCCATAAACAAAATTTCGATAAACTTTAAATTACGTTCTCCCCTCCCCCTCAAATCGTAAGCAGTGCTTCTTATCATATTTGCATAGTTCAGTATTTCAGAATATTCGTTTCTGGTCTTAAAGTATTATTTTGCCACATATATTTTTGAATGTGTTAAATGGTACACAAAATTCGCTTTATAATACATTTTTTGGAGAATTAAATACGATATTTTTATTTATTTTATGAAAATTTCCTCAGTCAAAATTTCTTTCTTTAAGTGCTTCTTATAATTTTTTATTGAATTTGATTAAAAAAATATTTATCACCTCAGCCAGTGGCAAATATCGTCAAACATGAAATACTTTTTATGCTTATAATAACTTGAAAGGAAACGAAAACGTTTTTGTTTCGATATTAGTAATTAAATTAATTTCTTATTGTGATAATAAAATTTACCGTATTATTCTAAGAGAGAAAAGAAATTCTAAGAAATGCTTCAAATTCATAAGCTTATATTTTCGTCCTTTCACGTTAATACTCTCTGAAAAAATAACAACCAACTAATACGTATTCTAAATTAGAAATGAAGGCCACTCCTGCGAGACGAAGGAAAATGTTTATGTAAAACTTATCGCCAGATGCTACAAAATATACCATGGGCTGGGAAGAGCAGCTGCAGGAAATTACTCTATAATAGCACATACAAGAGCGTAAGACAAACAGTGACACGAAAAAGAAGATAAATGAAAAACAAGAATACAATAGAGGAAGAGGAAAAAAAGCAAGATGGCAAAACTTTTCTCCACTTTGACAGTTTGAGATGGATGGCTGCTTTGTACAGCTTGGCAGAACTGCATCTCTCCAGACTACGCTTTCCGTGCAAAGCTGTCTTGTGTTTTCACTTTTAATTTCCTTTTTTCATTCAATAAGTTACATTCTTGCGTATATATAAATAGAAATAGTTTTTGAAATTATTTATGAATACATAAAGAAGAGCATTCATATTAAACAATGACTGGAATGTTTTTTACGCTTCACTGGCTTTTACATGAAGAAAACAGGGCCACCTGATATTTATTTCTTCAGCGTGTTACCACTTTTAAGAAAAAATATTATTTTCGAAAGGAGACATTTTGAATTTTGTAAAATCTTTCAGGTTAAAAGATAATTTTTCTACCTGCTTTGGTCCAAAATATATATTGATTTTCATTTGATACATTATATTTTGATTATCGCACATGCGGACTGTCATTTTCAATAAATTTTGAATACTCTGAATATACAGACGTATAAATGAAATCTCAGTAAGAAAATACAATATGACTTCATTTATCGAATTAACTGGAATTGCGCACATCTACATGATCGAAAAATTTCAAAAAACTTGATTTTTTTATTAATACATATATATATATATGTATATTTATTGTTTGAATTATTAAAATTTTATATTTTCTTTCATGATCTTTATCATTTTACTTACTATAATCTACAGTGAATATACAATTTAAGATGAAAAAAATATGAGTTTATTTTTGGAAAGCAATAAAGCCTGCTTATTTCATCAAATCAATCATGATTTTTTTTGCTCATGTAGAAAACCTTCTTTTGTTTCAATCAATATAAAAAATTAAAATTAATTTTTATATAGAAGAAAATAATAATTGTTTTCTCACATAAAAGGAAAAGCTTAATCCCTTTGTATTCAACAAGTTAAACATGAAAATACATTTAGATGTAGTTTATAAAATTAAAAGTGCAATGGTGCATATTCTAGAAAAGAAAATAAGGAAGGAAATAATCTTCACATCTAAGTAATTATCTGAAGTTAAAAACTTTTTTAAATGATACATATTTGAGTTTAATTGAAAGCTGAAAGCTTCAATACTTGTCAAATAATATTGATATCTGTCGTTATAAGGACATTATAATCTAATGTTATATGGACATGTGATCTAATGTTATTTAAATAAATGAAAGAAATGTGCATAATATACATTTTGGTTTAGAGTAAATTATGTTTTTTATCAAAAGCAATTAAACTGTCATGCACATATATCTAAATTGAGTTACAGATGCGAAATGTATATGCCTAAATTTTTCATCTTTTTTATTTTTTCGGTCATAGAAAGTTAATAAAAGTTAGTATATAACTTAACACCAAGCTTAATTTAAATAGTCTCGAAATAAGGACAAGCGATAAGAATCATTGGAGTTCAGATAACTGGAATCCGGATAACAGAGTTCTCTTACATTGATTTTCAGTCTTTTTTGTAGCAGAAGTGAAATTAAAACAGTTTTACATTTTTGTTGATTACTGCTTAGTAAGGTAAATGATATTTTCGTTGCATTGCTTCTTGTGCTTCAAATATTTGATTTTCATAGAATATCTTTCAATTTGACATTAACTAAGGAGACGGAAAATAAAGCCAACTGCTTAAATCCTTCTAATGTTCTTTAGCTTTATTAGGTTTATATTTTATTAACTAGTGTACAGATGCAAATATAAATGTTTCTACCAGAAGATGTTCATTAAATGTTCTCCATTTTTTTTACGTAACGTCTTGCTTAAGTAGAAACTCACCGCAATAAGCATTGCCAGAAAACATACAAAAGATAAAGGAATTAAGCATGTTAAATTCTTTTTCTGAAGCAGTGACATGAAGATTAAGATCAAGATACCAAGATTTCCTTTGACAGTTGTACTTCATCACTTGTCTAAATTTTTAACATACAAAACAATAAAACAAACACTTTAATGCAAAATTTAAAATTAAGTTAAAAAGCAAAATTAGTGCATTTTAGAACTTGAGAAAACACTGTCTATCGATTTCGAAAAGGATTTGTCTTTTAGACCTCAAAATGATCTGAGTTTCATTCAAATTCTACGGCCCGCTACAGTCAAGTTTTACATAATTTTAATTGATATTACTTAACTTGATTTTCTTTTTTAACTCTAGAATAACTTACATGAATTTTATTAATAAATCTGAAATAGAACTGAATCTGAAAATAGCTTAAAAATATTAAAGTCTAAAATGCTAAAATATTAAAAAAACATTCTGCGCCATCATATTTCTAAATCCCACAAGCAGCGGAGACTTTCAGCGGCGATATTTTAGCGGAATTTTCTCATGTTATTACACGAGCTTTGTATATTTATTTCACAAAGCTTAGTAATAAAAAGCTTTGTTTTAAGTCTTCTTTCGAATTCGTGTTGTTTTGCTGGGAGATTTAACACCTAATGATAAGTCGACTGGCTATCCTAATGGAGCCAGAATTTGAGACTGAAAATAGTTAGGAATACGAAATATGTTGGAAATTCCGATTTTCAAAATAATCACCCGATTTGAAATGTATATACTATGAAAAATATTGCACAAAGAAATTTAATATCAGTTTTATATTAATGGCTAACCATAAAGTTTTTTCACAAACCAAATTAAATGTGCTCAATATATCTACCTTTGGATGCACGACATATGTCTATAAGGTACTTAAATTCGTCTCAAACTTTTGAGAACTTACCTGCATCCACTGCTTTCACGGCTGTTGTTATAATATCTTCAGTTCGAGAAATGTAGCTGAAAGTGGAGGCAGACAAACAGAGTCTTTTATAAATTTCCACAAGAAAACGTTGCACACTTAGAGGTCAGGGAAGTTTAAGTGAATTATCAGGTCTCTAGCAAAAGATGCATAGTTGAGGAATGCGATTGTTAAAAAATTCTCGAACGTCCAAGCCTCAGTGTAGTGGTGCCCCATCGTGCTGGAAAATAAAGTCAACCCAATCTGTTTTTATCTGTGGAAAAATCCAGTTTTCAAACATACAGAAATACGTGATTCCCTGAACAGTGGTCTCTATGTAAGAAAAGGAGGGAATGTACACCTTTTCCCGACAAAATAGGGGAAAACATCATCAACTTTTGGCGAGTCTCTCTCATTCTGTACAATCTGTTGCAGAACTACACTGCTATCTGCTGATTGTGGTGATAGATAAAAAGTAGCCTTGTCATTTATCACGAAGTGTGTTACAAAATAATCATCTTGGGACACATTCTGAAGGAAGAATTAATCAAACTCCACGCGTCAATTTTGTCACCTGTATGAAAAGCTTCCAGTAACTGAATCCTATATGGTTTGAAAAATAAACCTATAAATGGAAAGCTTGTCACAGAGGTGTTGCAAAAATGTCCGGTTCTCTACCAGCACGGCTAGTGAATTTCTGGTGTGCTAAATTCTGTCGGATGCGCTCTGCATTTTTTACTGACATGTTGCGAAGCAAAGTGATTTCCTTTTACACCGACAACTCGTGGCTTATAATTGTTTACACCATCACCTAATACTCTTCTAAGATCTAGCCTTTTGGAGGCCACAGAAACTAACCTAGGTTCTTCTAATGAACTTGGTGAACTCTCGCGCAGGCATGAAGTAATACCAGCACAGAAGAAGGTTGAAAATATTCCTTTATTATTTCAACTAAGAACAGAAGGGCACGTAGTTCGTGTTTTACAATAACACCGACAATTTACGGTGGAACGTAAACGCTATTACACAATCAAAGTCAAGTCTTAAAAGAATAGTGCTGGATTAGCATGTTAAGTCCGGCTAAATTAGGTTGACTCAACAAACTAACAGGCGTGACGATTATTTGAAATGTCCGAAGGGCGTATTAGCAAGGTCAGAAACGAAAAGTGCTCTGGCTAGTGAAAACGCGCTTCTACTAAACTCAGAGATTCACCCCTCACTTCACTTAACTTTAAATTTATATCCCAGCAAGTAAATGCGAGGGGAAGTTGAGGATTGCAGAAAAGATAACAAAAATTTTAATAATACGTTAATTTTAACTAAAGGAAACCGTACACTCTATGCGGTAGGTTATTGAACCCAGGGTCACCGTGGACGAAAATCGAGCTGAAGAGTAACTTCGGACTTACAATTAGCGAAATGTACAACGCAAAACTATTTCTCAGCCGCGATCTAGACACACACTAAAGTGGCGGGAGAAGGAAGAGAGTTAACTGTCGCCAACTGCCTGGAACTCGAGATTTCCCTCTTTCTACCTATGCATTATTAGATCAAAGCAGATTAAAAGCTGAATAGTTAATATTTTTTAAATCGGATGGTTCTTTTTGGAACACCCTGTATTATTTTTAAAATTTTATTCTGCTCTGTATTCGTGTGATTGGGTTTTGAATAATAAATCATTCATAATGAAGAGCAACAAAAGACTAGGATATCTAGTGTTCTTGATGATTCTGAAGATCACTGAACGTGGGAAAGTACACTAAGTGTGAAGAATACGTCAACCATAATGACGACTTGCAAACAGATGATATACAGACAACAATCCCAGCAGCACTGAATATTTTGAAGTGTAGGAAGCAACAACAATAAGACCGGGCGAGCCATAAGACAACAGTAAGGCGGGGCGAAAATTCAACGTACAAGGAACTGGAAAATATTTGTTATTAAATACTTAAAGTTAATGTTACTATGCATTCTTTCCGGAATGCAGTTTCATAAAAAATGATACTGAGATAGTTAACGCGCAATGTACACCTCAAAACTTTCCATTTGTAATATTCTTACTGTGACAGCATTCTTATAACTACATTATTCACATCATTTTACCTTTCAGATTTCCATATGGTAAAATCAGTAAAAAAGGGGAATACGCGAGTAAATACGGTATATCCGGTTAAGAAACATCGGCTTTCCTAAAAATGATAAACGTTGGACGCAAAAGTTGACATAGTTTGAAAGAATTAAAACGCTGAAAAATGATCCTTTGGTACTTCTGTTATAAAATGGAATTAAAATGCTTGTAAATGTATTTAATATCCTTTACTATTTCATATATCACTATATTCTAAAAGTGATCTTATTAACCAACTGAAATAAGAATAAAATATTCTCCATAAATTAAAATTTCAAAATTTAATATCCACTTACCAAATGTATACCTAAAATCTTAGATGATAATAACAATAGTGAGACTTAGAGGGCACATCTAAGAACTTCAGTTAATATCCAAGGTTAGTGAAAAAGTAAAAATAAAAAACAATGCGGATTATTCAAAGGAAATCTGCATCGTCAAAGAAACTAAATGCACTTTAATGATTAAATAACGACGGGCAAAATAAACTTTCTTTAGAGAAGATTTTATCCTGAATGGAAATGAAATTTGCACATTCTACAAAGCAAGTGACTGATTACAGAAAGAACTAAGTAACAGAAGCCTTCCAGTTGCCTTAAGAAACTCAGGTTCATTATTTATTTCAATTTCGTTTCTTTTGTGTTTAAAACTTATCTTCCAGTTTTCATTAGCTTGCTGTTCATTTGCAATGCATCCAGTGAACTAATTGGACTAATTTATTTGTAAAGACACTTTATTTTCAATATCAAAATACCAAAAGGCATAGTTTGATTAATTTAGCTTCAATTCTTTGAATATATCAGAATGTTTCATTTTCAATGCCAGATGTACTTGTTATATACTCATTTTAATATTTTAAAATTATAATATTCCTTCTTTTTTCCTCGCCGATTTTCTGTTGTGTAACTTTATTATGCAACTGAACGGCTTAGCTTCTCTGGCAGCAAGATCCTGCTTTTCAATGCCAAAATTTAAATATTAAATTTCTTCCGTTCATCTGAAGCTTCGAAAACAAAATAGTTATTACATACTGTGTAAATTGTACATAATCTGAAACATGAAAAAAATGTTAAATCGTCTGTAAAAACAAATTACTGTATCACAAAATAAATCATGTGTACGACTATTAATATTATATTTTCTATTAACTGTTATCAAAGTACATCTGCAGTATTAATAAAGCCATTTTTCTAATTCTTTTTGTTTTGTTTTTTTGTTTTGTTTTTAATGATGATTTAATTTACATAGCAAAACGAAGTAAATTTTAAATTAAACTAAGTAAAATCCAGGTAAAATGTTAACAGTATTTTTTCTCTATTATAATACGAGTTATTTTATTTTAATTTTTAACATAATTTTGGGTTAATTGCACGCATTTTCCTCGCTATTATACAGTTTAATCAGAAGTCTAATCTTAATATCCCTATTATTTTTCAAATTTCTACCTAACTGTAGTTTAATAGATCCAAGGAACGTAAAATAAAATTATTAATCGAAGCAATGTGTTTCTCTTGCATTGTTCTAATTGTTAAAAAATGATTCATCTCTAAACTTTATCATTTTACGAAGTTTTTACTTGATTCTCTTATTAGCTATCACTAGTAGTCTGTAATTTAAACCTCGCAAGCATTCGTTCTGTTGCCGTGTCCCTTAGTTGCAAGATCTAATGCTTTTCATTTGAATACTGACATTTGCTTGTAAGATTTGTTAATAAATTTCACTTGTCGTTCCAATATCGAAGTTGAAGAGTTTTGGATACGCGTATGGCTTAGAAGCTTTATTATTGCCTTTGATATGGGTTCCAGGGAACTTTCATTTACCTCACAAGTATTAGGAAGTTGGAAATATACTGTAAATTCCTAATGCTACACCAGTTTCCCTGAACTCAATTCCAAATATTTGTTTTGCCGTATAATTAATCCTAAGCTCCGTTCTACTGAGTGATGTAATTAAACTATTCTGGATATGCAAATCTTGAGTTTACGGAGAAAGCTGACAGTTAGATACAATGAGGCATGGCTTTATTACACATATGATTTTAGAAGGAAGGATTTAGCAAATGCTTACAACTCAGTTAAAGTTATTATCAGTGAGTCAAAGATTAAATATATACATAAATAAAGTTTCAATGCGAAATTTACTTAACACGCAGCCTTGCTTTAAATGTGATACTTTTTAATACAACGAAAGTTTAAAACAGAAATCATTGTTTAATATGCATCCAAAATTTTATCAAAATGCCCAGTAATCTAAAATACAGTTTGAAATGTCTGCTGTGAGAGAGTATGTCTGGAAATCTTAAACTGCAGTATGAAATAAAATATTTAACAAGTGTATCCCCTGTTCTTAAATATCGCAACAAAAGCGATGTAGGTATTTTAAATTTCTTAATACACTGAATCAATAGCTTATAAATGAAAACTTCGTGGAGAAAAAGCTTAGCTAAGAAAATTCATTTATTTTAATCTAATCATTTAGAGATTGCGTCCCAAGAGATGACATTAAATGTGAACTTCAAGAAATACTAGTTTAGCAATATAACAGAAAGTAATTTTGAAGTTTTTTAAGTTTGTCGAAACGAGAAAAAGGGAAGATGTGCAATATCCTCACCAAGATTTGAAATCTGGACCTCCAAATACTAGCCGGATGTGCTTTCCAATTACACCACGAAGGTACGCGATAAGGAGGGAGGAAATAACTTACATTCTGAACTATTAGAAAAAAGACGGAGAAGGTGGACATCCAGTCGCTAGATCCTGGTGGTGAAAAATATCATTCACCACCTTTTAGTTCGAATGCCACTACAGAATCATTTAGATTTGGGAAAATCCGCAAAGTCTTCATCGAGATTGACCTTCCATCTGCTAGCTCTACACGCTACCAATTACATCACGAAGGCATGCGGTAAGGGGAAAGAAAATACCTTACAACTTTGTTTTTAAAAAGGTTTCTTAGCGGCCGGAAGGAACACGCTAAACGATGCGAGTTTCTTTGAATTTATTTTCCGGCGACGGACCTAACTACAAGGACATTTTGGTAATTTTCCTCATACGGTTACAATAAAAGCAGTTTTCGTTAAAAGATCTTCCATGAATGCATTCCCCTCTGTAGACATAGCTGTAGAATGCTCAAACCGTAGTCTAAAAAACCTAGTCGTCCTGGAGAAAAAGTCATAAAGTTTCATATGTAAACTACTGGTGTAGTCGACATATTGCATTGGACTGGAAGGAAAACATGCCAGTATAATATTTGAAGTTAGGTAAAATAGTAATCGAACTTTAAATGTGTTTTTTAAGTTGATCCGAATTTCATCATACTAATAATAATCGACATCTATAAAAAATTATTACTATTTTTCAATTGTTTAAAAGACAAAAATAAAAAATAAATATTGCCATAAAACTTCCGAGAGCTATATTTAGGAAGACTTTCTTCAAACATTAATTTAAAGAAATTTTCTCTGCATTATACATGGCGAAGATTATAAAAATCAGCAGAAAATTATACCGTTGACAATAAAACACCATGAGAAACATCAAATTTTCAACAGCGTTAAAGCTCTTTATCTCTTAACAATAGCTTCAGGTTCGTCATATAATCTCTGGAAGTTATATTTCATTTCGTTTGAGACATATTTAATTTTTTCTCCTTTTCTAATTTCAAGGCTGAAAGCTATCCACAAATTATCATCTATAGCATTTTCTCTTTTGGAATTAGAAAGCAATCCTGCATTAGGATTTGAAATATTCAAGACTATGCTTGATAGTTCATAAATCAACGTATTGCATGAAATAAATTCAAACGTATATCTAAATATTAATTTACCCATAATTGCCTTTTGTTATTTTTTTATGGAAACTGATATCGCTGCCATGAAATTCGGTGATGTATTCCTTAATAAAAAAGAGAGAGAAAAAGAAATTCTCGCTTAATTTTTTTTTCAGTTTTGCCTGTGGCACTGAAAAATGCAATTACGCAAAGTTTGATGGAAAAAGTGCACAGCGTTTAAATAGCCTAAGGTCTTTCGCATCGCATTTTTACCTTAGAAAAAAAATGAATGTTTTTTATCCGGTTTTCTTTATGGTAAAGATGCTGTTCCTGTAGTATTTTTGCTTTATATTGTTATTTCATGTTATTTGAGGAAAATTTATGCTAACGTTATGGATAAAAGCAAAAAATTAATTTTACAAATAATTTCCATCAGCTAATATTTGCTTGAGAGCAGATTCACTTTCGGGATTACGAAAATTTTTCTCGTGCTATGAAATTTTCTCAAAGAAGGACACGAACGAAATAAATTGTGTATAAATGATCTATAACAAATTAGTAACTACCACAGCAGATATTTATCAATATCAATTGTATATATTTTAATACTTTGGGAATCAAAAACTAATTTTATATGGGAAGTATATTAAATACCAATAAATCTGTTTCTTCAGTTCTCTTACAGCCATTACTTTTATTTCATGGACTAGGAACAAATTTAATTCTTAAAATATAATTTTAAATAGAAATAAGAAAATTTCATGAAGTATTTTATAGTTATCAATATTTGCATGTAAGAGTACAAATACGAAATGAAACTTAGAAGCAAAGAAACGCTACGAGATAAAAAGGAAAATAATAGGAGAACAAGAATGTTTAAAGCGTGTTTGGATAATCATGCGTTCTGCTTAGCATTTAATTTATTTATCTTACTAAACTTTGTAAGGTATATTTTAATTTTATAACAGTTATTTTAAGTTAATGTATCTTTCCTGTCTCACCTAGCTTCAACTTACAACTCTCTACCGGAATGAGCCCTTAAAAATCGCTTAAGTTTAAATGAGAAGGAAAATTATATTTAAGTCAAGTTTCACTGACTTCGACAGGGATAGTGAGGATTCCTGAATAGTGCACGTTTGCCTTTGGTCTACGTCTCTCTAAGCTGTTACGACACTCGGCTTTACTGTGTGCCTTTAAATAGTTCATTGGCTAATTTAATATTATGGGCCAATTAGTTTAGTTATTGTGTTAGCTTCACCTAAATCTCTTTAGTTAGTCATTAGTTAGTTCTTATTTCTTACATTTTGAGTTTAAGTCCAATGGAGGCTTTGTTGTACGCCCAAAGAAAGAGGGCATCTCTGAATCTTATTTTGAGGAAATAAAAGGTAATTAATCCTTCTTGAGTTTACATTTCTGTTCTTGGACTTAAGAGATTATTCATTTAGCAGCTCATTAGGTTCCTCGGCACTTAATTTGTGAGAAACCCTACAACGTTTTTAAAATATGAAGATACAGCTAAATCATGTTTCTATTATTCAATTTTTTTTTCTCTTCGATCGATGCTCGAACTTAAGTCTGAAATTATTGGCTGAGCCCATCTGTCATCGGAACTTTTAATACAGAACTCTCCCCAGTGTGCATCTTAGGGGGCAATGGATTTTATACCTACGAGAAAAAGGAGATTTCCGTTCTAGTTTTAAAGACGAACATCCTGAGGGATGGATCCGTAAGTCTCCCCTCCATTCGCTAGTCTTCCCAACATCTCGAGAAGACATTCCCCAGTATTTTATGTGTCTCCATGCCTCAAAGGCAATATACACTTACAGACATCCATGCCATCACCAGGATCCCCATCCAGGTCCTAGACTATGGCAAACTGTTTTCTCATCACCATGCCAATGAACAAACAAAACACTCACTTTACTGAAATAAAAGAAGCATGCAAAAATGTAATATACATTGTATTTCTCACGTTTAATACCTGTTAATATGAAATATAAAATGTAATATTTATCATAAATTTTAACAAATATCCAAAGTACATCACTTCTAAAGCCACATACTTACCAGAGATCCAGCAGTAAAATTTCTGGATTCTTTCTAAAATTCAGGATTTGAGGCCAACAGTGTTCAGCGACTTGATCATTCCTCTGCTGGTGAATAGAAATCGTTGGAAGGGGGCAATTTTATTCTAGGATGTAAATGTAATCCACTTTTAAAAGACGTTTCGGAGGTCATGTCATTGGTTCTAAAACACAATACGTTTTTCTAGACATTTATATGAAAACTAAGTTTTAAGAAGAACGACTCTTTTTGAGATGTTCTATGTGGCTCGTCATCGATTCCAAGAGTCAGGCCGTTTTCAGAAACATTTGTATGGGACGCCGCATATTTTAAAAAGCTTTACGGTTTCAGAGTTGTTTATTTAATACGTGATCGATTTCAAGAGGAGCACGGATTCAGAGAATTTGCGTGATGCCCTTTTGATTCTGAGAAGCTCATTACTTTTAAAGAACGTTGGATAAGAAAATGCAGCATGTTAAAACTGAAAAATGAGATACTTAATTTGTCGCTTCAATACTAAAAGCTATTATTGCATTTCTATTAAATCCTAAGTTTGATTCAGGTAGTTAATATTAAAATAAAGCTATATTATAATTGAAATTAGCATGTAACTTTCTGACATTCAGCAGAAATTTGAATCTTGAATCTCATTGGCTACAATGCACAGCATTCTTGCTGAGTCACCAAAATCTGCTTTCATATGTACTAGACCATTCCGTAGAAATTACTATCCGTCACAAGTAATAATATTAAACTTTTGTAATTTTCAGCATGATTAATATAAAGTGGTTATGACATAAAGAGCATTGCGAATAATAACTGCATAGTCTGAAATAGTCGGATTAACGGCTCAAACCGAAATCTGAAATAGTTAGATTAACTGTTTATCAATCGTCTAAATTATTAATCTTACTATACCAGCATCAGCTTAAGGAGTAATTGCTAAATTTGCACTTATGTTTGAATATTATTACTTACTCATTGCACTTATGATCTGAATTCTAATTATCCCTATTATAGATAAAACTGTACAATGTATTTCTCTCAAAAGCTTTGAAGATCATATAAATCCAAAATGTTAAATATAATGAAACTTATTATCTTTAAATTTATTATCTTTAATAAAACTTATTATCTTTACTTTTGCATTTATAAATATTGAGAATGAAATTATATTTCTCTTAGAGATATTTTTAAAAAGATTAATGGTCTTGAATTACTTTAATGGTATTCGATTCCATTAAAACTTACAATGCAAACATATTTGTTCTGATGATAATTGCAAGTATCATTATTTTTACAATGAAGCTTGGTTTCATTTGACTGAATATGTTTATTTTGTAAACATAAGCATTTAAACATTAGCAATGTATTTAAATTGAATTGCACGAGAGTCCTAGCATGATGTAAAGTTTAATCTTTTGTGCTGAGTTTCAAACTTGGGATCATTGATTTATTATGGTTACTAAAGAGAGAAGTGATAATATTAAGAATAATACTAGAATAAAGCGTTGATAATTTTAAGACAGTGTGCGGATTAATTGTTATACTTTCATAAGGCATTTCTAAAAATATGGTTCACTATGCCTTGCTTTATTTTTTCAGTATGAATGAAATATTTTCTCTGTCTTTTACAACCGAAGAATTAATCTTCGAAGAAGTGCAGTCACAAAGTATACGTGATTCGTGATTTTCTTTTTTTTATTTGTTTTTCCGAACAAAATCTGTAGCTATATAGCCTGGCATACACTTTTCCGAAAGTCTATGACGGGCTCCACATGTATAGATTTGTCAGACAGTTTTGCTAGAGAAGGTGAACCCATCCGCTCTAGCACTTCTGCCTTTACTAAGTTTGTTGGTTTTCCTGGTTTACTAGGTTTCGTGGTTAACAATTGCATTCGACAGAGCATCTATCGACACTTCTGCCCATTTTTAAAAACTTTCTATAACGATATTTATCACACATTTTAGAATTAACAATATTAGTATAAGCTAATCTTTTAAGGCATTCAACAGATTTGTTGAATGACTTAAAAATAGTAGATCTACCTCTTAAAATGTTAACTCTTGATTCCTGTCTAGTAATCTCTACCTTAATCAACATTCAATTTGTAATTGGTATTTTTGCCCACTTTAGGGCTTTTACTTGAGAAATTTTCTCTGGGAAAATGAATATACTCAGTTTCAGTTTTCGTATTTTCAATAAAGTCCATTGTGTTGATGCAATTCCTCTGGTCGAAATTTTCCTTAGTCAGCAATCCTTATAAAATGTCATCTTTCTCCGAAGCGTCCATTTCAAGATCACTAATCGAAGTAGTTTCAAATTAACTTTCGAAAACTAACTAATAAAATCGTCTGAAGCCATAATCCTTTCTGCATAATCCCACAGGAACATTAATCGTATTTCTTAATAATTTAACGCTTTATTTTAAATAATATATATACACTCACGTTTGTGAAAATTGCAACACCATGAAGGACTTACGCGAGTGAGCTGAAATTTTCAGGAAATGCAAAGTAGCGCATGATATGCAAATGATTAGAATTGCAAATCCGTAGCGCATGCGTATGCTGAGCAGCGCCCTCTGAACGGCTGATGGATCCGAATAAATAGACGGCTGTAGCGAGGCGTGTATGGTTATCGGTGGTTATCTGCTAGTGGTAAACGTTAACTCAATCTGTACTTATGCCTCGTCGACGAAAGAGAGCGAGATTTGAACAACTTACAGAGTTTGAACGAGGGAGAATCATCGGCCTTCGTGAAGCTGGATTGTCGTATCGTGCAGTAGCCTCTCGTGTGCAGCGTAACAGCAGCACAGTGATGCGCGTTTGGAAGCAGTGGACGGACGAGTGTCGGACAACTCGGAAATCCGGGAGTGGACCCCGAAATGTGACGTCAGCTCGCGATGATAGACACCTGGTCCGCATGGCGCGGACGGACCGTACAGCTTCCTCTAGACAATTGGCAGCACTGTGGTCAATAGCTACAGGTGTTTCATTGTGTGCTTCATCAATTCGTAGACGTCTGCTGCAGTGTGGACTGCGCGCACGGACTCCTTTATACAGGATCCCCCTAACGCACGACCATCGCCGCCTGCGGCTACAATGGGCCAATCAGCATAGAGACTGGCGTGCTGATTGGCAGCATGTCGTGTTTTCTGACGAATCCCGCTTTAATTTGTGGTACCATGATGGCCGCATTCGTGTCAGACGCTATGCCGGTGAACGCCACCTTCCGGAGTGCATTATCGAACGCCACAGTGGACGAACACCCGGAGTTATGGTCTGGGGCGCCATAGCATATCATAGACGATCTCAATTGCTACGAATTGTGGGCAATCTGAACAGCAACCGGTATATCCGTGAAGTTCTACAGCCCGAAGCTGTTCCCTTCCTTCAAAGCTTGCCAGGCGCTGTATTTCAACAGGACAATGCCCGCCCTCATACTGCTCGGATTGTTAAATCCTTCTTTGCAGCGCAGCAGGTACAGCTTCTTCCTTGGCCTGCGTGTTCCCCGGATATGTCGCCAATTGAACATGTGTGGGATGTCATTGGTCGGCGTCTTGCTCGTGATCCTCGTCCTGTTGCGTCTGCAGACGAACTTTGGGTACGCGTACAAACGATATGGAATGCTCTTCCTCAGTCAGACATTCAAACTTTGTTTGACTCCATGCCACGTCGTGTAGCAGCACTTATTGCGGCGCGTGGTGGCCACACAAAATACTGATTCTGATCTCTTGTTCTTGTTTGTTTGCTTTGAACATTTAATCATTTATTTGTACCACTACCACTCAACTGTGTATTAAATTGCATTCAATTATGACGATTCCTTCTTGGTGTTGCAATTTTCACAAACGTGAGTGTATATAATCAATTTTTAAAATATTTGATTTATGATTCATCCAACTATAAATTTTAATGAATATTTGCAGCATTATTGCAATTAATAACATGTTTTTCACAGTATGTATTACATCTTTCGGTTCAGAAACATTCGGATATTTTATTGAATTTATTTTCACAAGGCAAATGTAGTTCAATTTAAAATCTCAAACTTTTATTTGAATAGTGTAACAAAACCTACACGTGACTTTCTCTCTGATTTTTTACATCTGATCATTTTCCCCAAAATGAAACATTAATTATGCAAGCATTAAATTTATTTCAACGCTAAACGCTATATGAAAAAAAAGTACAAAATTATTCATGAAATTACTTTAATTCAAAATTCTTTAAGAACGAATCTTTTTTTCTAACATTCTTCCAGATCCATCCGGAAAAAGACATCTTAACACAATCGTAAATTGTAGCAATTTACCTTCCAAATCCTTTCCTAATATATTAGCTGTGCTTCTATTACTTGTTATTTTATTATTTACTATTAATTTCTCATTTTCAATTAAAAAAAACTTAAGTGCCTGTAAATGCACTTCAGAACATACAATTACTTAAGATAAAATAACACGCGAAACAAGTATTAATTTAGAATTCAAACAACAAAAATTACTGTTATGTTAGCGAATTTTCACAGGACTTTCGATGATTTTACCGAACCATTATCTTCAACTGCCAAAGCGCATATGAAATCTTAATTATATGGAGTATATTGATACATCGTATTAAAACAGAAACACATGGATTAAAAGTTACTAAAGCACTTGTAAAAATTGTCTTTATCTTAAAGACAATTAATTGCGTTTTCGCAGCTGAAGATGATGGTTTGGTCAAGCCATCGAAACTAGTCCTCTGAAAATTTGCAAATATAACGCTGATTTTTGTTGTTTGGATTCTAAATTAATACAATTACTTTCTGAACAAGACAAAAACTTTTTCGTGGAAATTCTATCCAACATTTTAACGAAATCAAAATATTAAAATACATTTTCTTAACTCAAAGTTCGGTTCTTACACCACTTTTGAAATTCTTGGTACTGTTCGGATTTCTTTGGAAGCCATCTCTTGGTTTGATAGTCCTCAATATGGCTACTAGTTCCATGCTTTTTTTAAGAGAGACCGCTGAAAATTTGCTTGCTTGAATGCGTGCAGACAGTGTTAGAAAGCCGTAATGTGTTGATTCTTTGTCTTCGATTCCTTTCTACGCCTTCGCTTTAAAACTCTGCCCTTCTTTTGAAATCTCCTCCCCCATTTAGTATGTGTTCCACCATTAGGCACTACAGAAAAGGGAAGCATGCTCCGTGGAGGAATATTTAAGGGAAATTGGCTCGTATTCACATTACACATGGGGAAAACCAGGAAAATGCCCATGCTGCCAGCCCCTTTTGCCGGGACTTGAGCCGCAGACCTAACTACCATTGCTACTACTCAACCGTTGGTGGACCTAAGCCCTCATCGGTAGACATTCGTCTTTCCCAGCCAGAACGGTTTGCTTTTATGGTAAAAACTTGGCATACATATTGAATTTTCAAGCATTTTTCTTGGTCTGTTTTCTGCGACCTTTTCTTGCGCACCAATATTACCCAGCAAGCCGACTTAAACGGTACTTCTAACTGACCCAGTTGCTTCAAAGGCGGCTTTTCTTTCCTTGTCATAAAATTTCTTCAACTGATTTATATTAGGGTAGCTTGTCTTTCCCTTACCATCCTGTGCAAATTATTACATTTTGTTTTACATTGATGACAAAAAATGCCATAACAAAAGTATCGTTAAATTTATTTATTTTTGCTTTCTGTGCAGATGACAACATGCGATTCATCTTTAACATTTTATTGCTAATATTAATATTCGCTTGTCTCCGTTTCCTAGCGTAGTATAACTTTTGTTTTAACTTTCCGTCTCTGACATTTTAACTTCTTCACCTATCAACCTTTGAATAACCTTTTATTAGAATTCTGGCTCTATTTCTTGCGCGAAAAATAATTTGTCAAATGATGTGATGACTTTTCTTTTAAAAGATAACTCAGCTGGCGTCTTATCTGTTGTCTCATGTTCTTCCCTTCTTAGGCATGTGTTGTTCCCATCGTTTATGATGTTTCTTTACATAACAACGTATATGATCTGTGCAATATTTCTACTAACGCGCTCGGCATTATTTCACTGAGTCGGCATTATTTCACTGAGGCCTGTAGGAAGTTATTCTTAAGGGTATAATTTCCGGTTCAGAGGACATTTTCTCATAAATACCAATTATAAACTGAGGTGCGTTGTCAAATATTATTTTTAATGGTTATCCGTATTTTAAAATATACTTATTCAAAAGAAAATTTTCTACTATATTCGCTAATGCATGTTTTAGAAGAGGCTGTTCACATCATTCACCAAAATGATCAATAACGACTACACGAGCGTTATTCCCCTTGCTTCTGCTATACAAACCTAGCAGATCTACGCTAAGAATCTGACTTTGAAAACTTTGTTTTATGCTATTTAAATAGCCTCCAAGCGAGAAATTTATATATATGCATTTTTATATCATATTTTTACATTTGGGCATGTTGCACAAATCTGAACATATTCTCTTGCAGTTTGTTATAATTTCGGGAAAATCACAGCTTTCCTAACTCTTTAATAATCTTTCTCATATGCATGTGTAGTTAAATTGGGTTATCAGGTAATTCGTGCAATATTTCTTTCAGTCAAAATAGTTGAAATAACTTCTGGCCTTAATTCTGAGTTCCCTTTCAGAATTTTTTGTAAAATCAAATATATATTATCAAGGTTTTCGTAATGTTTGGTTCTACTCATAATTGAGTTTTCATTCACTAATCGAAAATTTTCAGGATATTTTAACTATGCATAGAGTAGTCTGAAACACTCTAAATGTTTCTGTATTCCCCTTATTAATGCGCATCTTGTACCTAAGACTACAGATGTTAAGATGTTACAATTTATTCTGTTTCCGCTTTCATCAGGCTTATTGCCTAGATGATGCTTCGATGACTTTGCAAGGTTTTAGTTAAACTAACTAAGTTTTATTTTAATTTAAATCTTTCTATCTCTTCTCAGTTTAAACTTCCCGTCAGAAGAAGCGCGCGTTTTCAGCTTATGCTAATTTGAAGTAGAGCCAGGTACTATTTAAACCAGTGGTAGAAACCTCTCAGTGTGAGAGAGCTTTTAGTCTCAGATCACGGTCATTCTGTTCGACGTTCGTCTGACCAGCTAGCAGCTAAATTATAAGCCATAGTGCTTACTACGTGATTGCTTATTGAAATAAATCCAAGTGCGCTAGTATTAGTAATTCTTGCTACGCACCATTTAGTTAGAGGCCAACTCCGCGAAGAGCTCTGTGAGCAAAGATCACTCACATTTATATTTAACTTTAGTTTAAATTTATCTGACTGTTCATTTAGACCCAAGCGTGGTCTTTTACTTTCTGTATCCCTCCCGAGTTGGGAAGTAATTTGTAAATAATATTGATTTAATAAAAGAGGATTTTAAATCCCTTCCAAGTGCAGTTATTATACCTCGTATATCATAGTATCTACAACTAGAACAAAGCTGCTTTTAGCTCCCTGTTCCAGATCAGGACTTAAGGACTTTAAAGAGTTACTTTAAGATGTTTGCCAAAAACATGCACAGAACACTCAGTCCTGACAACTTTAGTTTCTTTTCCTAGCCTATGTTGAAGTTTAAGTTGAAGTTTATGTTGAAGCCTATGTTGAAGTAATTGTAATGTACACCGAATTCTTCTAGGTGTCAAATGTTTTGCATTTTCTAACTTTTGTCAAAGTTGCATGGTCTGTAAATATTTTAACTGATTTTTCCGAAAAATAGATTCGACTGTTTTTTAACTGCACACACACAAGCTAATGCTTCTCTTTTAGTCACTGAATAATTTTGTTCTGTTCGGCTCATTGTCCCACTGCAATATCATAATATGATATAAGATGATCTTTTCGCATTAATACCTTACCAAATCAGCATTCAAAAGCAATTGTACAAATTTTTAATATCTTAATTAGATTCAGAAATGTTTTATATAGGAGCTGAGATTAAAGCTTACTAAAAAGGTTCGAATGCTCCTTTTGCCACTTCAGACAGCTTGGGGATTTTTCTTTCTGACTGTGACAGGGCTCGTATGCCAGAAATTGTTTATGCATGTTATATACTACCGACACAGTACAACAATCGAAGCAAAGCTTTTGACAGTGTCTGCCATCAGAAGTCCTTAATCGCAGGAATTTTTTACTCGTCGGTCTTTATTTCTTCGGCAGTTATTTTAAACTCCAAATAACTTAATTCTTTGCAGTCAAATTTACATTTTTCGACATATACTATTCGTTCTGCAATTTTTAATAATGGAAAATTTCTCGGAGATTTTTAATATGCTCTTCTAACAGCTCCGATGTTATTAATCGGTATTCACAGAAATAAAACAATTTTTACTCTCTATTGTTCTTAATACGATCTTCATGATCCGCTGGAATGCTGCTGGTCTACCAGTTAAGCCGAATGACAAATGAATAAATGCGTAAGTGCCTGATTTTGTAAAAAAGCTGTTTCAAGCACGTCTGCGTTTTAACTTCAATTGGAAATACTCTGAAGTTAAATTAGCGCTGTCATGTTCTCCGTACTTTTTATTTTCCTAGTTATTTCTTCTATAATCGGCAAGGCATAAACAGAGTATTGTAAAATTTTTAAGTTTTCTGTAATTAACTGCGAACCACCAAGACGATAATCCATAACTGGACAATCGTTATTTCTCCTACATGATACAACTGGACTTGCGTATGGATTTAAGACTGGGATAAGTATTCTGTTTTCCAGCATGTTTTTATGTGTTCTTCTATAATTTGTTCTTTCATTACGTTGTATCTATGAGATTTTTCCTACACTGTTTATTTACTCCTACATCTATTTTATGACTTATGACTCGCGTGAGACAGGTTTTTCATTAAAATATATCGCGAAACGTTTAGCATATTCATTTACCACCTCCGTTATTTCTTTTATATCGATTTTCTCTAGCTGATTTAACATGACTTTGGATTTCTAATTTCATTAAAATCTTTCACTTCGCTCTGCAATCTTGGAATGGCTATTTCTAGAATTTCATTTCACCTTCACTGTGATACAACTGTATAAAAATTTCAAGCTTTCTTACGATGATTTTTTAATTCCTCGCCTTTCATTTGAGATCTACTATACAGTGCATTTCTAACTTTACTATATTACGTAAGGACGAAAATGCTTTCAACACGGCGTTTACAATTTACGTATATATGTGTCGGTGAACCGACAGGACTAATTAAAGTTTTACCAATATATATTAATAACTAATTAAGGTTTTACCAATATATATAAATGTAAAGTTTTACCAATATATCTAAAAGTAAGGTTTTATTAATGTACAATAAGCTATAAACACTAAGTTGGTAAACCAAATTAGTGCTTAACCTTTTAGGGCTGACGTCTCTATTAATGTTTTATGAGGATTTGGTGCTCCGAACAGTAAAGTGTGATTTTCTAACTCTTCAAAAAAATTTATAACCGATCTCGATCCATTAGTACTTAAACTGGGCTTTATGGTTGCTCTGAAAATGCATTCTCAGTAATTTCTCAATATTTTCTAACAGGTGTTTCGCTTGCCTATAATGAAATTTAGCTGGAGATAACAAATTTTTATCTTCTCCTTGTATTTCATTTACCCCTTGATTCATTTTAATTATCAATACGAATTACCTCAAAAATACAGTATAAGTTTTAACACACCATTGTAGCTCTAAATGTTAACAACGATATTAAATACTTAATCACTGTGTCAGTTGTTCTTCATAGTTTATTACTACTTTAACGTTACCGCTAGTGCATTTACAACGTTACACGCCAGTATGACGCTTACTGTTATTTAAGAGTACTTTCCCAACTTTACAGGTAGCTGTATGGATTCTGTCATATTATCTGCCACTGATTTCCGTACACGAGTTATCTTGCTGGAAGTAATACTTTAAAGTTTATGCAGACAAGAATAAAATTGAAGTTTAATAAGTCTTTGCTTGAGAATTAACGTGCAACTATATTAAAAATAACAGTCCATTCGGCTATGCTAAAATTTAATTCGCTTTATTACTCTAGAAAGAACCACAATTCTGGCTAATTTTAGCATGCTAAACCTTCAATGGTAGCTTATCTTTTTGCACAGAACTTCTCCGGAACCAGCTATTTTGGCCAGGATTAAATAGCGATATTCACTAGCAGCTGTGTGCTCGCAGCTGTGTTATCTAGCTCGCTCCACCACACGTAGGAACAAACTCGGACTGAGTCCTTCAGACAGCAGACAACAGACGATCTCATTCAAATTCTACGGTTCCGGTTGACCTGCTTATATTCCTGGGCTCTTTCAAAATATCTGTATAACCATTTTTTTTCTGTGTGTCTTTCCGTCCAGTTGTTATACAGGTATAAAGAAAGTGGGAAGTGATAGAAAAGAGACGAATTAAAAACCCAATTTGTTAATTAAAATAAACTAAATTGTGACATTCAATGTAAAATATTTTCTTTGATTAAGAATACTATGAATCATGACAATAATGCTGTTGTTGAGCTGCCAGTTTTCAAATACGATCTGTATTTCTACTATCGTCTGAACTAATACAGGCAGCTAATTATAATAATTTTCTTATCCACATTTATTTTTTTATTCTGAAAGCATAGGAAACATATTTAAGGAAAACAACTAGGATAAATATACTAGAGAATACAGTATTCAAAATATTAATTGCATTTAAAAAAATTCATATTTCATAGCACATTTGTAAAGTGTATGATGTTTACCAGTCTTAGCTTAAAAACTCATTAAATGGATCTCGGATTGAATTGTTACTAGCAACGATACATTAATCATTATTACTTAGGCTTAAAATTTTTAAAATCATATTTAAACTATTGTTAGATTACAAATCTAACAGAAAACGATTTTAAATACACTGTCATTCCTCTGATACAAATAGAAACCTATTTAGAATACTAAATAATAAAAATTTCACAAGCTCATTTTAAAAACTAAAAAGAAAGACTACAATGAAACCGAAATATTCTGGAAAAATACCACTTTCGTCTGTCTGGTAAAGTTTAGATAATGTATCTTCACTCAAATTCATTCGTAAACAGACTTTCACTTAAATCTGCACGAATGCATTTATCCGTTCTGTTTTAAATCAGTTGGTGTTAGGTTTCAATGTTTTCTAAAAGCGTTAAAAACTTCAACTGCGCTGTAATTTTTCGCAGATGTTACATGTTTATTTTGTAAGTTCAATTTATACATGTTAGTGAACAAACTTAGAATTTCATAAATCCATTTATGTTTTTTAGAGTAGCTTTCCGATTCTCTAACGAACTGAATAAGCTAACATGCGACACTCGCTGAAATAAACACACATATGAATTACAGGTAAATGAGAATTGTATAACTAAAAAGTCGAGAAGAAATCCAACTTTACATTTTTATATACATTCTGAATCTTAGCGATAAAATTAAACGAAGATTAAACCAAATTAAATGATAAATAAATGATATTAAATAAAAAATGAACAATGGCGGATAATTTTTTTTCTGTTTCATTTTACAACATATTGCGCAACCATGAGGAATAAAGTTAACAAAATAAATCAACTCCTGCAATTCATCAAAAACGTCACACTACACAATATTTCGGTAAAAACATTGGGGGGATGTTTATGGTCACTGCTGTGGGAGTGGCAGTCAGGTTACCCTGAGTTGAGCGGCTGCAGATAGCGTATCTGACTCCTTATAATGATTAGGTAATGTTGAGATGTTGCGTAATTCTTATTGCATTTGAAACTCAAAACACATTTAATACAAATAAGAGAAGCTCTTTACACACACACATATATATATATATAGATGAATAATTCATAGATAGCATAGATAGTTATATTTAAATGAATTATAGTCCTCGTAGTGTGAGGAGTCTGCTACGAAGGTCTCTTTAGTTGAGAGATCAAGAGCATTGCAGGTCTCTCTAGTCGAGAGTTCTGGAGCGTTCTTCTCGTAATACTCAGATTTCGAAAATTTTCAAAATGAATTAGTCACACCTTCTTAATTTTGCAGTAGCATTTTATATCCTCTGATTCGTCATATATGTAACGATATCAGAGGAAAAATCAGATCATTGCTTCGTCAACCCTCCTGAAATCGAGATGCTTTGACGACAGACACGGTACAGAACACTGAAATCTCCTGACACTAGTCGTAAAGGTATCTCTGAGATGTCAAAAACATTCATGTGACTCGTCGTAAATGTTGGGAGCAGTGAATTGTAGGGAACGCACACATAATTTACTTATCTTTGTGTAGTCCGCAGCAACATTTTTAAACATTAGCAAACGTTGATCAGCCGAGTTCATCTATGCCGGCCCATTTTTTTGTGTTTGAAGCTTTGTAACATAAACACGAGCTAGTGTCGTATCTTTTACAAAATGTTTTGCGACGACGTCTTTTTTTAAAGAAATGGATACACTCGTAAAATTATCTGTCGGGAAGAAATATCTGACATCGCAGAACGCTATCTGCTGATTATCTGTTGTTCATAAAGTCAGATACTTTCATGAAATTTGCTGTATTCAGTTTGAGGAACAGTACTTAAAGAAGTATTTTCCACTGATTACGGAATTATCCAGATATGATATATTAAATGGTGCAGATATTATACTGATCAGTTAAGAGCTGTCATCACTGATATCATAAAATCCACTTCAAATTCTCTATATTTAAATTTTATATTGAATAATTCTGTATTATAAAAAACCTTAATGGAATGCAAAGACATTTCGCTTCTTGAAACGGGTAACAGTATTTTACGACAAGGTTGATAAACCTTAAAATGTATTTATCTTTTAGATTCATACCGCTTCTATAATTAAAGAATATTTTAACAATGTTTGACGGACGGTGTGATGGTTGTACAAAACTGACTGGAGGATGTCAATGTATTTAAATATATTTCATGAACTGTAAGGCTAATAGATTAAATTTTATAAGCACAAATAAGCAGCAGCTGTCATACTGTCCATATACTCGAATTGTCTGAATACTGTTTCCTAATCATTTAAATGAATTTAATTTTCATATGAGTTCCTAATTTTCTTTTGGAACATATTTTAACTATATTTAATAAATCTTGAAAAATCCTTTATAAATAATAAAAAAGCTCTATTTGTTATAAATGTATATGTGATAATTTTGATGGAATGATGAGAGAAGAAGACCCATGAACTAACAAGCATGGCTGGAGTGGCAGGGACAGTGATAGCAAAGAGCTTGACTGTTGCCTAGTACACTGGAATCATCACATAGCACAGCTAGCTTGACAATTAAACACAATTTACTTCTGAACCTAATAACCTTCTAAACAATTCTTAAGAATCACATAGAATTCTGTAGAAATTTCAACTCAATTTTTGTAGAAATCAGTTATCACAATGGACACAATCTGCGTCCACAATTTCATATAAATCGCAATCAACTTTTTACAAATGCAGAGCAGCCAATAGTGTTTAAGTAGGTGACAACAGGCAAGAAAGTGATGCGTTTTACGGAACTGAAGTGTTTATAGCTTGGAAGTTCTTGAGGTTTGGTCAGCGGCTGGTCTAGAGTTTTCGCAATGCGGATGACTGCAGATAAGTGACGCAGAACGAAGAAGGATATATTTAAATCGAAATTAGGAATTTAAAGGAATATTGCCAATTATTAATTTTAAATAACCAATTTAATTTAATTTCAAGTTACTTTCCTATAAGTCTTCATTTTCCCTAATTACCAATGCCAGAATATTTAAATTTGATAGCGCGCGTGAATTAATGCATACTCTACTTTGAGGAGGTTTAAATACCAATTTCCGGAAGGGAGAGGGCGTGGGCGAACTCTGTGCTTTTGTTTCGTGAGCTTCTGCTTAGCATTTATTGCTGGTTAACGTGGCGTAACAGCTATTAATTTGCTACCACTAGATTTCTAACGATCTTTTAGGAAACAGGATGGTATGAGTCCTGTAGCGTAACTCTGCTACTTGTTACTATCCTTAAATTTTTAGATTAGTTCTTGCTATTTGAGTTACCGCCCGAGTGAGGCGTAGTTTGTTAGCTTCGAGTCGACGCATTGTGTATTTTAAGAGTTAATAAAAAGTTCTTTTCCCCCTTCTCCTACGTGGTTCCTGCACGCATCTCAGCGGTTACACTACAAGATAGACCAGAAGGTCCTGCAAATTTATTAATTGATTCCAATTCCAATTCAGTTAGCAATTTGTTAATAATTTTCCTTCTTATTTTTTGACCTTATACGTATTTTTTCTGCTGAAGATGAAGAGAAGGAAACACAATATGGATACCGCCAAAATTCGTCTCTTTTGCCGGAAAAAAGGAGTTTTCGAAATTGCATAATTTTTAGATTATTTCAAATGATGTGTAATTAGGTTCACTTCACAGGAAGCTGATTTAATTGTATTATTCTTCGGCTAATAAGATTAAAATACAGAAACTGATATTGCACATTCACTTAGTACATTAATTACTTCTCGTTGTTACTTTTCGTCTGTTTTCTAACTGATACTGGAATTGAAAATTGACCTTGACAAAATTAGTTTTTGCTTCTGTTTGAAGAATTTTAAATACCTTCTACTTTGCTGACGCTAATTTTTCTGCTTCTATTTTAGAACACAGATGCAACCATTTCCGTGCGAATATAATTTAATTGAGTTAGTGATAATTCTTCTAGTATAAAGAAACATTTATAGAAATGTTTTTTATTTGATAACGTAAGATACTAAGGAGTAAATTTATGTTAGCAATTATGTTAATTCTTCTAAGATTACATGCGTATGCTATATTGGGATAAAACCACCAGAATATATGCAACTGCTTCAAATGGAAGTAGTTCCAATTACAAATCAGACGTTGTTAAATAATTAGCATCCAGCATAAATCATCACCTCATATCTATGAAAGAATGTTCTGAACTATTTGCTTTGTAAGAGATGGAATTAACAAGGTTTGCTAATATTGTTGCAATTTATACAACTAAACAAGAGTTTCCTTAATTCTAAGCTTTTTAAGGTATTACAGTTGTTATTTCTGTCATTGTATTTTTAATCTAAAACAAACGAGAAAATAGAATTCTAAATATTTAATAACTGTTGCATCAGGGATACATTGCTGATTAAAGCATTCACAGAAGAAAATTGGAAGAGCAGTAAGTATATTATTATTTAAAAATGTTAAAAGTAATGTATTTTGGATGGAACTGGAATGAAATGTTTTATTAAAGTAAATGGACATGTGGCTTAACTTCATAAATATTATCTACGCTTTAATTCACAGCTATCTTAAGATGATATTTGTAAACCTTGTACACTGTGTGGCTAATATAGATGAGACTTCTTTAATAAGTTATAGATCCAACTTTAGCTTTGATAACAATCGATATTTCCTGAGCATAGAAAGGTGTTGAAGTCATTTCTGAGGCGTATTGGGCTATCCTGACTTAATGACAGATCTAACTTCATTCATATACGGCGGGAGGGAGAATTTCTGAGTTTTGCAATGATCTTTCCACTTCGTCATTCAAGTACTGAATAGTATTGTGGCTAGAGGACTGAGTTAATCATGGAAGCAACACTGAATCATACTCTGTAAACCCGCTCAGGTATAATCACACAGGATGAAAAGCCATATTATGCTGCTTACTGTGACTCTCTGCGTCAGGATGCATTGCAACCATAAACTAATGTTATGCGATCGTCAACAGTACTAAATTACGCTTGGACGCTGAAAGATGTCGCAGATGCATCAGAACCATAATTCTACTCAAGGAAAAATATCAAAAGATCATAATTCTACGCCACAACTACACCACCAACGATTCGTCAAACCAAGCAACGGTTTCCAATCGTAATATCATCTTAGTTCTGTGAATTCATTGTAATCTTGCTTTAGTGTTTGTCAGTGATAACATAGGCATCCTTCACGATACCCTACTGGTAAAACTCTTTCGTTGTGTCGTACTATTGTGCGTTCGAGTATATATTATGCTACGATTGAATTTCCCTGTGAAATGCCATATTGTTGCAGAAAATCTGTGGCTACTGCCTTTCACCTATTCCGTAAACTAGCACTTTCAATTCAGAATCGTCCTTGTTGTTTGAAATATTTCTGTCAATTGGCACTCTCTAATCACCTGAGGTAATTTTGCTCAAGAAACGCGTACAACATTAACTCTTTCGCAGGTTTTGGAACTAAGGCTACATACCACCGATGATTACGCTTCATTCAGAATCCCTCAAAAAGTCACTCAAACTTCATCCTGCCTATTTTTGCACAACTCTCAATGAAAATTATCTCTACTCCACTACTACGCTACTACTGCTACTACTTTAAAGAAATGGGAGTTACTAATATTTGAAACGCTCAGTGTACCTCTCGTTCCCTACCATTAATTTCTCGAGAGAGTTTTCAGATTGTTAACTCTCAAATGCATCAAGTTTGCCGAAATATTACATCAAGCTAGCGTGGTCAAACAGGCTAGAATCTGAAGCAAGCAGCAAACTGATCATCATAACATTCGTGGCCGCTTTTTTTTCAGTATTGTACTAAATTTATGAATTTTAAATTAGAAAGAAATTTATTAAAATCTGTAGATTCCTTCTATAAATACGACAGAGTGAATACAAAAATCAGGAATTGAAAACGAAAGCGTAAATATATGTATGAATAACAAGATGAGACTGACTCAGATAAGAAAATAAAGCAAAGCAAAAACATGCTATCGTAAACAGTAAAATGGTAATGCAGGGAGTCTTAAATCATTATCAATTTTTCGCACAATCTCCGAAATAATCAAGACATTGTCACATATCATTATATATCATAAAAAATGAAATGAATGCTTAAAAGAGACAATGGCGTCAAATGTTCTTTGCCCATTGTTGCAGCTTTACATTTTCTTTGATGCTGTTCCAAGATTCTTTCAGAAAAGTCTTTTTTTTCTCCGTCGCATACAAGTTTGAAAAAATGAATAAAAGAAACAAAACGCACTGCTGCTGACCTGTTTTAGAAGTAGTGAAAAAAGGAGTCTTGTAAAATAAAGTGCAAAACGAAGAAGGAATACTTTGTCTTCCAAATGTCTGGACTTTTTTAACATCGTATAACAGTGTTTGACGGCGTGTTTGGAGTTCAGAGAATACTTAAGAAGAATGCCAAGGGAAATTTTTAAAGTGAAATGCTATAAAAGACTCGATATGTTTTATTTATAGATATTTGATCATAAACATTCTGAAAATGAAAGACTAGGACAGTTTTGCACAACGTTTCCTAGTGCAGTTACTTGAATATGTTTTAGATTTTCATTTCATCAGTTACGGAAATAATACAAATATATAAAATAGCCTTTTATATAAACATGAATCTACTTTCATATTGTTCAGTTATAAAATATTTTCATTCAGTCAAATAATGAATAATTAATGCTCATTTCCGAGTGAAAACAATTCTTTTAACTTAAGTACTAAAGTACTTTAAAGCATTTGCATACGAATTTACGTATCTATATATATATGGAGTCTCACAACTAATAACCGTTATCGGGTAATAAAACACAGCTAAAATAAAACCCTTTTTGACTGTACAGCCGTTATTGTTTATATAAGGTCCGTTTTATGATGACAACAAAACAAGTAAAAATTTTAAAATTATGAAATGTTAGCAGTATTAGTTATTGCTCCTGAAGAATAGGGCCCTATATCTGATCGCCCTCAAAATCCGCACAGTTTTATTTAAAAATATAAGTCAAAATAAGACTATTGTTTTATCTGATTTTAAGTTTTCAATTGGTATGTTTCTCTTCCTATTTAGAGCAAAATGTTTCCAAAAAATTCCTTTTAATCTTGAAACAACATGCAATTTTGTTTTCTGGTAAACTTCCTTGAAGGTTTACACATTTACACGTTTATGGTTTTATGAATTTTTGTACACCCTACCATATACCTCTGACACTAATGTAATTAGTTACAGACGGTCGTTTTTCACTTCGCCGTTGCATTTTCCATTTTCTGGGCTATTTGCTCGAATTTCCTCTTTGCGTACATTTGCATCTCTACTGCCTCTCTACTGCAACATGTCGACAGGGTCCAGGAGTTGGACTGATAGAGCGCAATCCGTCATGGATATTTTCTATATCTTCTTTGACTAATCTCACCCATTTTAGCACTTTATTGTTCATTCCATTGTCAACCGGAGAGTCACATATCTGGCGATGAACATCGCAGCTTTCATGTTTCTTGTTGTTAATAAACGACTGTATTTCTTAGCCTGTAAAAGCGCTCGTTTTAAAGCATTTAACTTCACCTTACGAAGAGTATAGACTAATGTCCAAATTGCTGGTGGCCCACAATCCTATCTGTGAGCGCCTGCCAGCTAATATTATAATATCGTTGTAAGACAAAAACTTTAAATCAAAGCCTAAGGTCAAAAGGAACGATAAAATTGTACACTGACACGCCACATTTGTATACATCTATTTGCGTGCTATCATCATCATCATTCTGCCTCGTTTCTGCAATTTTATCAGGGCGGCGGTTTGGGATTAAAGTGCCGCTTTAACGCAAGCAATGTTCGCTGTTGACGTCGCTGCACCAAAGAACTGAGGATTAAGAAAGAAAGCTCTGCCAAAGCAGTTCTCCGTTAGACATAAGAGGGAAAAATATGCACGAAGTTGACTTTACACCGGCTATTCATCTAGCCTTTTTTGCGCATGTACGAAATACACTGCTGTACAAAAGCAACAATGTAAATTTTAATCAGATAGCCATGAAACTGCAGAAAAGGGGTTCTTGCGATAATTGCAATGAACAGGTAATTCAGTAGAAAGATAATGGGTATGCAAATGCCAGGAACAAAAAGCCATAGGCGACGTAAGCGTACGCAAAAAGCATGCGGTGGCACGTTCAGCTGAAGACTACAATAAAAGGAAGGACGAAGACGCAATTAAAGACATTCGCTGAAAATGCAAGTGAGTTCTTTTGTAAAATATGGCTAGACGAAATCACCAATATAGCTGAACAATATAGCTTAAGTATTCGGAATCGACAAAAGTATCGTTCCGCTCCCTTGGAAAACCTTTCAAAGCATAGGTACAGCTGTTAGAAAGGTTGGCGGTGGTCGCCGAAGGAAAACAACTGAAGAGGATGACCAATAGATTGTTCTGCAGTCGAAAAGAGCCCGAAACTAGTCAGCAAGCGCCATAGCTCAGCAACTGTGTATAGCAACGGGGCGACAAGTGTCAAAGTTTAATGCGTTCAGATGCCTTCACAAAGGAGGCCTATTCGTCCGCCGTCCTGAACGCGGCATCCCTTTGAAAGTTGGCCATCGGCGCCACCGTTTAGAGTGGTGCAAGGAGCATAAAGCCTGGACATCTCATCAATGGAAACGTGTCCTCTTTACCAATGGGAGTCGTTTTAGTGCCACAAGCGATTATCAACACAAGCTATTATTGATTTGGAGCGAGGTCGGGACACAGTTTCATCCCAGTAACATCACGGAAAGAGATCGTTACGGTGGTCCTGGAGTTCTCGTCTGCGAAGGCATTATGGTGAACCGGCGGACAGAGCTCCACGTTTTCGATAGATATTTTGTAACCGGAGATCGCTATTGTCAAAAGGTGATCCTTCCCCTTGTGCATGTGTTCCGAGGTGCCATTTGAGCAGAATTCGTTTTTATGGATGACAATGCACGACTCCTGCTCTTCAGAATCCACTGGAAAGTGAAGATATCACTAGAATGGATTGGCCAGTGTACTTCCCTGATTTAAATTCCATAGAACATGTGTTGGCTGCTTTAAGGAGACGCCTTGCGGCACGATTACATCCTCCGGGGAACACTCAACAACACTGAAGAATTTTCACTCTTACCTCAAGATCTGTTGGACAATCTGGTGCTGAATATGGAGAGACGGTGCGAAGCAACGGTTGCAGTAAAGGGAGGGCATATCCCCTACTAAGGAACATCTGCTTGCTGATCTTCCTCTTGTACAGACAATCGTGTGCAATGATGCTATGTGTTCAATAAAGCCATTTTTTGAGTCCATACTGTATGCATTGTATTCATTTTTGCGCAACTATGCTTTCGATATCGTTTAAATACAAAATGCTGTCTCTCATTCCTGAATTTCATTTCCCTCAGATGATTTCTCGTGGAGTTGCGGCAAAAATAACGCCTGTTGGTTAAATTTTGCATACCAGTGTAGTTGCTGAGCTGGTTTCGAAAGTTGAAGGTCACAATTGTCAAGAATTCGAATTTCTACGACACCACTTTTTTCCCGCCATATCGAAGTAAATCAAATCAGGGATCGCGCAAGTAGACTAATTAATGGATTATTTATTTTGAGTGAAAAAAGTCTTGCTGACGAGTTCTAAAAATAACACTTTAATTATGTTGTACGTTTTTTTGTATGCTTGTCGACATACGTGAGTTCCCATGGTCTTGGAATAGAAAGAAAACCTATCAATTCAATAGAAAATGGGAGAAATAGCTGTTATTTAGCAAACGTTGGTGAAAGGTAGGTTGCTTGTTATGCATTGCATCTGTAGCGGTACCAAAGCCATCTAATGTCGAAAGCCGTTATAAAATCGTTCATGAAGATTTCATCGATAAATACCCACTCATGTCTGCTTTCTGTAGACATAAAGTTCAATTATTGAAATCTTCTCAAAAAGCTCAACAAAGTAGTTTTTTATCATCAAAAACTGAAGAAAAGAATCACGGAGAAGCATCTTTCAAAACAAGTTAAATTCTTGCTGCTCATAAAGAGGCATATTCAGACGAAGTAACTGTGAAAGAAACTATTCTACATTGTCTTTATTTCATGAATTTAAAAATAAGAATGAAATAATCTCAACTGTAAAAGATGTGTCTCTATAGCAAAACACGTTGGCACGACGATTAGACGATACAGAGAATGTCATCTATGTATAAATGAGATCTGATAGGGAAAAGTGTGAGTAACTTTCCCCGCAGTTTGTTGAATGCACTGTGTTACTGACTCATCGCAACTTCTGAAATTCATAAGAATTTTGTTTCCTGATTTCTTTGCAAAGGAGACATTGTCAGTCATGTTGACTGTGCAAAGCACACTCGAGTGTAAGATATATAGTATAAGGCAGTTAGAAACTAAATTACTGGAAAGAACGTGCGAACAAACAAAAACTCTTCATAATCACAAGCGATTGATCCCTGTCTATGATCGGGTATAATACTCGGTTTATTGGGCTCTGAGGACAGGATATAATTTTACAAATTTACTTTTTACTACTGCGTTATTCATCAAGAAAATCTGGCCGCTGAATAGCTTAACATCAATCACGTTATGACTATTGTTCTACGCATTGTAAATTTCATCTGAGGATGGCCTTGAATCATCTTTTAATCTCTCTTAAACTCTCATAACATCTCTTCTCAATCACAACTGATTGATCCCTGTCTATGATCGGGAAAATACTAGGTTTATTGGGCTCTGAGGGCGAGGTAACGTATTTTCCGAACTAATTCATACTACTGCGTTATTCATCAACAAACTTTGGTCGCTGAATAGCTTAACATCAATCACATCAATTTATTAGTGTATTTTCTTCAGTATTTTGCAGTTCGTATTAATTTTGCTTTTTGTTTGAAAACACAAAATCACCCAGTAAACTTGCATATCTTCTTGGAATTGATATTTACTAAATATAAAACGGATCGCAAAGAGAGACAGAAGAAATTTAAAAGTACGCCATAAGGCAAAACTGGTTGGGCACCACTGGTATAGACTGACACCATGCATGCAAGTAGTTCAAGAATGACAAAGTGCTTTGAGGAGTTCAAGAGTGACTCGCAAGTGCTGAAAGCATAAGAGTGCACTCATTCTCAAGTACGAGCGATTTTTTTCCCATACGAGATTTACGTAAAAAATAGCATGCGTAGAATATTTGGCCGCATATTAAACAATTACGCGCAGAAAAGATGTTTTCATTCCTCCATACATGCTTCGAGCTCTTTGAGACGTATAATAAATGTAAGAAGTTTGTATGCACTGTCACTATTATTCATCTCTTTATTTTATTAGTATATTTGTTATTGCTTCTATTTGTCATTATTTCTTTCATTATTTTATTAGTACAGTAGTTTTGCCCTTAACAATTTTCGCGTATTTTATTTGTGTACGCTTATCGTATGTTTTACTTTTTTAGCCACGCTTTTTATATTCGATCCATTTAATTTATAACGGCGGTATCACTTTTTTACCAGGTAAGTTAGCCCTTGCGCTCTGAAGGATATTTTAGCTTTATCAGATTCATAGTTTTTGCATTGTCATTAGAGCTTGGAATAGATCGATATACGAATGAAGAGAAGGCGGAAATTATCGATAAGTTTTTGCTTCGCAAAAGACAGCATATGTGAGAAAATAGAAGACCTTTCAATCTCTTAACCGCTTAAAACATGACCATGTATTTTTTGATGAAAGACCTTTCTTTATGATGTGTCTTGTGATCTTTTAAAGATTACTCCGCTGGATTTCAAGTGTTGGATTTACATATATAAGATATAACAAAATACGGTTGCCTACCTCAAAATTAACTGTTCTATATTTGGTGCTCAACCTCTAAATTCATCTGTAGACCCAAATTCGGGGTCTTTCCATGTAATGTAACGTTTTAATGCATGCCCAATCACTAAATTGTAAACCAAAACTTTTTGACTCAGAACTGAAATTATTGACTCCCTCCCTTCTTCCTTTAAACTACTGCGTTCTCTTTCGCACAAGCTCTCCTGCTGACAAGACGCTTCTCATTTACGCTGCTGCTGCTTACTTGCTTAAGATGATTTCGTACTTTAAAAACCGTGTACACGGAAGTTATTGTATTAAACTATGATTTAAAAATTATCATATATACAGAAAAATGATCTGATGTGCGTAGAAATAAACATTGTGATACTTCAAGCTCAGTGGTGTTAAATGTGTCGTTATGCCTGTCCACTCAGCGCTGTCTTCAGCCACTACGTTCTTCTCAGCCATGTCTAATATCGAAAGATGCTATATAGTACATCGCTTCTTCTACGCTTTACACGAATAGGGAACCTCAAATTAACTTTTCGCAATTTCAGGATCTTTCCCCTAGACCAGTAATTTTGAGAACATTCTGGCATGTTATATAACTGCTACTATAAATACCGAGTACGCGCCATTTTTCGTCAGACTGCTTCCTGCTATTGCTGTTACCAGACCCTGCGCTGCTCTGTCCATTCTTCTTCCCTTTGTTAGAATAGTTATGACATCGAAAGCCTAAATTTAACCTTATTTTATTTCAAATCATTATTGAATACGTAATTTGGAGAAGTTCGTCTAAAATAAAAATTATCTGCCAGTTTAATTGAAAAAAGATATGGAGCTATAAAGTTAAATTCTTCTGTGTCGTCATTTTGCTGCGTTTCACTCAGCCAAACAAGGCCAGTGCTCTGATGCCAAGCTTCATCGTTCCTGTTCCTATCGGCAAAAATCGTCATATATATATAAATTAAGACTAAACTATTTCAAATAAATTTAAATTCAACACAGAAATAAATATTTATGAACAATCCTTGGGCCAAAAAACATGTAAAAATAAAAATTGCAAAATGCGAATACATAAAAGTTGAATACAATTGAAAAAATAAATGCTGTAATAAACTGAAGTATTTCAGAAAGTCTTCTTCAGAAGGCATATATTTGAAGCATTTATTTTCCTTTTCATCTAGGAGTGATTCAAAAGCTTTTCAGCCATTCTTGATAGTTAAAAGACATCCTGATATTTTATTTTATTCTAAGGTGCTTTCAAAATTCAGATACAATATCTCTATCTTTTTTCGAAATTCTCAGTTTAGATTTAACTAAGGGTAACAAAGTAGTTAAGAATAAATTACTGACAAACAATTCTGTTAGTAAAGACATTATAAAAGTTCATTCAACTTACCTAATCAAACAAAAGATAATACGGTACTTAAACGCTTTTGAATGACTCGTAGATGTAGTAAAGAGAAACGCTTGAAATATATGCCTGTTGAAAGAGTTTTGAAGTGTTCTAATTGATTACATTATTTATTTTTTTAAGGGGACTCGGTACCTTTTGAATGATTTTTTTTAATTAAGAACTTTCATTTAATTTTTATGAATATTCTTAAATGTTGTTATTAAACATATTGATTTTAAAAAAGAAAAAAATATATTTGATGGTAATTTTTTTAAAATTTCAATTAATTTTTAAAAAATTTAAAAATTTAAAAATCTTTCTTCTTCTTCAGTTTTCAATTTTTTTGCTCCCAAAATTTTTAAAACATTTATTAGAATGTCCTTTATAACTTTAAGGATCGATTTTGCAATTAATGAATTAGTTTTAAAGAAAAAAAATAAAATGCATCTACATACGTAAAAAACTGAAAAAAAACATGATTTCCATTACATTTTTAGTCGTAGTATTTTTTTTTTCCAAAATATTACAAAATCCATCCTTGATTCTATTAAGTTATATATAATAACCATTCAGTAAAAATATCATTCAGTTTGGTGCATATTTGTCAAAGTTTTAGGAATTTAAGTAAAAGGATTTATTGAAAAAGTGGAAACTGAGAAAACGCAGTTTAAAGAATGTAAAGTCTTAAAATGGTTATAAAAACCTTTCGAATTTTTTTAATATTTTTTATACTTGATGTCAGTACATATATGTCTAAAATTAAACTTATTTCAATTCCATTGTGTAATATAAACAATAATTATAAGCTTTTATTTAAAACCTTACCTGACCAGAAATACCGCATGAAAAATCATAAAATATAAATACTGCTTTCCTTTAACAGTTTTCATTCATTATCACATACTCAAAGCAATTTTAATATGTTAATCATTTGTAATATTACTAATAATACATTTCCAAACTATAATAATAATAATATTAAATGCTTGTTTAACTCAACTTTTTTAATAAACGGAGCAATTTTAATAAAGCATTTAAATTATTTTAAATTTTAGTAATCACAGAATCATTTTGCTTAAAACTGTCCAGCACCATATGTGATTCCTTCCCTTTTTTTGGCCACTTTGTCTCGTCTATATATTGCCATTTTAACTAATTTACGAGCAAGCTGGCTACTGTTATTTTTTTACTGCCTGGAGTTGCCATGTCACCTATGATTCCTTGCCACTGCCAATGCCTAACTATACTGATATCAAAGCCATGCTGGGAAGGAATAAACTCCTAAACAGCTATGCTTTTAAATTTTATCTTTTAGCTTTCAATTATTGCTATCTTTTAGCCATTATTTGCTTTCTTATGCCTAGTTTACTGCAATTTGCCATGTATTTGCCTTAATCCTGACAAAATAGCCATTATAATTGCCATAATATCATCTAATTCATAAAATTCTTCCTGTTTCACCCGATTAGGGTGTTGATGCACAGAGCATCATCTCTTTTTGGCAATCAGCCTAAGGTTAATAGATTAGTAAAGACTCCAAGAAGTCGATGCTAATATTGAACTAATTGAAATGAAAATGAAAAGCGAACTGTTGTTTGTTTACTTAATGCTGTATTGATTGTAGCAATTTCGCTGAGAGATAGAACTATTTTATCTGTTTTGAATTGAGTTTTTGCTAAACATTTGAGAAATAGTGCGAATATCTGTGAAGAAATATTTCAGCATTTTAATTTATTTCTTGTGGAACGAATAAATGTTTGTTAACTTTTTACGACTTGTGCATTCAATATAACCCGTACGCAAGTAACAATTTTTTGTGTCAGGAGTGGGGTTTTTGAATGCCATTAACTAGAGCAATGGAAGAACAATTAAGGCAATTCATGGCAGCCTTTGCTGCATTTAAAGAAGAAATTAAAGCTGGCCAAGAATCTGTTAAAGATGAAATGAATTCTGTTCA
>KK116536.1:6698-111352 GCA_000611955.2 Stegodyphus mimosarum | reverse complement strand
TACACTTCTCAAGTTTTATTTATTCTACTTTAATTTCACATTTAAAGGCTTAGAAATAATTACAATCAGTTTGTTTATTCTTTAGTAACATACATTACTTTCGAGCGAATGAAGCTGAATTACATTGCAGAAGTAGAAAAGCCATAACATTTCTAAAAATATGTCATTATATGCTATTTAAATGAATACATGTAACTGCAGATTATATTTCAACCTAAATTTCTTAGCTCATAACTATCGCGCTACCTTGCTGCTCTCACAATAAATAAATTTAAAACTTCAGTTACATACTACTATCTCATTTGTAATTGAAAAGAATATTTTTCTCTGTATATTGCACAAACAGAAGTTTTATACCCTGCTGACATTACGCTGCTCGTTGTTTTTTCTGTAAGAAGTATACTTTTATGAGCTGACCTTGTTACGCGGGAGAAGTATAATTTAAGCATTATAACTTTGTATGTGAAAACTTTTACTGAACTGTGTCACTAGTCAGCAGTTACGTAACTTATCAGGGAATCGCTTGCTTATAGATATGTTGGAAGTTATAGAGATCTTTTGTTATTTGCGTTATTTTCAAGAATTCAGTATATTAGACATAACAGAACAAAGCAGAACAAAGGAATTTATAGTTGGAAATGCCCGTTGCCTTAATCCACGATTTTCGCATAATCTCATTCCACAACACTTCCAGCTACTTCCGAAGCAATTCTGTCAGCTATTTAATAAGCAGTAATAACTGCCCAATGACCTGGCAAACTATTTTTCATTGCCTTAAGGAAGTATATCTTCTAACGCGTTCTATCCAACTTATCATCTTTAATTATTTATAATGCGCAATGACCTCATATTCAACGAGTAATTTAGCATTTCTTTTGCAACAAGTGGGTAAAATTCTATGTGTATGGCGCCTAAGTGACGAAGTGGTAAATACCGCTAAACGTGTCGAGGCTTATTGGCCAGATCTCAATTGCAGGTTATAGAGCTTCCGAGAGCAATCAGCCATATTAAAAATGCTTTTTTACTGCATACTGTGGACTGTTTAACTTTTATAATATCTGAAATTTTATATAATTTTATGATGCGTAGGAAAACCCCCTTAAATACGTGCATTAGAAATGGTGTAATTTAGAAGGAAAACACCCGTCTGCTTTAAGCGAACAACACAATTTCTGTGAGGTTCCGCCAGTCTTCCACGTTTTGATTTGTGAAAAAATGAAAATATCTGAGACATCAACGAACGTGATTTATAATGAGTCTCTTCAGACAAACGTATGACAGCTTTCAAAGGATTGAATAAGCACGGCAAACAATTCCCCAAGATTTTAACCCGTGATTCGCCTGTGAATTTCAGCGCCACATACAAGTGAATTCGTAACTTGTTTCGTTCAAAAAAAAATCGGTTAAAGAATATTATTGCTACCTATTGAAAATACTGCAGAAGAAACATCCAAGCGCAGCAGAATAAACAACGCATTGCTATTAAAAATACCGCGGCAGGGGGAAAAAAGCAAAAGAAAATATAGCTCTACGAAAAGTAGGCTTGAAAACTCGGTGATGGCAAAATTTCACAATTTCTGAAAATTTGTCGTACAAGTTATCATCATAAGTAAGAAGGACTGCTTATCATCACCTAACCACAAATCCTAGAGGTACAGATTTTCTGAGTTTAAGATGTTAATAATTTTGTGAAATGTATTTCAGCGAATTCAATTTTGAGTAAACTGTTCAAAGTATTTCGCTCGCCTTCTTCGCATGTCTTCGTGATGTAAGTGGTCAGCACGCTCGGCGCGTGTTCGAGAGGTTCGTGGTTCGAGTCCCGGCGAGGGTATTGCTTATTTTTCAAGTTTTCTGCTTTCAAAAAATACTTAAAATCTATACAGCTGAATACTTAAAGCAACCACTTAGGGTTCTAAATTATTTTAATTTTTTTGTAGAAGGAGTAGAAGCAGGTAGTCTTAGAGAAGTAATTTAAGAAAAAAAAATATTAATTTATATTCTCAGAACTCTCATTCATTATTTTGTGAAGTGATCGTCTTGGGCTGGTGGTCGGTGCAAGAGTATTCATTACGTTTTAATTTGCCCTAAAAATATAATTACTTATTTAAACAATCGCAGAAAAAATTTTTATTTCATTAATCAACCATCTATTATTGCTGATTTCCTTTAAAATCTTTCAATCATCTTCAATACCTATAATGTCATTTTTGCTGCGTTTCTGACGGTGGATGTTTGCAGGTTCTTTTTTTATTTTATTTCTATTTTTATATTTTATTTCCTACCACGATCTTATATCATTGTTTCATTCTTTTCATGTTTCAAATTGCAAAATTTTGTCATTCGTTTACTTTCTGTGACAAAGAACCTGTACCTTGATGTCATAGAACTGCGAAATGTTTCTTCTCTTTTCTATACCATGATGTTATACACACGACGATGTTTTCTTCATCAGTTCTTTTCTCCTCGATGTTTTTGTCCACGATATGTTTTGGGTGGATGCCAGTAAAGATGCAGCCACTTCACAATAATATGATGATTTTATTAGTTTGCTCGAAAAATTATAAGTTTTTCTATTTATTATATTCTTCACATAAATTTCAAGAAAATCTTACCATTGTCTTGGTGTTGCAATTTCGGTTTTATTCAGAATTTATTCGAAAATAAATGTCAAATCTATGACAAAATTGTTTTTCGTTTTTGGAATTGTAATTCATAGACAAGTGCAAATACCGTATGTATTATTATTTAACATGGGTTTAAAAAAACTGAGTTGCAGTTTTCATACTTAGTCAACATCTCGGAACCTAGACACTAGCTTATTGAAAAGACGCTAACTTGCGCAACTGAAGTGAGTTTTCGTAACACATTTTAAAGAACAAACCCTTGGAGATTTCCTCGAAATCTCACTTTAAAATTCAGAAAACGTCTTGAAGGAAGATCTATCTTAAATCCCTTGAGAGAAAGAAAGTCGTCTTATCCTGAATACCATTTTTTACCATCCTTCATGACATCAATGGTAAACCAAATGAAGGTTAGAGAGACAACTCGCGGAAGGAAAGATAAAATTTTTAAACAAAAATTTGAATAAAAGTAAATATATGCGGTAAACCGTCAAGGTAAACTATTCATAATATTTTATGCGTGCTTTTTCCTAAGTACATGCATTCGACATCAAATTTAATAGATTTTTAACCGATAAGGTAAAATGTTGATGGGAATAGTAGAAACAAAATATCATCCAAATACTTATTTCTTAATTCTGGGTGATTATTAGTTAAAAGCTGACAGATATTAGTGCAATATTTAATAAAATTATTAATTTGTTTCTTGATTCACATAAATTAGCCGATGAATATTACTCTAAGGTTTGCTAGTAAAGCTCAAATCTTTAGTCTAAACCTTCTGTAAATAGTCTAATTTATCTATTAGAATATTAGGACAAGATATTTACGCTAAAAGCTTTAAATAACCGTATCGATGGAACAAAGCAATGATAAGGTCACTTAACTACTGTAATTTTTTAAAATTACTGTTTGAGTGACTCAAGGATTCCAAACAATGCCAAGCAGCAAAACCTCTTCTTGTGAAAACGTTCAGCAAATTGGTAAACTCTAGCCTTGATAGAGCATTCCTTTCTCTGTACTTATTCCTAAGCGCAAACTTCTGATAAATCAAGATTTGTTTTCAGCAAGGCTCAGCAAATTTCATAGATTTATAGTCTATGTTGTTAAAATTATAATGGAAATGAAAGTTACAAAATATCAGAAACATATTTTTATATTTTAAAATTATTATTAAATAAATTAAATTTACGTGTTAAATTTATTATTTCTCAGAGTTATAGAAGACAGAACAGCATAAAACTTAAACTGTTAGAATAAAATTTGAAGAACGTTTAAAAGCTAATTTTAAAACAGAAAAAGAGAAATAAGCGATGTATGCATATAATATTTCATGAAAAATATATCGTTGGGCGTTTCAGTATATGTATTTGATTCTACAATTAATTCAAAAATGTGTATTAAGTGAGTAGCAACATAATGAATTTGATTGTTTGAAACTATTATTAATTTATGTAATTAAATTCTATGCTCGCAGTTTAGAGTCATTGTTTTCAGTGCATCCAAATTCTGGTGAACGGACTAGCTGCATGAACATTTTTTGTAATTTTTCTTAAATACAACCTATGCACAAGCAAGGTTCTGCTTCAAGGTCCTCTTGGAAGGCATCCCTCATTAAGCGGATTGCCCTAGTAAGTTTTATCATAGTCTAATATATTTTATAACTACTTATCAGTACTATTATTTCTATTTAAATGTTTTATTTAAAAATTAATTTTGTTTTAATAAACTGGCAATTCACCTCAAAATCTGATATTTTTCTCAGTAAATTTTGAAAGGGAACTTATTGAATCGTGAATGTGACTTCAATTAGGAATCTAATAATGCCTGCTATGATGTATTCAAGGCTTTGATGAGTTTTGTGCCTTCTCTCCATGTTACATTATATCTCAATCATACAATAGCCTAAGAAATAATGCAATCGACCATGTAATATTTAAGATAAATTTTTAAAAAGGCGGCTGCTTCTTTATAAATACACACATTGCCTCCAAATTAGAAAAGAAAAAAAATTAGTAGAATAGCAGTAAAGCTATCCAAACACAACATTATTCAGTGAGGCGTATTGTTAAAAATATTTGAAAAAATTCTTGTTTAACAACCATTCATTACAAGTTCTATTCCTTGAGTTGGCAAAACGTAATTTGGGTTTGCACAAATAGACAGCATTATGTTCGTTTTGTTATTGTTCTCTGAATCCTATAATTGTATTTCGTTTACGACTTCACATTTAAGTTAATTCAAAGACAAATTCCGGGTACTTTTATTTACAATTGTTAGTTCACAGTCAATTTTAACATGGGGTGCAACATTTAATATTTTCAACATATTTTACTTCTTTACTTTTCTAAAGGCAAGAGGCTCACGAAAAGGTATGTAATGTTTATGTTGTTAATTGCTTAACAGCACCTCTTTGGGGATACGAGACAGCATTCTAGGGGCTGCGAGAAAACATTTACATTTTCTATTTGAAAAAAATAAATAATTGCTTAAAAATTACACTCACGATATTAGCGCAAATGAAAAACATATTCCTGCACATTTGTCAATAATAAACCTGCAGCGCATATTGTTGACATATATGTGAAATATACGAAGAACTCTGAATCATTTGAAAATATTATACAGGTTATTTTATGGGTATTTTAGGAAGACAATTAAAAACTTCGGTAATATGGACTATAAAACGAAACTGTTTCAAATTGGGTAATGCACTGAAACCTGTTTTTGTGCGGTCTTTTCTTCGTGTGATTTTTTTGTTTGGGTACTAGCAGTCATATTATCATAATACTACCGCACAAAAAAGTAGCACAAATAAAAAATCGCACAAAACAGACCGCACGAAAACAGATTTGAGTGTCTGTAGGATGTGGAAGAACTGATGGAAGATCTTCCAGAACTGTGCACAAATCATGTTCTGGAAATGCAGTTTGAAAGCAATATTTTGAACAATATTTCATGCTCGACAATCAGTATGTTCCCAAAGTTTAGTTAAACTTCACTAACAGTGCCATTTGCGACAAAATTTGCGAGTCTGGATTTAGCCCCGCTTTGTCAATTAAAACAAATTTAGCAATCGCTTCTATGCACAATCAAATATGAGAATTAGTATTAGCAACAAAAGTACTAAAATTGTTTTTGAAAACTCTTATACAAAAAATAGGAACAAAAATGTCATTAATCCTTTTTTGAAAGATTTTTGTAATATTTTTTTTTCTATTTGTATATTTCATTTCTGTTTATAATGAAAATTTGATTATAGAACTTCTTTTAGACACTGCTTTAAGGAGTTAGAAAACATAATAAAAAATTTGAAGGGAGTGTGACATGAAAATTTTGGGAATCTAGTGGTGTAAGGCATAGATCAGAAGAGAGGTCATTCGTTTTAAGTGTCTGCCTTATGTTACAGCACCCAGTAATGAAGAGAGATATCATAAATTAATCATTTTCTGTTCTTTGATTTTGTTTTACTTGAGGTTTCATTAATTTATTTCTTTCTCTAAGAAAGTTGGCTTGAAACTGCATGTCTGTTTCTAGGTTGGAATCCCAGCAAACCCAAGACGTACCGTACAATGATGGCCTGTTAACTGCTACCGATACTTTTGTACCGTATGACCTAGGTTGTCGGTTTCAAATTTGTCAAAAATGCCTCTTGCAGGCAGATTCAGAGTCTGATAGCCGTAGAAATTACTCCTGCCATTGACAATTTTCAAGTGGTCATTATGTCGTAATCTGCAAAATTTAATTTCCATACTGGTTATCCTTGTGCTGGTACTTTCGAAAACGGTACGGTTAGGTTTCTCTGTCACTTACCTGTAAAATGGATTGCAATGGAAGCGAGCCGATGAATGATCATTACTGAAGAGGCTATAATTTCAGCATCTTCAATGAATGGCTGGCTGTCTATGATTTTCTAGCATTCTTCGGTAATGCAAAAACAGAGCTTTCGTACTTGGAACCATTTACATAAAAACTACAATAATTTAAACGTTTTGTATCTGTTCTTACATAATACAATGCACATATCTGCTTTGTACATTGTAGAGTATATACATCAACATCTACTGTAGAATTACATACGCGTATTCGCAGATTACAGTAACCGAAGCTTAATGCGATCGCGGTTAATGCTATCATTGGGATATTGTTATCGAATCGTAAAAGTCCCGCAAGTTTGCACGCAAAAACATGAAAAATACTTCTCTTATTATTATCAGCAATTAAATTACTATGATCAATATGTTATAGAATAAATTTATTTAAACCGCATTAAAGTCGCCCAATAAAGCCAAAATAAATTATAAAAATTAGGAAGTGACAAAGAAATATTGCCATGCAAGGGATTAAGTTACAAAACAGCTTGATTTTGATTTCAGTCAAATATTTAAAAAAAAAAAAAAAAAAAAAAAAAAAGAAGCCTTCGTTTGGCTTAGATTTTAAATATCTATCGATTGTGATGGCTATCAGACACACATCCTTTTTCTTCAGGAAAAAAACGCATTAACAGTAAAATAAATAGATAAATAAACAAAAATTCTACAAGAATCTTCCCTCTTTTTCTTGCTCCTAAAATTAAAATAATCCATGAAAAGGGTCCGCTAACATTCCTTTTTTTTGCCCATTACTACCTTGTAGAAAGCAAAGGAAGTACTGTAATCTCGAAATTTTCGAGTGTCATATTTTAGCCAAAACATCCATTTTGGGCGCTCTCGAAAACATTTGGAAGATTCCATTTGATCATATCTATACGTAAGGGCAGTATAAAGGGCTATTTTTTCCAAACGCTTTGTTAGATGACTTAAAATTGATTAAGATAGAATTTTTTCGTGACGTCTCTACGTACCTACGTATGAATGTATCTCGCATAATTGAAAAACAATTAGTCGTAGAACATTGAAATTTCTTTCACGAGACTGCTATACCAGATAGTTTTGCACCTCCGTTTATACAGATAAGAGGTTATTTATATATATTCCCAGCCCCTTTCCCTGCACGCTGAACTTAGTTTTTTAGTTCTTTATTCTTATAAGTTATTTAATTAGGCATTTTTTGCTTTAAATGTGATTGAATTATGTTGCTCTTATGTTCCTGTGAAAGTTTTTATGACTTTAGTTAATTTGCATTCAGTAGTTGTAGAATTATCAACAGTTTAAATGTTTAAGTGGCGCTAGGCCTAACGAGGCCTCAATCTGTTTACATTTGGAAATCTTAGTAGAATAATGAATTAAGTCTGTTGGTGCACCAACTTCAATGTCTCTTATCTCATTGGAACCAAAAATTAACTTTCAATTTTTTGTATGTAAAATACGACTTTCCGCTCTTTGGACGAATTGCTGGTTTTGGAGAAAAAACTCTAATTTTAAATGTAAAAAAAATAACTGTTTGTTTTATTGTTGTATTTACTTTTTAGTTTTCCATCTCCTTTGCAATTGTTAATAAACGTGTTTTGAGTTTTTACTTACATTTGAGTTGCCGCGAACTGTGAACTGAATTGATTGAATGAGAAATATTTATCTAATCAAATTCGAAGAAAGAAGTTTAAATAAAATAAAGCAAAAATTGTGTATAATTTGATAGGACGTAAAGGAAATCATGGGGTTTCCACACCAGAGTTTTTTTAAATTTTACATTGCCACTTTCTCTTACAGCGACAGATGCGTCCCAAATATTAAGATTAGGAGTTCAAGATCGTCCAAATAATTTCCAGAAACGTTTTGAACAGTTCATAAATGAATTTTGGGATTAAAGATTTTGTGAAAAGTTCACAAACATATTTTGTTCCTTTTTTGAGATTAAATTGCTTTAAAATATCTGTTCATACCATCATCATTCATTCAAAATATCTGGTTATACTTATATTAAACTAGTTAAATTCTATTGCTATTTTGGAGGGCATAATTTTCTCATCGTTTGATGTTATCATTCCGTGTTATAAAAATAGTTGTGGACTACCGTGATTACATTAAGCGACGCGTATTGAATTAAAAGACCTAGCTCTAGTAATTAGATCTTTCAACAGATCAGGATCATTCTCTATAAAAATCAGCTGTCTTGTGCATTGTCTTTTTCCATGAGCAGTTAATTGAAAGAAATTTTTACCTGCGTTGATACTGAGATTTTTAAGACAAATTACGTTTATTTTATTACTTCTGATGAATAATTTAAGTATGCATGATCCCTGTCTCCTGATCCTTTTAAGTGAGCTAAATCCTTAAAAAATTCTTTAAATTTATTTTCTTCTTAAATTTAAATTTATTTTAAACTTAAAAAATCTTTTAAGTTTATATTTTTTAAAATTTTTATTTATAATTTTTTAATCTTTCTTCTTTTTTAAAATCTTTGAAGTACGGTAAATTTTCATCGTAACTAAACATACATTCTTAATTTTTATTTTAAAAAAGAGTATAAATCATAATCAAGTGTAAATTCTATTTATTTCTAGTCTTCTGAAAAGTCTTTAAAATGTAGCTGAAATATGCCTCATCGCATCTAAATATTTATTTTGAAAAAACTTCATGACATGAGTTCTATTTCCTTTTCAGTGTTGTAAAGTATTCGGCATGATTATGGGTCACATCGGGCGGCCGAAAATAACACTCGTTTTAAAGTTCTATTTTAAAGCAATAGCCTACAATTACTATCTTCCCATATATCACCAGTGAAAATGACCGTTGATGGGCAACGATATCCTTTGATTTCATTTAATTTTAGAAATCTGTTTTACTGCGCCTGTAAAACACGAGTAGCCTATGCGTTGACTCCCAATACACATTAGTCCCTAGGAATCAATGACAAGTCCTAGTCACCAGTGACTGCAGGTCACAAGTTGCGATGGCCATGGCGCTTCTCAGCGTATTTTATTTTAAAATGTTTTTTAATTTGCTGCAATTTGCAATATTAGTGCTGTGTGAGTTCACCGTAAATGAGTAAATCTCTACGTCAACTATAACCAATAACCGTAACAACAAAACGAAGTTTCGACTGAAATTTAATTAAAAATTCTATAGAGATTTACTGATTGGTTTACATCATAGCCGAGAGTGACTGTCAACTTCAAGTCACAGGTGAGTAACAATCTTGATGGATACTTGTGCTGTTTAATTTTAAATAATATGTATAGATGAACAGAGTGCGTATGTATAGCAAAGTCAGTTGACCTCCAGTGACCGTTAGCGTATATATTTTGATGTCACTACAGGCTTCTAGACTCTTTGATTTTAGTGTTAATTTCTACTATTGGTGCAACAATATTTCATCACGATGAGTTGGTGTAGAAATGGATGAAATATTACCACTATGAAGCTGTGTAATGTGTGCCACAATAACAAAAGTTCGTTCATGAGTACATTCAATGTTCAGAAAATTTCAGGAAATCTCCTAATAAACCCACATCTACAGTCAAAACACGACTATTATTATACATTAAATAGTTATTATGATTTAGACATTTAACATCACTTCTCCTTTTCCGTTTCCTTACCAGAAATATAAGTGAGTTACAGAGCATTTAAGTCGACGGTTTTGAATTGTAAGACAGATTGATTCTTCCTGTGTACTAGGTTTCGCCAACTCTGACAAGAGTGTAATTCTTCTGCTTTGTATTGTTGCTGATGATATTTAATTGTTACACCAGTGAGAAATTTTCAGCCAAATTAGAATTTTGAATAAATTGTGTAGGCTGTCACGAATAGGCTTACACTGCTGTGCAAAAATTAAGGACGAGACGCTTTTTTCAATATAACTTTGTACAAAAGCTTTCCAAATCAACACATTTAATACCGTAAGATCCCCAATACGTATGGACATGAGTAATATAAGCAACACTTACTAAAAGAGAAATCAGAGGAATAAAAAGAAGCTTTATTGAAAAAGTAGCATGGAGCGCAATGCGACTGAAGGCCGAAACATCCCTGTGATGGGTGTCCAGCAAGAAATATCCGGTCTTTAATAGGGGGTATGATCTCCCCTGACTGCTAGGCAGGTTTCACATCATTCGTGCATGCTGGATATGTGGTTGTTAATGAGCTGTTGAGACACTGCTGCTCGTTCCTCTTGTAGCACCAATCTCAGTTTCGGAATCGTTACTGGCGATAAGTTACGTGCTGCCACGGGTCTCCCTAGTAAGTTCCGTACATGCTTGACGAGATTTAGATCCAGAGACCTTGCCGACCAATCCATGTGTTCAATATCTTCACTCTCCAACAGCTCTTCGACAGTAACTGTGCGATGAGGTGGAGCGTTGTCGTCCATGAAGAGGGACTGAGGACCCATAGCCCTTGTGAAGAAGGACCTCGTTACAATAGCAGTCCCAGGTGACGAACCTCCTTGGGAGATGTGAAGGTCGGTCCGGCTACCAAGTATTATGTCTGCTCGAACGAGAATTCCGCGACCTCCAAAACAGTCCCTTTTGATGATGTTGAAGGGGTTATTGCGTGTTCCCCGCTCTGTCCAGATATGTATGTGTCTAGAATCGCAACTCATACTAATTCTGCTCTTATCTGTAAAGAGTACTCGTCCCCATTCTTTGTCTCTCCAATCCAGGTGTTCTCGGTACCACAGAGAACGCCTTCTTCGATGGGCAGGCGTTAGAGGTATACACCGTACAGGGCGTCATGCAAACAGACCACCACCGTGCAGTCTTCTGGCCACGGTAAAACGCGATATCGGTCGTCCAGTCGCCTGTGTCGTGTGTCTAGCGATTTCTCCCGCCTGTTTCTTCTGGCCTGTAAGGCAATATACCGGTCATCTGCGGGTGTGGTTCCTCGTAGACGACCACTACTAAACCCCCGGATAGCTGTTCCTGTAGTTCGAAATTGTCTCCAAAGTCATGAAACGATGCTGTGAGCAATTCCGAACTCTGCAGCCACACTTGTCACACTGCGGCCTTCCTCCAAGTTCCCAATGATTCGACCTCGGGTAAAAGCATCCAGATGTCGTTTAACAGATTGATTATTCGCCATTTCTCGCTGAGGCAGCAACTCGGTGTGATTTTAACTGCTATACGTCGTGCAATCTCTTTTATACTGATCTTACTGATCTTACACCGACAACATGCTTTATACTACTCAGACACTTCCCCATTACGTCTACCTGCATATCTGCGCATGTGCTACCGTACATCACCTTACTTAATCTCCTGATTGGTCTTTCTGTGCGCTCTGCCTCTTCGTTCAGCTGATATGCTAATTTTTCGACTTCGTCCTTAATTTTTGCACACCAGTGTAGTTTAACTTTTGAATTTAATTTTTACTTTAAGTTACAACGCCATAAGTGGTGGCTAATTTTATAAGTACGGGCGTGCATTTTATATTTTATAGAAAAACTATTTTGACCTTCTCAACTCCCTGTCGGTAACTTCAGACACAGCAATAATTCGGTGATTTTTGGAACACAATGTATTTCTTTCTTCCTTCATTTTCTTCATAATTTAATTTTGTGCTATTATTAAAGTTCAAAAAATCTTTATTTTAATTTCTAATTTTGAAGTACTGATTATGTTAATAATGAAACAAATGTTCGTAATGCGTGTAATGTAGTGCGGCAGTGTAATGTAAATAATTTAAGATTTTTATAAGTAGGCAATATACCTTTCATTCGCCGAGAGTATTAACCATTTGAAAAAGTATTAAGAGTGATTTTTTTAACTTTGGGCTTTTCCTTCTGTCAGATCTGTAAGTGGCTAGACAGAGCTGCAAATAAAAGCTAAAATTTTCGACACTTCGAGCTTTGGACAGATCGAATGGCCAACTTTTGACTTTGGCTACTACAGATTTGAATTAGGAACTAAGCATTTTGTTTGTAAGCATTTATTATTCTATTAACATTGAAGAAACACAGACAATTGTTATTTCGTTTTATGCTTTATGTATCATATTTGAAGCTTCTACGTTTTTTATATAAATTTTGGAAGACAGTACTAAATGCAAACGAAATATTAAGCTGTATGTTATAATTCCATGCTTCAGTTAAAAATAGTTTGATTTTGAACTGGATTTTTAACATGGATCCGCTCTGAATCAGAGTACATAATGCGGAGTTATTATCATATATACATATGTGAAGTAAAACGAAAAAGGAAAGAAATTTAAAAAGAAAACCATACGTTTCTACCGAAAACTGTTTATCTTCTGTTGCAAATATGAAATAAATTCTATTCGATTGCAAGTATTAGTTCTGTGTTTAAAAATGAAATGAAAAATGAAACAAATTTAGTGAAAGCATCTTAAAATATATTTAAGCATTTATTATTGGAAACACAGAAACAATTTTTTGAGCTTCCATACGTAAAAATTATAGTCATACATATTGCTGAGAAAGATGACATAATAACAATTCTCAGAACTAATGTCGATTAAATGGACGAAGCATACTATCGATGAAGATTCATTTTGTACATACATTACGTTGACAGCTAAAATTAGTAGCTGCCTAATCAGTAGCCAGTTCTTCCATATGATTGCCGATCATGACGACATAAAAGTTACGTCTGACATAAATACAAAAAAAAATTTCTCTTCTATCAATAAAAGCAGGATTCTGAAAAACTAAAACCTTCCGCAGATATCAATCAAGTATGAGAGAGAAAGCTTTCTTTTCCCTTTGTTTCCTATTAGAAGTTCTGTGGCAGCTTAAAATTTCATGAAGCAAAGCATTGGTATGCATTAGCAAAGATGTAATAAGTCGAAAGAAAATGCATTAAATTCATTCACGTAAAAGAACTGCCTTTTACTATTTAGACATCTGAAAATATAATTCATTTGCATTCTAACTGCTTGAGCTATAATGAAATCAAGAAAAACGACGAACAGGAAAATGTAATTCAAACAATAATATTTTTGAAGAAATACGAAAGTAAAATAAAAAAAAATTGCCAAATTTTGAGCATTTTTACAGTTATTTTACTTTGAAATATTTGAAACGTATGTTATTAATTTATATTATTTACTTCAGTTTAACATAATAATTATATTTTTATAAAAATAAAGGTTCATTAAAGCAAGTTTTGATTTACATTTGGAGATATTTTACGTTTGTGTAGTAGAATACTACCATATATTCACCGGAAGAAGATAGAACAATGTGCTTATGATTTTACTGAATATTTTGAGTCGGTATATTTTTGCAGTGCATTTTTACTTGATTTTAGAGAATTTGTACGAGTATGATATTAAAACTTCACTACATATTTGTAAGCGATTTGTAATTAACTATTGCATAAGAGAATTAATTTTTTTTTTGTTGCGCTGATGAAGCATTATAATACTATTGTTAAAATGTGCAAGTGCAGTTTCATTTAAGTGTAGTTCCTGAAAACTTAAGATATACAGCGGAGATTTTAAAAATATCCTTTTAGATAGCTAATTGTGTGCCTAATATGGAATCAGAAACAGAAATGAAAGAGTTTTTAAATAAATCACGAATGATTATGGCTTCGGGTTACCTTAATTTAAGGTTCTGGAAATCCAATATAAGAAACTTTGTGCCTGAGAAAGATTTCTCCACATGAGAAAATGTGTCAGTTGTGAGCTTTGTATGGCATACAGATACAGATTCTAAACTTGAAAACACATCAAGATATAAAATTCCATGTGCCAGTTACTAAAAGACTAATTTTAGCTGCAGCTAACCAGGACGTACGGCTTCTGTAATGTTGATACCAAAAAATGGCTTTACAGAAAATTTGGAATTTAAGGCTTAAATGGAACAATGTACTTCCGGATGATTTAGCCAAAAAATTTAGGTTTTGGCAGAAAACGTTGTACTTACTTTTCAGTGTCCAAATACCTTGATGAATAGGCATCAGATCTATAAATAAATCAGTCAGTTAAGTATACATATCTTTTGTGACAGTAGTAAACGTGCGTATGGTGCGTGCGTCTTTTTGAGAGTTTAAAATGGCAAGAAGATAAATGTTTATTTGATCCACGCAAGATCTAGAGTAGTGTCTTTAAAAGCACTACGATTTCTCTTTTAGAACTTCTTGCTTACAGAATAAGTAATGTAATGTAATATACGTGTGTGCCGCACCAATTCGAAGGTGCAATTCGAAGGTCCAACAAATAATCTTTCCTTTTTCCCGAGGTGTTCCATTTCTCTTTCCAGCAGTCATAATAGAAATCCTTGATTTTACCAATAACAATTCTTTTTGATGCTTGGATATCGAACGCATCCCGGCATTACCCATAACAGACTCTTTCACCAGCATGTCAGCCCTCTCATTGCAAATAACAGCAACATGGGCTTTGACACAATTCATTTATCTTCATGTATTTTTTTTAAGATCACGTGCGTAGATGCATAAAGTCTACCGTATTTTTCTATTTCTAAAATAGCTGCATTTAAAAATTTGTAGAACAAGAAATGGTGTGAAAAGTAAATGTTTGCTTTTTAAAAGTGTTGTCTCAGATTTATGTGCCTGGTAATTTTTCCTTAAGCAGCGGTGCTGAATCAATTACAAAAGAAATGAAACATTTAAGAAAGAGATTAATGCTTTAAAGATATTGCTTTCGTTTATATCTTTAAAGAGGGAGTTATGTTAATAGTTAATATATTTTATTTATTTTTATATTCAGACCCTTCACGATCTCATTCTTTTTAAATTGAAGGCACTTAAGAAATTTTACTTTCAAATTTGCACTTCAAGAGAGGATTTAATACTTTTTCTCCCTTTAGGTCTCCCAAGACTTGTAAATGTTCTTGGATGCCATTAATTTCCCATTAGAGTTGTATTTGATGAAACTGAGGTATTTTTCCTATAATGGTCTTACTTTACGAAGTGTCAAAAATCTCTTTTTCTCTTTGAAGAGAATTTAAATTATCTTAAAAAAACATCAACTGCATCACAAAATTTACGCATAAATTTATGCTTTAAATCGTTCAAAAGTGTTCTTTGTGCGGTGTAACAGTTAACATAAATAAGATAGAGTTAACGTAGAGAACAGCAACAAACAGTTAACATAAAGTTAAACATAAATAAGATAACTTACCAAATAGAAATTAGCAGGAAAATATTTCGTAAGCAAAATTTATAGAGTTCTTATTAGCGATTATTAATATTGATATAGTTTTTCTTAAGAACAGAATGGTTTCCATCTTTAATTCAAATGCATATTAACATCTATTTACTGATCGGAGTGTCTGACAATATTATATCTCACATTCATCCGTGAGTAATTGATGAGCATGTTTATTTGAGTTATCTGAAGTAAGTTACATATTTGTATTAATACAATACATTATTCAAACATTTACAAATCATATTATATTCAGTTAATAATAATATAATATTTATTTTGTTTTATTCCTGATTGATTGCCAAAGATCTTCGTTATAATTATGTTACACATACAGCTATTCTTTGAACTTGAAACGGAATATTTATATATTTTTGATGCAGCCGATTGGAACCAAAAAGGAAGGGGCACAATTACATGTTATAGCAACCCTATATACATATTTCAAAGTACTGAGGCTACTCGTTTTTGAGTTATGCAAGATAAATTCATACGTGTGTGTGTACAGACTTCACGAAAGAAATTTCTCCGATTTACAATCCGTTTTGCGAAAAGGGTCCTTTTTTCTGCTCTTACAGACAGATGTCGCGTAAAACCATCGTTAAATTGCATTCAATGGCAGTCAAAATCAATATTTTCATTGAAATACGTGTGATACCCGAATTGTTTCGAGATTACAATACTTTCTTTACTTCGTAGAAGAAAGTAAAAAGGGTCATATTACCTTAAATTACATATGGAAACGAAGCTTTTATTTTATAAACCAACAATGAGAACTGATTTACGTGATTGGCTAGAATGAAAAATGAATATTTTGCTGTTAAAATACTCTTTTGAAAATCATAACGAATTTATATATGCTTTGAAAAAAAGTCTAATTTCTACGTAAAGTATTGCAATATGTTTAATCTTTTTAATTACGTTTTTGTAGAATATCTTCAAAACATCAGGATTAAAAATTATCAAATTAATATACTTGTACAGCTATTATACAATTACACAACTTTCGTTTCAAAATTTTCTCACAGCATTCTTTGTTTTATCTCTAGCAACTGCAAAACTACTAGATCGAATTATAACATTAAAGGAAACGGAGACACAAAAAATGTGAACTGTACGAAAATGCCATAAGGTTCCTGAACTAACACTAAAAATAGGTTTCTGAACTAAAACGCAATATTGAAGCAAAATTAATTGCTTCAAGCATTACAGTCTTGCTCTGTTTTTGTTAATACTTCAACATTTGATTTCTAAATGGGAAAATGGGAAAATTCAGTATACGAGAGTGGCTTTCTTATTCATTACACATGAAAATTTCTGCGATCTTTTAATGTATTCGATTTCAGTTTGGATGTATATTGAAAGAAAAGGAATCAAGGTACAAAGTGAAAGAATCATTCTTTAAATATAACTAAGAAAATACAATTTATTCATGACATTCGGCGGAACTTTGGAATTTCAGAGCTAAACCCGTAATGCTCGAAGGGTTAAACCTTTCCTTTAAAATTTTAGTACATTTGAAAAAAAAAAGAATCTTTATTTGATGTGATATTTTGATAATGGATATAAAGCTTCGATTAAATGATGATCCATAGCTGAGTTTCTTCAAAATTTTCAGAAATCTTCTTGCCACATTTTTTAGTAATTCAAATAACACATCAGCAATAGCAAAAGAGAAGCAAGAATTTGGAATCAAGAAAAATATTATTTCTTCCCTTCTTGAAATGCATTTCTACATAAATGTTTTAGCTTTGAATATCTGATAACTGCTTTCTTTCATGAACTCGCAATATCTTGGTCTAAAAATGGTAACAGCCTTTTGAAACACAGAAGTAATACCGGGTTAAACGCAGATGTGTTAATTTGCTTCTATTCAGGCATATAAGCCATAATTTGGGAATAGGTATGTTTCGCCTTTAGAAAACTCCCATACGCATACTTATACACGGGGACTCTCTTAAAAATATGAGTAAAAAACAAAATATCAACTCATATATATTTTATTTCAAAAGCAAGATTTTTTAGAAACACCTTTTACTTCTGCTCTTGTTCCAGCTTTCAAACTCTGCTCCAATATTCAAAAGAATAAATTTGCTGAACATTCGTAATTTAACTTGGTTTAAATCTCATACGACTCGCTAGCTGCAGGATGTTTTCGATGTTTTTCGTTGGAAACAGTTCCTTAAGAATGCTCTTCAGAAAGATATCTTTCCTGAAAGCAGACAGCCTCAACTTGCTTTGCCGTAACTGACTGACGAAACCTGCTTCTAATTTCATTATTCCCTTTTTACTTTACACTCTGACAGTATCATTTTTTAACTAAAGAACGAGTCTAACATAGATTGCAGCAAAGGCTTGGGATGTTATTTTTCTGTCATGAAATCCATGACTAGCACCAAATGTTTTCAGTTATTAAAATGTCAAATTTCAACTCTTTTGAATGAACTCTCTGTCTTTTCATTTAACTGGTCTTCTTCCACTATTATTATTAATAAACCAAACACTTCCGTTGACATTTTAGTATTACTTGTTATTTAACACGTTTTCACAGTGGTGATTGTTCTTCCCCATGTTGATTTTGAGTACAGCTCGTTTTCTCAAAAGATCATTTTTTGGATAGTGTTATATACTAAGCTGTAAAATACTAGTAGTTTAAACAAATATGAATTTCGTTGTGTTTGTACCTTTTTAAATTTCGTTTCAACAACCCGAAGAACCTTGCTACTGGTGAAGCTATGTTGTGTAATCAGAAATTCAAGTAAACACATAAAATCACTAATACTAACTTAGTTTATTACTTTCCTTAAAACACTGATATCAAACAAATTTACTAACATAAAATTATACTAGTCCCCGGGAACTACCTTATTTAGTTTAGAAAACAAATAGCTAAACATTTATATATTTTCCACAAATACTGCAATCTTAGACAGTAACCACTTCAATTCAAATACTATTGTTTAAGTAATAACTATTTTTATGAGTTAAGATACAAATTAAAATTTTCTATTTCATTTTTCAGTTGTAAGGTTCTTACACCTTATTTATCCCAGAACAAGAGAAAATTCAAATAATGAAGTACAGAGTTAAGTACCTATAGTATTGCACCATAAGGGGAAAAAAAAATTATACCTTTAACTAGAGCAATTTAAGACTGCTCACAAATTTCTTCAGATCTCAGTTAAATCAGCAAATCTTCAAAAATATTAAAGATTTAAATTTTCTACCTTTCAAAATTCTTTACAGCAAACATTTAAATAAAAGTTAAATTCTGATAATAATAGAATCTTTAAAAAAATTCAAGAAATAATTAAACCAGAGAATTTTGGATGAAAAAAAAATCTTTAAGAATTTAAGTTAACATTAAAGTTCAAAAAGAAAAACTTCTTAACTGACGGAAGATGTGAACCTGGAGATTTGGGGGTTCGACGGCAGCTTGGCGGACACCGAACATTCGAAGAATACCCAGTACGCAGGAACTTGGAAGTTTCATCCAGCCTTCTGTATTACGAACTTCAGAGCCATCAGGAAACTCAGGTCGGAACACAGGTTGCTTGGCTATTGATTTTTTCTGTTCTTATAAATTGAAGAAGCGGACTGAGTCTTCATCAGATGGTAGAATTGACGAAGAAATATTTACTTTCCATTTTGAAGGACATTATTTCTGTGGTAGTTGAAGCATGGAAATATAATTTTCTTTCATTTCCTTTTCTATTGCAGAATTATTTCATTTACATTTTTGAAGGACTATTTCCGAAGCCATGGAGTAAGACGTGACAGGAGCCATAAGCCCCCCGTTAAAAAAACAAATTCATCCTTTCTGTTGCAGCAACAAGATGCCCAAGGCGCCCGAGAAAGTTATCTTCTTGTCAGCCGAATGCAAAAACGAAAACGTCCCAACAGCTTCGCAATCCCACCTGCACCCGCTTTTTGTCAGGTCCGGACACTAGATATCGCCAAAACTCGCCAAAAGGGTGAATAAACTGAAACTCTACCCCTCACACAAACCCCTGCTAATATCGTCCAAAAATCGAGGAGTTGAACTGGAACAAAAATCCGAATCTCGCCAAGCCCGCCAAAAGAAGAACCAAGAATTCGACGTAGGCGTGGGAAAACCAGCAAACCTAGGCAACGGACAAAAATTCCTAAGCAAAGGCTTGGAAATCAACTGCAAAAGTGACGCTTTTCAATCCTTTCCCCCTCAACCAAAAAAAATACTCGAAGTGCAAAAATTCGTTGAATAATTAACTGTAACTTAAAAACTGTTTAAGCTAGAGACTTGAAAGTACTCTTAAATTAAAAGGCTAATTTTTCTGCATCCAATGATATAAGTTAAATGAGAATCAACCTAAGTTAAGTAATTTTAAATCAAGTTTATTACCTACGAAAGCACCTAATTCCATTGTCTGTTTCAACGCGTTTACGAGTAACCAGTGGAAGAGACGTACAAATCTTAAAGTACCAAAACCACTAATTAAAATTAAACCAAAGCAAATATAAATACAAGATATTAAATAAAATAACGTTGTGTAGCATAAATTTAGAATAATGAAAATTAATCTTAAGTCAAACTTAAATAATTAAGTGTTACATGAAAATTTGCTACACAACATCCCTCCCGTGATCGGGGAAAAATTTTTGGCAAGCCAAAAATTTTCCGACACACAGTCAATGGAAAAAGGTTTACAAAGTGTTCAATTATACGAAGTAGTAAGTAAGGTGTTGGTATAATCACTTGTCAATCACAGAAAAGGATACCAGGTATCATCATAATCAAATCCTACCATAAAAAAATGGTTAGCAAAAAAATATATATATAAACAACTGTATGTAAGAGGGTCAAGAAGTCTTCCTGGAGTACAACTAAATACAAATCAATCAAAAAGTGTTGGCAAGCAACAAGTGACACGCCCTGAAATAAAAACGTAAACAAATTGTAATCAACACGATACCCCCCATAAACAACTAAAGTGAAAAGTAAATAAACAAATACCACTAAGTATACGGGTGTTCGAAACCAAAACAAATCAAGAGCTAAAAGCGCTTGACACAAAACATAATGCAAACAGGCTACTAATTACCTGCAAAATCAATCACCAAATAAAAGTGACACTACAAACCCGAAAGAAAGTTTGTAAGGAAATGCCTACAGTATCAACCATAAATTCTCCCTAACAGTACACATAATTTCAATTCCCTAACGACTGGCACCCCAATATTAAAAGAGTGCAAAAGAATAACACTGCAACTGTACAGCGCAAACTAAACTACAAATCAATCCCTGGCAAAAATCAAATGAGTTGCATAATCTAAGGACAAGACAATCACCATGAAGGTGGGAAGAAAACCATCAAGTCAAAATTCTAACCTAAACAAGTCCCTGGTACCAAGAAATGGGACAACCAAAACAAAAAATTTTGAACTTAAAGAAGTGGAGACAACCCACAAGGACCAGCCCTGCAAAAACCTCCAAAAAAAAACAAACCAGGCTATTGAGACTAGAAGGTTAAATTCCAAGACAACATGATCACTACCTCACATGCCTAAACATGTAAAAACCCAAAAGCAACACTCGACCAAAGATAAACCAAGAATACTACACAACCATACTAAGTAATACAAAATTAGCTACATAGAATACAATTACCAATAAAATGACTACTACTACTACTGAATTTTATACAAATCAAATTACAGACTTTCGAACATGGCAAATCACTTTTTATACACGAAACCATGTGCATCCCTTGGCCTTAAATGATAAGGTGAATCGTGCGACAAATTCTGTACGTTGTCCGATGAAATTATGTCATCCCTCTGTAACGTGGGAAAATTTATTCTCTCAGGAACTCTCGTGAGCCTGTCCACGTGTATCGTCTGAATCTGAGCAGGATTTGAGATGGACGCAATTTTATAGTTGACTTTAGTCACTTGCTCAATAACCCTGAAAGGCCCCTGATTCAACTTGGAGAGTTTTCTAGCCATACCAGGCTGAACTACAGGAGTGTATAAATACACCATATCTCCCACTTTTATCTCCTTATCATGCGAAATCTTTTCACGTGAAATTTCTTGCTTATCTGCAGCCTCCGTTAAATTCTGATTTACTACTTTAAAAGCCTTTTGTAATCTCAAGATTAAATCTTTAGAATAGTTGTTTGTGTCATCATAGGTTCTAAAAGTGGTTTGCAATAATAAATCAATAGGCAAACAAAGATCCCTGCCATATAAAATGAAAGCTGGGCACTCCTGAAGTGCACTATGACGACCAGTTCTGTGAGCCAATAAGGCAAAAGGCAGATGTCTATCCCAATCCTCCTGCGTTTGTGACACTAAGTGACTAAGTGAGTTAATTAAAGTGGCATTCAACCTCTCAACTACACCATCAGATTGTGGGTGATAACTCGTAGTAGTATGTTTAGTAACCCCCAATTTCTTATAAACTTCCATTATAGCTTGAGAAATAAAATTAGTACCCTTATCTGTAACAATGTGCTGAGGTACCCCATGAGTTGAAATAAACTGTTCCAATTTCTCAATAATGGATCTGGATGTGGTATCCTGCAAAGGATAAGCCTCAGGCCAACGTGAAAAATAGTCAGTTACGACCAAAATATATTTATTGCCTGCCAGGGTAACTGGAAGGGGACCCACTATATCCATCGCAATTCGCTCAATGGGACGGGTAGCCATAGGCATTCTCATAAGGGGAGCCTTATGGGAAGGTCTATGACCCCTCCTCTGGATACAGGAGTGACAGGACTGAATGTAATTATGTATCTGCTTATGCATGCCCTTCCAGAAAAATGACTTCTGAACACGATGAAGTGTTCTGTGATAGCCTGAGTGTGCAGCCGTAGGTGAATCATGATGTTCCTGCAAGATTCTGGACACTAGTGTTTTAGGAACAACTAGCCTATCTTGTTTCTGCCACCGTGAACTGGGTTTCTTGTACTTGCAATATAAAATATCTTCCTTTACAAAAAATATCTGAGAATTAGGCGTTGGAGACTTGTTATTCTTAAGATCAATTAAAATTTGCTGGCAAAAAGGATCAGAAGCTTGCTCTTTCTTAAATAATTCCAACAATTCAGATGTAAAGGAAGTCTGAACTAATTGTGTAACATTTACTGCTCTTGATAAGTAATCAGCTGTTAAATTCAATCTACCTGGCTTATGAATAATTTTATAATCAAACTGGGATAAACCCATAATCCAACGTGCAATTCTAGAAGTAGGATCCTTAAGTTTTAAAACATGTGATAATGAAGCTTGATCAGAATACACTGTAAAAGGTTTACCAAGAAGATATTGTCTAAAATGAGCTGTGGCCCAAACAACTGCCAAAATTTCCCTCTCTACAGTACTGTAACGTGTTTCAGGACCTTTCAATTTCCTACTCGCATAACATATTGGATGCTGAAAACCATTTGAATCTTCCTGACATAAGACTGCACCCAGTGCATAATTAGATGCATCAGTACACAGAGAAAAAGGGTTATTAAAATTTGGTAATGCCAAAATAGGTTCATTCAGAAGTTCAGCTTTTAGAATATCAAATGCCTGCTGAGCTTCCTTCGACCAATAAAAGGGAACCTTATCTTTAGTTAACTGAGTTAAAGGGAGTGCCTTTTGGGCAAAATTCGGAATGAACCTTCTGTAAAAGCCAATAAGGCCTAAAAAGCGCCTAACTTCCTTTCTATTTTTAGGTGCAACAAAACCCTGGATAACTTTTAGATTCTTATCGTCAGGCTGAATAATACCCTTAGTAACTTTGTAGCCTAAGTAAGTTATTTGTTCTTTCAAAAAATGACATTTCGAAGGTTTAAGTTTCAAATTGTGCTGCTTCAATCTGTCAAAAACTAACTTTAATTTCTCTAAATGTTCCTCAAAAGTTTTGGAAGCAATGACAATATCATCAATGTAAATTCCTATTTTTAGTGGTGAAAGATTTGCCAAAACGATAGACATCAGCCTTTGAAAAGAACTTGGTGCATTCCTGAGGCCAAAAGGCGTTCGTAACCACTCATAGTGCCCAGAAGGAGTAGAAAAACCACTTTTGAAGGTATCATCCGGATGTATTTTCATCTGGAAAAACCCTGATGTTAAATCAAGAGTGGAAAAATAATTTGCATCTCCTAACTGTTCTATCAATTCAATCATGGATGGCAGAGGAAAACTATCTTCGATTGTTTTTTCGTTCAACTTACGGAAGTCAGTGACCAAACGGTAGGTGTTATCAGCCTTTTTAACAAATAAAACAGGTGCACTGTAAGGGCTGTCACTTTCTTGAATGATGTTAGCTTCAAGCAGCTCTGCCACCTGTCTGTCGAGTTCATCCCTGAGATGGTAAGGGACTTTATAAGGCTTTTGCCTAACAGGAATATTGTCACGTAAGTTGATGTTATGCAAGATGGTGTCACACCCTGTTAATTCAGTAACTGAGGCAGCAAAGATGTTACTATATTGATTGAGAAGGTGTGATAATTGTTGTTGTTGCTGCTCAGGTAAATGTTTGAGATCAAATTCACCACCCCATGACTCGAAATCCTCGCCTGTTTCAATGGTAGTATTGTTGATATGTTCCAAATTTTGTGAGATGACATTCACAGGTTGGGCACTGGCCAATTTCATTCCTTTGTTTATGTGCAGAATGTCTGGTGAAAAATTAGCAATTTTGACATAAAATTCTTGAGACTGAGAAGTTTGATTAACTGATCTGGCTATGGCAAATTTACTTTGTGCATGTTCCATTAAAGGTTCAATCAAAACAGTATTAGCATTAAAATTAAGAGAGTGAGTAGTAAGCTTAATAATGTTCTCAGAAAAAGGTGGTAACTTATGTTTGGTTACAGAGTAACAAAATGACTGAGAAGCTGAACTAGAAGGTGTATTACAGTTCATAGCACTAGGCTGACTTAGATTCCACTTTAAAATTACATTTGGTCCTAACAGTTGTGAAGTACAAAAATCCAAATGCATGTTGTTGTCTACCAGAAATTTAGTTCCCAATAAAGCACCATACTGAGACGAAAGAGGTGTGTCAGATATCAAAAATTCAGTTTCAAAATATTGTTGCTGGAATTCTACAACTAAACTGACTTTTTTAGTTACTTTTAACTTTTCTGCTGCTATTCCTTTCAAATAAATATTGCAGGTGTCCAGTGAGATTTTATTGCCAAAACAATTAATATATTTAGATTCTATGATGTTCACAGTTGCTCCTGAATCCAATAAAAACTTAACTTTATTCCCCAATATAGAACCTTCTACTATAGGCAAAGACGCCTCACTTGTGGAAACAATAAACACGGATGGTACCTCCAAAAGGGCCTTAGGAGACGAAACGGAGTCTGGTTTCTCCCCACCCTGAATTAGTTTAAATTAAAGCTTGGAGCTTGGGGATTCAAAGCATTATTAGTCACACTTGTGGTATTTGAGTTACTCGAAACAGCTGGTGTGGTGTTGTTGGGATTACGCCTAGCTGTCTGATTACTTCTAAGTCTCTGTTGACCCTGTCTAGAGTGCTGGTTAGGCACAATGTTTACGTAGCAATCCCTACTAATATGCCCAATTCTGTTGCATCTGTAACAACGGGGCTGAATGGGTCTGGTATGAGTACTCTGTGATAGTAAACTCTGAACTTGAGTTTGAAGTGAACCCATCATTTTGGTTAGCTGAGCTATATTTTCCTGCTGGAGCTTAATAGCTGTAGTGAGCTCTGAAGTATGTACGGATGGTGGTGTACTAGCGTTTTCAAGTGCTGGCTTAGCCGCATGCACTGCCCTAACCTCAGCTGTTGGAAAATCACAACTAGCATGGCTCTTAGCCCACATATCTTCCTCGATAATGGCATGTTGTTTAGCAGCTGTAAATGTTTTATGATTCTGCGGTAACAGTAATCGTCTCAAATGAAGCTGTAAACCTTCAATAAATACAGACAGTAATAAATCCTGCCTTTGAGCTTCAGCTGCAGGGTCACTATTTCTTTCTACAGGTACAGTTTTGTACGAAAGTGCCTCTATACGGGCAGCAAACTGCCTTACTGATTCGTGTGGCTTCTGAAAAGCCTGGATAAGAGCACGTATGTTAGAGTGCAAGTTGTGCACAGAAGTAAATCGTTCCTTTAAGGCATTTACAATATATTCTAGACTGGTTTCTCTTTTCAACCTAGGGTTGTTTCTTATGAAATCAGCAGCCTCACCTGCAACCTTGACTCTAATTACAGTCAATTTGTCTTTATCTGACCAGCCTACATGAGTGGCTATTAGGTCTATCCTATCCAAGAAGTCACTTAAACTAGTTCCACTGTCTGCGCCTGTAAAAACAGGAACAGATTCCAAAGGATCTGACCCAAAAACTGACATACCCTGGACTTCTCGATCCTCCTCCATACTAAAAAAACTACTACTAGCAGGAACTCTCTTTCTAGGCATACTGAACTATATGTTACTCACAATAATGCAATCACTAAGATAAAATGGTAACCTAATCTGTGACTCACAGGTGAACACTAACACTAATATAAACACAGAAATAACAATAGTACTTTAAACTAATAAACAGTGTAAGTGTTAATGTTGTTAACATTGGAGTCCATACATTTTTGAGAAAATACACATCTGTTATACAATGAATTTTTGTGTAAACAGTAATCAAATTGTGTAGCACTTAGATACTAACACATAATAACAACAGCAGTTCTGTGTAGCTGTTTGTGTTGTGAGCATTAGAGTCCATAAAAATGTGTCAAAACAAAAGTGCACATCTGTTATACACCCTCACAAGAAAATAAAAGGTAAATGTGTATATCACCAAAATACGACCACTGCATAGACGTGTTACTGTAACCGTTTAACTGATTGGGTTTTAGTATCAAGTCTAGACAGATGGAAGAAAAAATAGCAATACTTAAAATAAATGTTACTTGTTAAATACTTAAACAAACATAAAATCACCAGCATCAAGTTCAACACCCCCAAGAAGTTAATAATGTCCCTTAAATATGGCTCAAAACAACCAAAATATTAAGTGCTCAAAATTGGTTCAAAAGTCACGGCACCAATTGTTATATACTAAGCTGTAAAATACTAGTAGTTTAAACAAATATGAATTGCGTTGTGTTTGTACCCTTTTAAATTTCGTTTCAACAACCCGAAGAGCCTTGCTACTGGTGAAACCATGTTGTGTAATCAGAAATTCAAGTAAACACATAAAATCAATAATACTAACTTAGTTTATTACTTTCCTTAAAACACTGATATCAAACAAATTTACTAACATAAAATTATACTAGTCCCCGGGAACTACCTTATTTAGTTTAGAAAACAAATAGCTAAACATTTATATATTTTCCACAAATACTGCAATCTTAGACAGTAACCACTTCAATTCAAATACTATTGTTTAAGTAATAACTATTTTTATGAGTTAAGATACAAATTAAAATTTTCTATTTCATTTTTCAGTTGTAAGGTTCTTACACCTTATTTATCCCAGAACAAGAGAAAATTCAAATAATGAAGTACAGAGTTAAGTACCTATAGTATTGCACCATAAGGGGAAAAAAAAATTATACCTTTAACTAGAGCAATTTAAGACTGCTCACAAATTTCTTCAGATCTCAGTTAAATCAGCAAATCTTCAAAAATATTAAAGATTTAAATTTTCTACCTTTCAAAATTCTTTACAGCAAACATTTAAATAAAAGTTAAATTCTGATAATAATAGAATCTTTAAAAAAATTCAAGAAATAATTAAACCAGAGAATTTTGGATGAAAAAAAAATCTTTAAGAATTTAAGTTAACATTAAAGTTCAAAAAGAAAAACTTCTTAACTGACGGAAGATGTGAACCTGGAGATTTGGGGGTTCGACGGCAGCTTGGCGGACACCGAACATTCGAAGAATACCCAGTACGCAGGAACTTGGAAGTTTCATCCAGCCTTCTGTATTACGAACTTCAGAGCCATCAGGAAACTCAGGTCGGAACACAGGTTGCTTGGCTATTGATTTTTTCTGTTCTTATAAATTGAAGAAGCGGACTGAGTCTTCATCAGATGGTAGAATTGACGAAGAAATATTTACTTTCCATTTTGAAGGACATTATTTCTGTGGTAGTTGAAGCATGGAAATATAATTTTCTTTCATTTCCTTTTCTATTGCAGAATTATTTCATTTACATTTTTGAAGGACTATTTCCGAAGCCATGGAGTAAGACGTGACAGGAGCCATAAGCCCCCCGTTAAAAAAACAAATTCATCCTTTCTGTTGCAGCAACAAGATGCCCAAGGCGCCCGAGAAAGTTATCTTCTTGTCAGCCGAATGCAAAAACGAAAACGTCCCAACAGCTTCGCAATCCCACCTGCACCCGCTTTTTGTCAGGTCCGGACACTAGATATCGCCAAAACTCGCCAAAAGGGTGAATAAACTGAAACTCTACCCCTCACACAAACCCCTGCTAATATCGTCCAAAAATCGAGGAGTTGAACTGGAACAAAAATCCGAATCTCGCCAAGCCCGCCAAAAGAAGAACCAAGAATTCGACGTAGGCGTGGGAAAACCAGCAAACCTAGGCAACGGACAAAAATTCCTAAGCAAAGGCTTGGAAATCAACTGCAAAAGTGACGCTTTTCAATCCTTTCCCCCTCAACCAAAAAAAATACTCGAAGTGCAAAAATTCGTTGAATAATTAACTGTAACTTAAAAACTGTTTAAGCTAGAGACTTGAAAGTACTCTTAAATTAAAAGGCTAATTTTTCTGCATCCAATGATATAAGTGAGAATGAGAATCAACCTAAGTTAAGTAATTTTAAATCAAGTTTATTACCTACGAAAGCACCTAATTCCATTGTCTGTTTCAACGCGTTTACGAGTAACCAGTGGAAGAGACGTACAAATCTTAAAGTACCAAAACCCCTAATTAAAATTAAACCAAAGCAAATATAAATACAAGATATTAAATAAAATAACGTTGTGTAGCATAAATTTAGAATAATGAAAATTAAGTCAAACTTAAATAATTAAGTGTTACATGAAAATTTGCTACACAACAATAGTTAGATGGGCAGAGCTGTTCTCAATTTGCGTACCACCATGATTTCGTAGGCGTCTATTGCGCCTCCTAATTTGTTCTTTAAGTGGACTAAAAATGTAACAACTCTCCTTTTATTTTTTAGTAATTTAAATAATCTGCACGCCAACGAGGAACTGGGACATGAAATTCTATTCTCTAAGCCTCTGTAATAGTCTTTAGTAATTATGAGCTATTTTGTATTTGTATATTATTCATTTACGCTTCAATTAGTTTCAACTCGGTCCTAATAAAGAACAGACCGAATTCCAGTTAGCAAGTATTCAGAAAATGTTATTGTATTTGCGATAAGTTTTAAATCACCCACGTGGATTTCAGAGAAATGTACTTCTAAGTGATATAATAATAACCATTTTTTTATTCAACTGAAAATATCATATTGTATCTTCAGAACAGGTCTCACATAAAATCTAGAAATAGTTTTCAACAATTTTCTTCTTGCCACGAAACTCATGATTGGCATCTAATGACCTCAGTTATTAAAATCTGAAATTTCAACTCTTTTGGCATTCGTTTGTTTTCTGACACGCTGCAAACTACGTGCTAAACTAGTAAGTTTATAAATTCAGTAGCAACAGCACTGGCAATATCCTATGAATATTTGTTGTTGAAGTATATAAGTTTACCTTGTCATAAACTGCTTGTGCAACAGAAGGCGAAACAGGAAGCATGGAAAGCGAGAAGCTTATTGTAATTTTGCTGATAGATTCAGGGTATTATGCACTCGCAGTAGAGACATACGAATACAAGGATTAAATAATCTTCATGGTTGAAAGTGATTTAATCTTATCTCGAAATTTTCTAATACAAATACCGAATTTCACGATGGTACGACATTCTGCAAAATGGAAAGTAGCATAAAGCATTTGAACTGTTTATATGGAACATATAAATCACTGCAGTGATATCTCGCTTTAGTAGTCCCTTTATGTGTGTGTGTGTAAAATATTAAAAATATGATGGCTTTGCTCTACGCGAACAGGCAACCTCTAATTAACTTTCTGCAATTTTAGTATCTTCTCCCTAGACCAGTGCTTTCGAGAGCACTCTGGTATGTTATGTAACCGCCACTATAAATAGCTCTACGCGGCATTTTTAGTCAAACTGCTTCCTGCCATCGCATGCTATAAAAACCTCCGCTGCTTTGTCTTTTTTTCTTACCTTACCTGCTTTCTTAGCTGTTCATTAAGTTATGACGCGGAAAGCTTAAATTGGATATTACCTAATTTAAATCACTACGGATATGTAAATTGGTGCTCTTCGTCTAAAAGGAAAAATGATCTACCGTTTAATAGAATAAAGCTATGGAACTTTAATAGCGAAATTTTTCTGTCTCATCTTTTGTCTACCTTTTACTCTGCGACGACAACTTTTGATGTGACTTGATTGCTCAGCTTCGTGATTCCAATGTCCATCTGGTAAATTATGACACACACACACACAAACACACACATATACACTGGTGTGCAAAAATTAAGGACGAGACGGTTTTTTCAATATAACTTTGTACAAAAGCTCTCCAAATCAACACATTTAATACCGTAAGATCCCCAATACGTAAGGACATGAGTAATGTAAGCAACACTTACTAAAAGAGAAATCAGAGGGATAAAAAGAAGCTTTATTGAAAAAGTAGCATAGAACGCAATGCGACTGAAGGCCGAAACATCCCTGTGATGGGTGTCCAGCAAGAAATATCCGGTCTTTAATAGGGGATATGATCTCCCCTGACTGCTAGGCAGGTTTTACAGCGTCTGCCCATACTGAGAACGAGGGTGTCAATGAGTTGTTAAGGTACTGCTGCCCATTCGTCTTGCAGCGCCAATCGAAGCTCCAGAGTCGTTACTGGTGGTAAGGTACGAGCTGCCAAGCGTCTGCCTAGAAAATCCCATACATGCTCGATGGGATTGAGATCCGGAGATCGTGCCGGCCAATCCATACGTTCAATATCCTCACTCTCTAAGAGCTGTTCGGCAGCTACTGTGCGATGACATGGTGTGTTGTCGTCCTCGAAAAGGAACTGCGGACCCATCGCGCCTCTAAAAAGACGCACATATGGAAGAAGAATCTCGTTACAATAACGGGTCACGTTGACTGAGCCTGCGTCGAAGATGTGAAGCTCTGTACGACTACCAAGCATGATGCCTCCCCAAACGAGAACACCGCCACCTCCATACCTGTCCCTTTCAATGATGTTCGAGGGATGATTGGGGCTTCCCCGCTCTCTCCAGATGAGTATGAGATGAGAATCGCTACTCAGACTGAATCTGTTCTCATCTGTAAAGAGTACTCGTCCCCATTCATTGTCTCTCGAATTCCGGTGTTCCCAGCACCACAGAGAACGCCTTCTCCGATGGGTAGGCGTTAGGGGTACACACAGTACAGGGCGTCGTGCAAACAGACCACCCCCGTGCAGTCTTCTGGCCACGGTAAAACGCGATATCAGTCGTCCATTCGCCTGTGTGGTGTGTCTAGCGATTTCTCCCGCTGTCTGTCGCCTGTTTCTTCTGGCCTCTAAGGCAATATACCGGTCATTTGCGGATGTGGTTCCTCGTGGACGACCACTACTAAACCCCCGGATAGCTGTTCCTGTAGTTTGAAATTGTCTCCAAAGTCGTGAAACGATGCTGTGAGCAATTGCGAACTCTGCAGCCACACTTGTCACATCCAATGATTCGACCTCGGGCAAAAGCATCCAGATGTCGTCTAACCAATTGATTATTCGCCATTTCTCGCTGAGGTAGCAAATCGGTGTGATTTTAACTGCTATACGGCGTGCAATCTCTTTGCCACAAATACTGATCTTACACCGACAACATGCTTTATACTACTCAGACACTCCCCCATTACGTCTACCTGCATATCTGCGCATGTGCTACCGTACACCACCTTACTTAATCTCCTGATTGGTCTTTCTGTCCGCTCTGCCTCTTCGTTCAGCTGATATGCTAATTTTTCGAATTCGTCCTTATTTTTGCACAACAGTGTATATATATATATATATTATTTATCATACAAATTTTGTTAAATAAACTTTCAATGTTTATTATATTTTTTGTATTATTTTATAACAATATTTTCTTTATCACTGAAGTTACAGAAAATAAAAATTCATTTTTATCAAACTTTCTGTTAAGAGATATAAATGGTTTTCTTCCAGGATCTTGAAATATAAATATCCTTTCATTCTTATAAATATTCTGTGTCTTTAAGTATCTTTTGCTGTAGAAATACGAAACGGTTATTTTTATTTTAATTAAAGGTACATTATACTTACGCAATTGACACTTATTCACGTGCATATTTTCTCGAATAGGTCTGTCTTCTTCTTTCTGGTTATAGTTGTACTTACTATCATGTTATTAATATTAAAGTAGGGATGTAAAACCAATTAGCATATAATATCGTATTGAAATTGTACTTTTCTTTTTTATTTCGGACCTCCTTTTATAATTTGTAATCCTTTCATAATCACAGCAAATGTAAATATTATAAACAAGACAATGTATGGAAAACGTTCGTCAGTTATTATAGTCGCATAAAATGTTTTAATAAATTCAAAATCATGATTTTGTCTTTGATATCAACGGAAATGTCAATAAATTTCTTAACAGAATTGAGCTGGCTAATCACAAATTTTACTTTTTTAATATAAAAGTATAATCTTTAAAATGTTATATGTCGTATTTTGAATCACGGGGGAGAAGATTTGTATAATATAAGGAATAAATGTTGCTCATTCTTGCAACGACGTTCGTCGTAAAGTTTTACTGCTTACTTATTTGAAATACATGCATGATATATATGAAAATGAAATGGCAAACTTCCTTGCTTACTTTAAAAACTGTATAAAAAGCAAATTTGAAATCCATTCATGAATTAATTTAGGCCAGTTGCATTTCGTTATAAAAATGAAAGCATTCTTATCTTCGGGGGAAAGATGATATTGTATCAGAAAGGGATATAAAAATTGGGTCTAATAAGATTTGAAGGCTTTGTCATAAATGAAATAGATACATGGGTCACATAAAACACTGATGTGTTGTTAAAAAATAGAAAGATATGTAGGATGGCATTAAATTTTAGTAAAACATTTCGCGTTAGGGTTAGATTTTAAACTTTAATTTATCTGAAATACACTTTTATTAAAAATTCAATAGTTAGAAAAATTAGTGTAGTAATTATCCTATGTGCCGAACAAAACCATTGCTTTGAAAAGGAATTCATCTGAGTACATTTTGAATCACATCCGTTTATTTAAAAGCATTATATGTTATGTTTTCAAGCGTTTACAAGGCTGCACTCATTATTCTATTTAGGTACGTTTATTATTTTATCTCTTATTTAAATAAAAAGTAAATTAGTAAAGGAAGCCTGAATAATCAAAACTCGAACGTCATATGTTCAAAGTGTAGCAGAAGAGGAAATTATATCTGGAGTCTACAAAGTAATTCAAATTAACAAGTATAATTGACTTACATATATTATTGTTGCGAAATCATCACTTGATAATCGATAAAATGCGCTATTCTAAAAGTTCATATGACTAAAAGATTGTACATAGTTTATCCAGTCGCGATAAGTGTAGCTTCAAAGCTTTTTCAGCTTACCTAGCTTTATTTTATTTTGACAAAAGGCTATACATGGATAAAATGCACTGTCAAATATTAGTAAGTGACTATATAATCAACCAAAATGGAAAAGTAAACTTTAATTAATACCAAGTTGCTCACCAAAGTAGCAAATATTTTTATGCATGAACACGAACAAGCGTTATGTACGAATATGAAAGCGCAATTTAATTTCTGTTAATTCTGTTATGACATCACATCTGAGTTATTAACAAATTAATGTTTCAATGCCAATGAGGTGATCAATCATTGCAGATGCTAACAATGGCTATTCCTCTATTTGGGCAGTTTCCATCTATCTGACACTAGCTGGAGGAAATAAATGTGAAGTGACAGCATGCTCGAGTATATCCTAAATAGTTTAATAGAATTTAGACTGGAGGAAGATAGCAGTCAGTCCGTACGATGAATAGCTTCACTCTTCAGATACTCGTTAATAAGGCTGGCTCGCTGGAAACGGATATTATCCTCAATTAGGAGGAAATCAGAACCAAGTGATGAAGCGTAGAGTCTCACAGTGGGTGTAGGGCTTCATCCCAGTATCGCTCAGCCGTCGCAGGATAAGTACGTGCAGCTCAATGCGATTTCTCTTTTAAATTTCGGCGCCAACATTGATGCTGCCACCTTGCAACCATTACTTTCGGTGATGTTCTGGGCCTCATTCCAGACGTTCTTTCCAGACACTTTGTACACTTATTATCTCAATCCAGGACAAATCTTGGCCATTTCTTGAACAGGATGGTACAACAGTCTGAACCAGTCCAGTTGGGATGCTGATGACACCACTTGGTCCTTTGTATTCCGCAATTAGTGGAATACAGACAATTAGTGGTACTCGGTAAACGTTTGCATAAATAGACTCTACTTTGCCTTACAGCTTGTTAGATATATTTAACAAGTGAACGTGGCTCATTCCCTGAGTATTTCTTCATCCGAGCAGTCACGCTTTGCATTTGCGGAGCACAAGGAAGTCCTGCCCACTACGTCACGGAGTCCGCTAACCGAAAGGTTCCATATCAGAGTGCTTTTCACCAACATCAATCCATTCAGACGGTTTATATTGAGAATATCAGCCCTACAACAGAGAATCTAGAACATCACTAACCTGTTAATGTAATCAGAACTACATATTGTGGCCACGTACTGAGTGTGATTTTTATCAATCTTCTTTATGAAACACTTCCGTAGTGTTTGTACGAGAAAATATGTGGTATATTTCGCCACCCGCGACAGTGCAAATAAGTGCAACTAGAACCTGAATTGCAGCAGTAATAAAATAAGTAGTTAATTAAGTATTCAATCAGTAACGTATATAAGTATTCAAGCTTATATGAATTTATGTATTCAGTGTCGACTATGGTACATAGATACTTTATGTTTTTAAGAATTATTGTATATATATATATTATAAGTGTCAACAACCGTACTCAAATACGCATATAATTAATGTATATAGGTTAATGTAATCAATTAATCAAGTATTTTTATTACAATCAAGTATATAACTATAATTCAAGTTTATAAACAATATTCGTATAGCATAATCATGCATCTGTTATATCAACTCATAAAAGTATTCAAATAATGCAAGTTTCCAAACAATGAATGTAAATATGTTTAAAGTATTCAAGTGTCTTACTCTATTCAAGCTCTCAAATACATTAATGTATCTATGCAACTCAAGCATGTATGCAATGTATTAATGTATTTAATTGACGGATCATATTTAATGTAGTGTTTCAAGTATTTGACGTATTTAAGAATTATTGGTATTATTATTAGTATTTGATGTATTTAAGAATTATTACTTTTATTATTAGTATTTGATGTATTTAAAAATTATTAGTATTATTATTAGTATTTATTAGTATATGCATTTAAGAATCATTAGTATTATTATTAATATTTGATGCATTTAAGAATTATTAGTATTATTATTAATATTTGATGCATTTAAGAATTATTAGTATTATTAGTATTTGATGTATTTAAGAATTATTAGTATTATTATTACCATTTGATGTATATAAGAATTATTAGTGTTATTATTAGTATTTGATGTATATAAGACTTATGGCAGAACACGCCCAAGAGCATCACCAATGCACTTTAACAGCTAATGCTTCTATATTCATGTATTTAAATGACGGATTGAATTTAATGTAGTATTGCAAGTATTTGATATATTTAAGAATTATTAGTATTACTATTATTATTTGATGTATTTAAGAATTATTAGTATTTGATGTATTTAAGATTTATTAGTATTTGATGTATTTAAGAATTATGGCAGCGTGCGCCCAAGAGCATCGCCAATGGGTTTTAATAGCTAATGCTTATATATTCATGCAGCTAATGCATTCGTGTAATATCATCCGCGTCCCTGTTTGTTCGTGCGACTTCACAGAGAAGAAAATGCATTCTCAAGGCAAGCCTCCTGTGACTCGAGGGAGCTGTCGGTTCAAGACAGCGAAGGGTGTGGGACGTATACCTGCTTACCTTTGTTAGACACCAGGTGTCTCCGTCCTCCGTCACCTGCCACCTGCAAAGACATCAGCGTACAGTACTGGCGGTACTACCTCAACAAGGGATTGAACAACTACTGATGTAAAAGTTGTGGCGATCGCTCATCGATTTCGATTGGCTACTACAGTAATATTCTGATCTTCAGAAGGGATGCTAACCCTTGGTCTACCGGGCACAAGCCTTCGAAAACCTTTTTGAATTACGACATTAGTATATTACCATTGACTTACATTAAACATTAGTATATTACCATCTGCATCCGCAGAGATTTTTTTTCATCTACTCAAATTCAAGTATGCTTTCGCAAAGCTGTTTGTTTATATTCCATGATTAACTTTTAAAACAAGTGTTAATTTTGTACTGCAGAATTTAATATGCATTGAAATCATGTTGCATAATTAAACTTAACTACACAATTTACTTATATTCATATGTGCTATATTTGAAATGCTTTCGCCATATGAGATATGTGCTCTGCATTGTATGCATTTTTATAAGATTTTGTTGAATTCGCTCATGAAATGTCATTATGGTTGAAATTTCGTCATCCATTCTAACCTACTTCCTGAAAACCTGTAGCCTTGAGATTCTGGATATACATTGTTTGTCGATGGCAATGTGATGAGGTGAAGACAATTTTCAAAATGGTTTAATTCATTTATTACTCTTTTAAATGTTATATATAAGGGAAGGGCTAGCTTATAGAGCTTTTTCCCCTAAAACAGGACGTGAGAAGTGATGACGCAGACATGTTGACACTAAGCACGGAGATGCAGTTCACAACATAGAAACTAGCGCTTTGAATTTGAAGAATCAGAGTTTAAAATTAACTGTATGTGAAAGATAACTAGCATTTGGAAGGGGTAATGTTACTGCTGAGGCGTTTTAAATTGAACATTAAGAAAAGTAATAATATTTACTCAGTTTTAAAACAATAAATAAAATGCGCTATTCTTTTAACATTAAGTTCTACTTCTTGAAAAACAATTTGCCGATTTTGTTTTTAAATGCGCGTTTATTTATAGTCATTTCTTTATCTGCATGCTAACTGATAGAATTCTTCTGCAGCTTCTAAGATAACAGCTATTTAAAATTAATCAAAATCCAACCTTAGATTGACATAGGTTTATATTCTGTTAATCTAAAGCTGATTTTTTGCCTAATTGTAAATTTTACATTTGTATATTTCTCTTCCGATTCAATATAATAATAGATATTATAATAATCAATATTTTAAAAATAATTTTCTTACTTATATTACATTAAAATAAATTACTAAGAAAGTTGACAAATTTCCTATTTGTTGTTGAGAGAAACAAAACTAGAAAAAGTAGTAGAAAATCAGCGTGTAGTGCTGCAAAATTTATACCATCTAATATGGGAAATGAAATATATGAGAAAATTACTTAAGGAATGTAAGAACCATGATCCCCTACCTATTTCCATTTTTATGAATTTGCAAACTTTTCTAAAACAATCCTTAAGTAATTCTCTCATATATTTCATTTCCCACATTTAAATAAATATACGTAAGATTGTAAAGTTTATCCTAACTTTATTAACACTTATTTTAAGTTTTGTATCTTTCCTATCTTATTGTAATTTCAGTTGACAATTTCCTGCCAGAAGGTAATTTCAGAAACGCAGTAAATGCAAATGAGTAACACTACTATTTAAGTCGATGTTTCACCGACTTCGAGACAGAGAGAGTCTGATTTCCTGACTAGCGCTCGTTTGCCTTTAGCTGCGTCCTCTCTAAGCTAATACGCTCGGCCATACCTTAGGCCCTTGCTTGGCTTCGCCGATTTAATTAATACTTAGCGGCCAACTATTTAGATTGCTTATAGCTTCGGCTATACCTTTCAGGTAGCTTAGTTAAGCTAGTTTAGTTTAATTTAAATTCATTATTATTTAAGTTCAAGCCCGAGTGGAGGTTTTGTGTAAAGTTCCAAATAGGAACTGATTGTAAATACTCTGAAAAAAAAAGGGTACTGAACCCTTCTTAAGTCTTACGTGTTTTGTTAATACACTTGAGCGATTATTCGCCTGTTAGTGTTCGTGGGGTTTTAAGACAGAACTTTGGAATTAAAGAAGTAAAACTCCACAAGATTATTATCTTAATTTTGACAAAGCAGCTTTACTCACAGTACCTAAAAAATATTTAATTTTTCAAACGTGGGAGTTAAGGAGGCAGGTCTTTTTATGTCAATTACTTTGATGATTTATGCTATATGCTAGTATTTCTTTCTGTAATGCTAAGCTAACACAAAATCGAATCAATAATTAGTAACAAAGGATACAATAAAGAATAAATTTAACAAGAATTTAACAAACATAGTTCTCATTTGAAATAGGCTTTATATTATTAACGTCTGAAATGTCATCCAGAGATATTTCAAATGAAAACATATTATATTTAATTGCAAATGATATAAATGCTTACATGCACATTCGCACTACAACTACAAGTTGTTCAGATATTATTTGTTGGCTGCCACTTTCGAAGCAATCCATTTTTTTGGCCTTTGAGTTGCTTTCCTTTAGGTAAAAACATATGCATTTCTAATTAAAATACGTAGCCTAATAAAAGTTCGTACTCTGCAAAATAAACGAAATGCATCTCTATTAACTTGAGGATGATGTTTCTCCAGTTTAGTAATTACACAGCCAATTACATACTCTGCTTTATAAAGCTGTACAATAAACTGCATAAAATACTTTTTTCGAACCCATAAATTGTGTTCATACGTGAATGGGTAGGTGCAGTCAAGCCTCTTAAGCACAATCGGTTAATCCATTCTGAATGAAAGATTGTTTCATCAGCACAATTTTTAGCTTTTGTTTCCAATGATTTGTTAATGATGGGTCACGGTAGGCAATATAACCTGAAACATATGTTAATGCCTTTTTTTCTGCGGTCTAAAATTGTATGACGAAATTCAATTCTAATTCCCAAGCCATATGAGAAGACTGCTGTATGAAATCCAAATCCAAATCATCAATAGTATTATTAATGAAAAAGCATCTTCCTTCTTAGTTTTCAAAGCCCTTTTAAGTAAGTCTGATGTTAATTATGACTCAATATTTCTGCTTCGTTTACTTATGCACACTATTAAAGATAATTTTGGTAACTTATTAGCGAGTCATAATTGCTTTAAGCGGCGTATAACTTCACTAGGTGATGGATGGTCATTAAACTTACCACGCCCTCAAATCTGAATAAAGAGACTGTGAATTGGATCCTGAGTCAATCTACAGGTTAAAACATATTTAGCATCTTACGATGATTATAAATCCTGGTGTAGCCAAAAAAGAGAATTTATTGAAATTGTTATTCGTATTTGGAAAGGCAATATGCTAGATCTTCCCTAAACTCTTAATCCACTAAAGATTTTCCAAAACTTGAATTTCTTTCTCACGATGTTAATTTAATTCAAATTCTGCTTTAAGTATTTTATCTGAAGGAGCTTATGGTTTGTTACTATTCATAATATCGAAAAAATTATCACTTAGCTTAAAGTCAGATGTTTTTTGATTGCCTGTTAAGTGGAGTATACCTCTTGCGGTAGTTCTTAAAAATAATGTTTCGATAGAGCGACTTATGTCTATCCTTTCCCTTGACCATTCGGTTTTAGTTTGTGACACAATTTAATTTCTCCTAAATCTCTATTTAAAACCTCTTTAATAATATCAACATTTAAAACAGTTACATCTTCTAAAACAAATCCTTTATCTAAAAAATGGATTTTCAGCAATTTGAGGAAATGCGCTAAATCTGCAGAAAACCCATATTTTCTTCGTTTGCAGTACGCGATTTGGGAAGGTGAAAACTATTAATTGAAATCTCTAGCTCTTTCCACAGCGTACTAGATCCAAATAAATCAGACACTATTGCTTTCACTTCTACTCCAGATGACTGAATGTGTTTCCTGAGTGAAAAACAGCTCTTTCCTCATTTGAGTGTTAAAATAAAAAATATTGATTATTTCCACTGCTAAATGAGTTCTCTGATTAAAACAAACCGCATGGTTTGAAAAGGACCGAGAATGAAGTCCAGTTTAGAGTCACAGCAGAGTTTTGAATCTGCACGCATTTCGTCGAAACTAAGAACGCATATTTTTTCTACATGATTCAGATATTCACATCTTTCCTTCATTAGAGCAAGAACATCACTCTCAATTCCTGGACCGCACGAAAATTTAGGGCACCATGTCTTTAAGGTGCTAGTACTAGGTAAAGGAATTCCCATTTTTTTCATCCAAAAATCGTAGCTTTTTTAAACAGAGCACTTATGCCAATGCAACGTGAAATATCTTTACTAGTCCACCTGATTTTTGTTTTCTTTTCTACCAATACATTAATCTGCGGCTTTGTAGAAATATACTTTAGACGTTTTCTAAATTCTCCGATCTGTACTGTCTTTTCTAAATTTTGCTATTTGAGATTTTAATTTCTAAATTTCTGGTACAAATTTCTTCCACCTCCTTTGCCGTCGAGCAAACATTCTAAATTTTTTCTGTTCTCTATTTTTAAATATTTCAATAAAACTTTCTAAGGATATTATTTTGTTCTTCAAAGTAGCAAAGCATTCTTGTTTATATTTACACTTAGGACATTCAGGATATTCAGATTGTCATTTGTGAGTTTTATTTCAAACTCATTCACATTGATTTATTATCGTCATCATCAATTTCATTTTCGGCCTCAAGATGTATTTTCTTTAGCCTTAATTCGTGTACTCTTTCAAAAGCACACTGCATTAATTTTCTTTTCCCTTGTCTCCGATTTCTCGGTGTCATTTCGTTTACTGACATGGCAAATTTACTTTCGGCACAGCATTCCGTTTCAACAGTTTCTTTTGCGGCAATTCAAGAGATTTTTCATAACATCTTCATAATCACTGCGTGGAAAATGTTTGCTGCAAATTCTTGCACTGTTCGCAATAATAGAATCCTGTCTTCGAGATTTACGTATCCATCCTTTCGTCAAAATCAAATTGTCCTTTGGAAAGCATGACATACATTATTTCTTCCTTTCCTATATCTATAAGTGTTACAATACAAGAAACCATATTACATAAACGATACTTTACAATGTAGAATTTAGAAGGAAAACTGGTTAAAACTACATATCGTCGTTGTCAAACCTATGTGCGAAAAGTTGTAACTTTAAGATATTGAATAAAAACGTTCTCCTGTAAAGTTTTATATGAAACAGATTTCAGATTTTTGAAAACTAATTTAAATTAAAGTTATATGTGTTACACGTTGTTTTATTTGATTTTTAGGTATTCAATAATAGTCAAATTGTCGAAAATCTCCAAAAAGTGCACATAGCAGATATTGGTTTGACGATATGTATATAAATTGTTTTATATAACAATAATATTAGAAAACAAATGTATATGATTAAAATTAATTTGGGATATGCGACATCCAGAAAATCTCCTCGCAGCTGAATGAATCTACAGTTTTAAACGAGCGAAATCAGAACAGGTACAGCACCCTGACATCAGATTACTTCCGGTCGACCCCCAATGACGCTCGCATCTGCGAGGAATCGAACAAAGGAATGATCTAGCGCTTTCTATCGCCACGGTAAAAACTTTTCCATCAATTTTTGAAATCTTTTCCTGATAAGCTCTCCAACTTAAATATGAAATTTGCATTGTTACTCTTAAATTTACATTTTCCACTTAGTAGTAAGATTTTAAAAATTTGATTTTTCCAAATTCTCTTACTTATTTTGTTAATATTATTCTTAATTTTTTTTAATATTACGTTCTTTTCTAGAACTTTAAAATCCTAACAGTTAAAAATATATTTATTATAAAGATCTCAAATTTTCAAAGTTTATAAAAGAAAGTCCTAGCCCTTTTTTAATAGAAAGATGATGAAACAATACTAATTGAGTGGCCTTTAGGATTTTTTACTAGAACTAGCGGCATTTTTATATGCTTATACCTAAAGTTTGGTTTTAATCAATATAGTCAGTTTTTCCGTCGATTTTTAAAGCTACTGATCTCAAAATGTGCGCAGAAATTCAATGTGGATGACAATGCAATGTGGTGAACCGATGTTCTTAAAATTTTATTTTGATATTTTAAAATTCATGAACAGTCTAAAAGTCTCATAATTTTAATGTTTGCACCATCGCACTGAGTGGGACAAAGCTTTAAATGTTCATATGAGATTCTTAACGTAATTCATTAAATTTTGCAAAATCTCTGTAACACAGTTTCAAGTAATAAATATCTTGGAAGTATAAAAGTGATTAGTCATTGTCGAAAAACGCATTTTAATAGAATAATTTGACTGATAACGTGTAATTAAGCCTAAAGGGATAAAAATACTAAAATGTATTTTTAAAAATATGCTTTCAGTTAAAACTTATAAAATAATTAAGAGCTAAAAGATTTAAAAATATATTTTAATGGGATCAATAACTTAAGTAATTTTCTTCACAGATTTAATCACCAATTTTGTATCACGAATGATAAAAGCGTGGGTGCCTGAATAGCGGTATCTATTCAACTGATTGCATTGTCAAAATGTAAGCTATTATCTTTATAAACTTACCAAGGGCATTTAATTATTTTATTATTCGTGGTAAAAAAGAGAATAATTTAATCTCTTGCTCGCAATGATTTATAAGATAAATTATTTCTCTTTTTTTAGTTCATTAATTACTTTTTAATTTTCAAATAAATTTTTATTTTTAATCTTCTTTTAGGTTTTTTATAATGCGCAAAATTACAGTAGTTTGATACACAAATTACTTTTATGAAACAAAAGTGAAAACAGATTGTAAACATTAAATGAGCACGGAGTAAATTTTACAAATAGCTTTACATCATTCTTACTGAAATGGATATTTATGTATTATATAAGCAAGACCTAGTATAATGTATTTCTCCCGCCTTCTTCACATGCTTTTGTGGTGTAGTAGTCAGCACGTAACCGAGAGGTCTGTGGTTTAATTTCAGGCGAAGACGTTGCTCATTTTTCATGTCTTCTGCTTCGGAAAAAAATCATAATGACTCTACAAATGGCGCCCGAACTAAAAGGCGGTGAATATTGATTCTCCATAACCACGATTTGGCGACTGAGGCTTCAAATCCGCAGTCGCCCTTTAAAAGGGGGAGTGTATAAGGTATTTCTCCCGCTTTCTTCGCATGCCTTCGTGGTGTAGTGGTCAGCACGCTCGACGCGTAACCGAGAGGTCCGTAGTTCTATTTCCCGGTGAGGGCATTGCTAATTTTTCATGTCGCCTGCTTCGAAATAACCTAATGACGAAGCAATAAAAATATCTAAATAATTTCAATAACAATTCTGGTTTTAGAATACTGCGCAGCAGAAGTCCCGCTGTCTGGGTTGCTTGTTGTTTCTCAACCAAGTAAAATTAAACTTGTTATTAAGTGCTTTAATTTTTTCTTTCCAAATAGATAATATAAAAAGAATATACATAACTGTATTAGAATTATGAAACTGCTAATGTAACCAATGTATTTTTATACTAGATCATATTGTCTAGACTTGTTTGTACAAGATTATTTTGCTTTTAAATTTTACATCAGGTTAAATGTGAAAGATTGGGCGCAAAGTTTGGAACTTAGGCTAACACAATTTTTGAAAAAAAAAAAAAAAAGCTTTCCATTCGAACGGTTTCATTAATTTCATTATAATAGAACACACGAGGACTCTATGAATACGGAAAGGAACGCTTTCGTAGAGGACTTACTACTAAGGGAGATTGGCTCGTATTTGCATTATACATGAGAAAATGAATATAAACGCCTGTTCGTCTGGAATCGAATGCAGTTTGAATTACCAGGGCTCAGTATCTTTACTACTAAACCAGCGGTGGGCGCCTATTTGTTTGCAGCATATTATTATTCAATATTTCAAAAAATTTATATTCTTAGTTTGATTTTGCAACTGCTCAGATATTAAAGTGAATTACTTAAATAAAATCCTCTGTTTAGAGATGATTTCTGTCTTCAGCGAAGAGAAACGTCTTGGAGATTATAACTTTGAAATGTGGAAACCTATATCAGTATATACTATTTCTGTTTTCAGAAATATTCTCTAATTTTAGAAGTAATCATTATAAGAAATATCATTGTATTTATAAACGAAAAGAAATTATGTTGTTGTTGTCTCAAGTTTTGCTAGTAAGCAAAGAATTCAGTTACTAATATTAGAGATTTGAAAGATATAGAAATTGTTTGGATTAGCAGGAAAATCTCGCTTAATCTCATTCTTGAGCTAGAACAAACTTTCAGTTATGGTGCACTTCTTATCTAAATAATTCTAATATTTTATTAATAATATGTCATCAAGTTATTCTTCGTCGAAACTACTTTCAGTAGTTAAGCTTTCCTCTTCACATTTGCTTTCTACAATGTTTTCAAGACAAGATTTATTTAAAATTCTACTAATGGTATAATTTCTCTACTTCTTTTCTAAGTGCGAAACACAACTAGAGTGAAAACACAGAAATATTCAAAATTTCCTTTCTGCTTAGATTCGTGAAATAAGTCTTTTGCAGTCTTTCTGTAGATCCTACGAGTTCACTAAAACTTATATTTAGAAACTATCATTATTGAAGTACCGAAAGCATTCCTGATATCACAGAAATATCTTCACTACCTCATCATTAAACGATCGTATTATTAAAATTAAAACTTTCGTATCAGTTATATACACAAAATAAATCAGTTATACAAACAAAATCTGGAAATAAATTAGAGCATATGCTACATTTTGCAGGAAATAGCTTGATGCGGGAAAACGAACTGAAATGCAGGACGCTTGGTCACTTTAATATGCATAAAAAAATTTCGAAATTTTATAGAAGAGCGAATGTCGTTTTCCCTAATCTTTATGTTGTTTTAGGAAAAGAAAAATACATAAGATTTAACTGTATGATATTTGTTGAAATATGCTGTGTTAAACAAAAAGAAATAAAATTTCATATTATTTTTTACATTAAAAATTATTCAAAACACAATGAGAAACTGCTTAATTATTCGAATATGTAATCTAGCTGTGATCCAAATCGGTATAGATATGTAAGTATAAGTAACTTTAAACGAAAAATTTTCCATGTCACTGTTTTTTGATCCCATAAGCATAAATGTCATTTTTGTTGCTACAAGGATGAACGTAAATGTAATCAATTTTGCAGTTAATGTTAAACAAAACTTATTCAGAACCGCATTCTTTATAATTTTCAAATTGTCTTTTCACTTTTTTCAAGTCTACAGAAGGCTAAAATAAGTTGCAAATTTCTTGTGTTTTTGAAATAAACAAGCAAGAGTTCTATTATGTTCTGTAAATTAACTGTTTTGCTCCTATGTATTATAGCATTTATTGTAGAGCATAATTATAATCAATTGTATGTATAATGAAGCAAAGCACCTGGTTTTGAGAATAACAGCTTCAAATAATCTTAGACGAAAGCACCATTTCTCGGTGATGTCGGGAAGATAGGGATCGCAATTAGCTCCTACGAACACAAGTTAAAGAAATAAGAAAATGATAACAAATTACTCGTGAGGATTCTCATCATTCTCCCCCAGCATCTCTCTAACCACCAGAAAAATGGGCGTTTTAACCCTCCCAAACCCTTTACCCACCCCTGACTTTCATTAAACCCTTTTTTTATATTTTATTATTCTTTCTTGCTGGCAAGAGTCCAGCCCAAGCATGTCATCAGAAAGAACAAAAGATATCCCTTGTTCGTAGACCGACGGAATTAGTTGCTCTGTAAGAAATTCTACTGAGATTACGACCGCGGCATTCACTTCTTTGTTTATTGTTTCTTTTTCCCCCTCTTTGTTTCTTTTCGCCCTGGGGTGCTACAGTCCTGGTATAAATCATTGGTTAAGATATGGTTTCTTCTAAGACATGTGATGCTGTTCTGTGAGATAAATTGTGGTAGCGTGTAACGCCAACAGAATGAAGCACCCATTCGCTTTGAAGTAAGGAAAAAAATTCTCATTCCTGACACATTTATAGAAGCTTTTAGATGAAGTATAAGGCTTTGAAATTATACCAGCATTTACAAAGCAGCTTCGTATGTTAATTTGCTGATAACAAGCAGTTACAGACATAGTGCTTGGTAAAGAATAATAAGTAAATTTCTCTGACATCAGAAAATAAAACAGTGACAGATAACTGATTTATATGCATTGATATTAATAACACGAATTTAATTCAAACACTTAAACATGAAACAACTGAGTATAAGGACTAATAAATTTATTTCCATTAAAACATAAAAGAAGGGATTAAACAGTGTGTGTTTCGGAGATTATATAGCCCAAAACGTTGAAGAATATGTAGCAATGTTATTTCAGTTATCCACTTAACGAACCAGTTTAAAGATGTTTTCTGGCAGCAGTCTTTTGTCTCCTATATAAAATAATGTTGAACACAACGTTGATCGTGTAACAAGAGCCTAAAATTTACCGAAAAATTATTCGCTCATTTTATGGACTACAGAACTCATGGATTATTTTAACGCATTCAACTTCTACTTCACAAATCTAACATCTTAGCTAATATCCTGTAGTAGAATGGCTTTTTACGAAATATTAACATAACATTTTGCTTTAAATATCTCATTACGGCGGAACTAGCAATTACCAAACCGCTTGTAGAGTTCTACTGTCTATCTGTTGTGCAGAAACTGGAGAATAGTGATTGCACCGAAGAAGGGTTAAAACTACCTTTATTAAACTCTTTAAATTATTTACAACGCATCAACTCGACCCTAGCATACAACGCCTCTGCTTGGGCGGTAACTGAAATAGCAGAATCAACTCAAAATTGAAGATGTTAACAAGTAGTAGAATTAAACTACAGGGCTCATACAATCCTGTATCCTATAGCGCGTAGATGAGTCTAGTAGCAGCAAGATAATAGCTGTTAAGCCACGTCTAACCGGCAATAAGTGCTAAGCCGAAGTTTGCTTCACAAACACGCACAGAGTTTTCCCAGACTGTCTAACTTTTCCTTCTAGTAGAACATCGGTATTTAAACTTTTTCTCCCACTGGTAGAATTTGCATTCCTTACGCGCGCTACCAAATTTAAATATTCTGGCACTGACAATTAGGGGAATGGAAGCTTATGGGAAAGTAACTTTAAATTAAGTTTAACTGTTTATTTAAAATAAATATAAATTCCTACACGCTAATGAAACTTAAATGGGTTGGTAGTTTTTGCATTAATATCATAGCTCACAAATACATCTGTAAATATAAATCGACTTTTTCTTTCCGTATTCTTTGCCTTTTTTCTTTCTTTTGTGCCATATTTATTTTCATCGGAATCAGAGTCGTACATCATTTGACATATTTAGATTTTTATATTCAATTATACGCCAACGACTATACTTATAGTCGAAAACCCTACATATTAATATTGGAAACAGATAAGTGGATAAGGGAGCTTCTGAGTATAACAAGCTTCCAGCCTCATACTTTTTCTGTATATAATGTTACTCCTTATTAGTTACCTAACTTCAAACTATGATGCTCCGCATAAAAATTAGAAAAAAAATATGTATTTTTCTATTGCCAAGGACTATTTCTTGTGCACGGTTTAAATGCATGATGTTTAATTTGAAGACCTTTATGGCAACTATCGCTGGCCCCACATGAAGTATATTTCAGGTATAACGGATTCTAGTCCTGAAAGCATTAACAGAGTAATGGAGATGATCAGGTGCAGAGATTGACGCTCTTACTCCTCCAAAATAAAGTGTAGAAGGACATAGTGTGTTTTGAACCTACAATGCACACCCATAAAGTAACTCGAATATTTCTTACCAATAAGAAAGAGATTACTAATCTTCTAAGAAGTTAATCGCCAGAGGCGTCTATACAATTTCCCGAAGTTTTTTAAGCCATCAAAACCGTGTTTATAGGCGTGGGGAACTAACTGTATGCTGAGCAAGATATTGTTCAACAGACAATGCCGTATAGGGCCTAGCATTATCGTGTAAAAGAAACCGTTGCCCAGAATCAAATAATTCCTTTCTAACTGTTTCTTATCGTGTTTCTTAATTGGACCTCCTTATAAAAATACTGATTAATTGATTGATTCCGAAGGACAATGTTATGGTCAATATGTGTTTCAGAACATGCATTTATTCTTCCACATCTTTATTTTTATTGTTTGGCCTTTTAATTTGTAACTAAAAAGGAAACTCCCATGTTTATATGGGAGAAAATGGTCATTTTCCCTGTGAACTTTAGCTTTTTGTTTCTGGTTCGAATTGTAGATATCAGATCGTATCTCCCACATTGATACACTTAAGAAATTATTGTCTCTTCTCGTAATAGTCAGCAAACCTTCATAAATATCTCTTCTCTCTTCTTTTTGCTGCTCTATCAAAATCTGCGGCACAAATCGAGCACAACATTTCTCATTTTCAGATTTTCGATTAAAATTAAAGCTTTCTTTGTTTATTTCAAACATGTCTGAAAGTTTTTTAGGTGTTACACATCAATCAACTTTTACCAAAAAACGAATTTTCTCCATATTTGCTTCATTCTTCGAAGTTGAAGGACGCCCTAATCTTTAGTTCATCTTCAACGCTTTCCCGCAAACATTTAAAGTGATTCTACCGCTCACATGCTTGTGTTCTTGAAAACAATGCCTCATCATGTACTAGCCAAATCATCTCTAATGTCAGTTTCTCCTCAATATCAGCTTACAAATTTTTTAAAGATTAATAAAATTACCATTGCAACCCATATAAACTCCAATTTTCATTAAAAAGGATTGTATGTTAATGAAAGTTTAACGCAGATTTTTCCGAGTAACGATGTTGTAACTTAGAATTAAAGTTTCATAAACATCTCTACTTTATTAAGTATACATTGCAATTTTTAGTACACCTGCAGGATTGATATTAAAGGATATTAAATGCGTAGCCAAATCAATCCTCCGAACACCATCATCTCGCTAAAAATTAAGCCTTTAAAGCTTTTGTGATTCAACTAAAATGGTTAGGTTACTTGAATACGGCAAAGTAAGAGCCATTTGCATAAGCAATGGGGTGCCTTCGTGGAAGATTTTCTAAGAAAAATTTTCTCTTATTCACATTGGACAAGGCGGAAGCACGAAAATCACTCTACTGTCAGCTCATTCGTCTAGGATCAAATGCTTGGAGGTTTTACGATTCGGTCGGTGGTTAGGAGATACAACTTGAAAAGTAATCAACCATGTTTGTAACAAAATTAATGCAAAATTTTTCATTTTATGTGACAGTATTCATAAAATTCAGGAAATTTTGTTCTTATACAAATTAAAGTGTTAAGGGTAAGTTATTTGAAAATAATTGTAATGCATAATTTTCCTTTTTTTTTCTTAGTATAGCCTATCAAAATATTTTCAAATGTTTAGGAATGAAAGAAAAAAGAAATAATCGCTATCTTATTCTGGCCACCTGCAGTCTATTTGGTTTTCGTACTGTTTTTGTTACAACAAAAACTGTATTTTTTAACTCTTTTTTTTTCTTAAACGAACAGGAAGACGCAAAAGTGCAAGTAATTTTAGAAAGTTCTAAACAAGGGCGTGCTACGGCTGACTTTTCTTTACTGCCGCATAAAAGATAAAACTTAATTGAATTTGACTTGCAAAGTGCGTGAAATGTTCCGTTTGACCCAAAAGCTGGTTTGAAAGAAGCTTTTATCACGAGGGATGAAAATGTAGGTACAGTTTTTAAATGCTTTTTTTTTCTTCCAAGAAGCAAAAATGATTAAAGAGAAAAATGCTCAATTTTTATTACGCTAGCAAATAAAAAAGAGTTCGTCGATGACTTACTTAAAACATGAACTTAAAGTAACTTAATTAGCCAAATATTTGAGAGAAATAAATAAAATATTAATAACCTGATTAAAATTTAATACGACCTGAATATTCATTATCTTTGCTAACAAAAATTTCTGAACGTATGGAAAATTTTTTAACAACAGACTGATATGAAATTTAAATATCAGATAATGCTCATTAATATTTTGTCTTTTATTTCTCATTCTTGCATAATTATTAGATCTATAATATTTATTTAAGTTTTATTTTAGCTAAAAGGGACGTAATATTCATAAATACGTCGAAATAGTTTTAATATAAAGTTTTTTATAAGCAGATATGGTGTGCCTATATTTTAGTGAAAGTGCCCATAATAATTTATTCAAAAACATTTTTTAATTCTTTGTCGTGCTTAATATATTTTTAAAAATTAGATATATTTATACCAAATATAACAAACAATAAAATATAAAGAAGGACTGTTAAGAATCTCGCGCCTAGGCTGCAATGATTTAATTAAACATAATTAGAATTAAAGCGGAATGCTCCTATTGAAATTCTCACAATTCAAGTTGAATTAAAAAAGGTAAAAAGGTAAAAGAATCACAATTTGAAGTCTAACAAAATTCCAGTTTTCAAATTCGTAATTTTTAAGTAATATTAATTATTTTTTTAATTTTAAATTTTTAGAATTTTTTTTACAGTTATTAAATAGTAAAAGTTAAATCGACATGGAAAAATTGCTTTACTAGGAATGGCCAAGAGTAGTGGATATGCATAAAATTGTGACAAAAATTGTTAATGATATCCATTACTATTTTATGCATATCCGCTACTGTACCAGTCTTCAGCGAGTTTATAGTTGGGCCGCTGGTGGGGATTTAGTTAAGGAAAAATTAAATGCAGCAGCTTCGATATATGAACAATTAAATTTCAGAATATTTTTATACATTCACAATTTACGGAAAATTAGTGAATAATGATTTTACATAAAGTATGTCGACCATGAAGTATTAGGCATGGCGAGTGATCAACACACATTTTTGAGCAAATTAAAATTTTTTTTTTGGTTAAAATGTGATGGCCAGTGAAGACATAAACCCGAAAACGAAGTTTTGAGATAGTAAATTAAACGATCTTCACTAAATTTGAAACAATGAGGTTAAATAAAATGTCAGTTTTGTGATATTTGGGAATTGTGTATAACATGGCAAACGGGCAATAGATGAAATAAATGATTTTGTATATACCTCATTAGAATAATACAGGCTTCGTAGTAGTTTCAGTTTTTGAGAGGGCTTAAGAATAAAAATATATGTGTCTTCATTTAGAGTATTTGTTATTTTCAGTGCAAATGGATGCCTAACTAAATTACGTTTACAAGAACAAAAAACGTAATACACAGCTCAGAAAGTTATGAAAATGCGACTTGTAACGATAACTAAATTTTGTCACTATTAAGAATTCCTAATATATTACATTGCTTGGAACATTATGTTTTATTTATAGCATCTGCTGTTCTCTATTTGGTTTCCTACGTAGGAAAACTGGCTTTCATTCAGAAATTACAATAAATAGTATGTATTATAATTTTTCTATACTATTTCAAATGTCTTTTTGAAATGCATTTAGTTACTTCTGGTGCAAACGGAGTTAGAATGCTCGTTGAAATTTAGCATTACAGTTAAAATTTACTATGTCACACATGTCTGAATTTGGATAACAAATGGGGAAAATTTCTTCTTAAATTTAACATATACCAAGTTCCCGTTTTAGAGTTTCTGTATTTTTTAGTAATTTCTGTATTTTTTTAGATTTTTAAGTAGAAAGACGTACCAATCCATTAGGAGAATTTATCAAGCTTATGCTTCAAAGAAGTGCTACAACAAAAGTTGTGCAACCTCTTGATCGAGGCTCATTACAAAGAAGTATCCGCAAGACGATTGGGACAACAAAACAACAAGCTTCGGAAAAGTTAAATCCCCTTTGAAATAGGAGCCATTACCACAACAAAACACGATCTGAGTTAAAAGAAGAAAAAGCAGCAGCTTCCGCTTTGCTTCTTTTCATTTCTTGAGTGCCCGAATTGCTCCTAGGAGATGCCTTAAAATGCGAGTTACGCTCCGCTATAGAAGTGAATCGTGTCATTGAAGGGAATTTCGGCAGCTAACGGATGTCCAACTCCTTTTTTACGGCAAAGCAAGAATGTTAGGCGGAATGAGAACTTTTGGCTCGTTGTGACTAAACAACACCCAGAGGGAGAGACTACCGTATCAGAATACCATGAAATTTATGTCAGCAATTATGGGATACTTACGTTCACCAGCTTACTGAAGAACCTGTTTGAGAGTTTAAATCTTTTAGAAAAGTAAATGTAGCTCATTTTAGTCATCACGATTACTTTCTTAAAAGAACACTGCTAAAACCATTTGAGGAATACTTCAGAAATTACAGCAATTGATTGCCCGTATACCCATTTTTAAATGTTTTTCTTTCGAGTTACCATCGCCAGAAAAATAAAATCGCATAAAGAGCCTAATTAGTATTTCATCATTAAAGGCAAGTCTTCTTGTGCATTATTTAGTACAGTGGTTCTCAACTCTTTAACTCCATGCACCATTTTCAACTACTAATAGACGATCCTCCCCCCCTTTCCAACACGCAAAAATCACATATACATTCATTTTAAATTTATTTCTAATGTGTTTTATAAGTTAAGCAAGAAAAAGTATAGAAAATTTTGATAAGTACCAAAACTTGAATCAAAATAATTATGTTCATGAACTAAAACTAAATATTAAACAAAAATCGCTTATACTTAATAATAAAAGGGTTGACCACATACCCCCTTCTTAAACCCTCAAATTATGAAATTCGCTATAATATAAAACGCCTGATTTAGCCTATTATCATAATGATGTGGATGAGTATTCATAAATCAGTAATAAAAGTACCAATTCTCCCTTTTTATATTTATTCAGAAATGAAACAATGTATCAGCAGCTTAATACATACAGTCCTTTACATATTTCGCAAAATGGCCTTTAATTTAAATTTTAAAAAGTTAGATAATTCTAGCAATTAAAACTATGTATTATCTTTAAAAAAACATTTTTCATCGACGACATGAATTCATATTAAGATGTAAAGAATAAAATTCAAAATCCAGAGCCTAGTTCAGTGGCTTAAATACACGTAAATAAGAATTACAACAGTTTTAAAAAAATATACATTGTTTGCCTCTATAATTGGAAGAAAAAGTAATCAAAAGGGAAATCAGGCAAAACAAACAATTTCTGGTAATTCAATTTTCAAAAGCAATCAGCAAGAACTTCAGAAAAATATATGAGAATTAAATTAATTATGCGCATGGTTTTGTTTTGCCTGTATTTACATTTACTGAGCTATCATAAAACAATCAAATGAGTAAGCTAAAATAATAATAAATTGCGACATAGCAAATTTGTGCAAAAGATTAGGTATTTCAACTTTTACTTTCACGAAAATATTAGTTTACTTTAAAGGAGCATGTTTTGCAGTTCGCAAAAAATAATTTGGAGACATGTTTTGTGAAACAATGGCATCACTTTATATTTATATATGGTGAGCGGAAGAAAGAAAATGCAGTTATTTTTCTCGACATTTCGATAAGGCTCTTTAAGTTTGATTTCTCTCTATCAAATTTTCACCATGAGTTTTTGTGGACTCATTTTCCTGTTTTTCCGTTTCCTTGCTTTTTTCCCTTTTCCTGCTATTAAAAGTTTGAAACTCATTCGAAAATACAGTAGACCGTCGTTCAAGCAAAACTCAAGGGACAGAAAATTCAAGAGTTTATATTAAAAGATTCATGTTCACTGGGAGCTCAAATTTTATTTTTGAAATATTTTTTACTGTACATTAACCATGTATACTTACATAAGTACTACAGTATATTATGCGTGTTATTATAGAAAACACTAAGTACTACATTAATTTCTGTACTGTAATTTGAAAGAATGCATTCTTAGATCATTTTGCGGTAAAACATTCCTGTATATTGTATTGTCGCAGATGGCAACAAAAATGCCTAGTAACTTCAAGGTCAGTTGTATTGTTTTTCCAATTGTGATGGTTGTACTCTTTGCTTCTGTAAAACTAGCGGTCAGTTCGAATGTTCGCGAAAACGTTCTACAGTGTCTAAGGCTTTCAACATTTCCTGACGGGTGTGCGGAACGATATCAAATTCTTCTGATGACATTTCTTAAACCTCACACAACTGGATTTACATACGATTTCAATAAAGCACCCATAAAAACATCGCCATCTGCATTAAGAAACTCTTCAAAACTAACACCAAGGTTCGCAACATTTTGTCTTCTATTTGTCAGGTGAAGTGGCATCATTCTCATAATCTAACTCGTCAGCAAGATTAGTGTCTTAATGTCTCCACGCTATGTTAAAACAATTCTGTATGTTTCGTGATGGCACGGATTTTAGCGGTGATAACGTTTATTGCATCAAGTACACTTCAGATTGACTTTTCTGTCTCCTTCGCAGTAGCGCAAATTGCAACTCTCCCTAGGTCGCTCGCTTGCAATGTAACCCTTTCATAACTGCAATACCGCTCACCCTGCCGTACCAACAGGCCCGGTTTCGAATCCCGGAGAAGGCGTAGAAGTCTGTATATATACACTGCTCGACATTGAAAATGCAACACCAAGAAGGAGTGGTCAGAAATTTATGCAAATTTTAGAGTAGACGCGCATCACTGAGTTATGCGAATGACGTGAAATGCGCAGCTCTGTGACGCACGGGAAGTAAGAAATAATGGAAGGAACGTGCAGAATGGGCAATATTCGTGTCGTTATTTCTGCCAGAAGAATTATCGAAGAAAGTTGGTTTTTGTCCCGGAGGATATGTGTAATGGGAGAGAATGCCAGGCTGCCGTCAACGAAGGCACTTCCAGCAGATAGACGATTTTACGAGGGGTATGGTGATCGGACTGAGAAGGGCGGGTTAGTCATTTCGTCAAATCGCAGCTGATACCCACATGCATGCGAGCACGGTGCATTGGCTATGGCAAACATGGTTGGAACAAGGGAATGTGGGAAGAAGGAGGGGTGCAGGTGCAGCCAGAGTGACGTCAGCACGCGTGGATCGACGCATCCGCCGACGAGCTGTGGCGGTCCCGCAAATCACTTGTACCGCGATTCTGGACCGTGTGCAAGATACCTTGGATGTTCCCGTGTCGATGAGAGCCATTTCCTGTCGATTGGTTGAACGTGGCCTGCAGTCACGGCTTCCGATAAGAAGACTACCATTGACCCCACAGCATAGACGCCAACGTTTAGAATGGTGCCGGACTGGAGCGATGTGGATGACGGAATGGCGAAACGTCGTGTCCTCAGTTGGGTCACGCTTCTTTTTATCCAGTGACAGTCGCCGCATACGTGTGTGGCTTCGACGTGGAGACAGATCAAATCCGGCAGTAACTGTGGAACGCCCCACCGCCCGACAACGTGGCATAATGGCTTGGGGCACGATTGCCTACGATTCTAGCTCACCTCTAGTTCGTATTCAGGGCACTATGACGGCCCAACGATACTTGGATAATGTACTGCGGCCGGTGGCAATTCCCTACCTTCAGGGGCTACCTAATGCAAATTTTCAACAGGATAACGCCCGACCACAGACTGCTCGCATCTGGCAACATGCTCTGCAAGGTATACAGATGCTTCCCTGGCCACCGTACTCTCCTGACCTGTCACCAATCGAACATGCGTGGAATTTGGTTGGACGCCGTTTGCGAACTCTGTCCCTGCCTCGTTGAGAAGACGAACTATGGTAAATGGTTGAAAAGGAATGGAGAGCCATCCCTCAGGACACCATCCGCACTCTTATTGACTCCATGCCTAAACGTGTTTCTCCGTGCATCGCTGTCCACGGTAGTCCTACATGCAGGCAACTTAGGGAATGAAGAGGCAGACCGCCTTGCGAAAGATGCTGCCCTCAATAATGGAGCCGAGGAAGTCACCATACCTTGGCCACACTCCACATTGAAAAGAAAGCTTCGCCTTCAAGCATTATCGAGGTGGCAGACGGAATGGGATACAGCTGCCACGGGCCGACGTACGTACTATCATCTTCTATATGTTAATCCGGCCAGGCTGTACACCAACCCACACCTAGTCCGTTATATCACAGGCCATGGACCGTTCCCGGAGTATTTTGCTAGACACGGCGTAGCTGATACAGAACAATGCAGCTGCGGTTGCCTGGGTACTCCGGAACACTACGTCACAACGTGCCCATTAACTGACGGTCTACATATAAGTATTCCGAGCACTAACACGCAGGCTTTCTGTAAATACATGGTGAAGCAGAAATACCTCTGTCGGCAGCTCTCCAAAATTATGGAAAAGCTCGCCAGCTTCGGCACAGATCTCTGTGCGGCAATATAAGCTGTGTACATCCATCTCATCGATTCACATGCTGCTCATCAGTGCTACATCACAAAGTCTGCGAATAATATAGCACCCTTGACTATTTTTTATCAATCTTCAACAACATTCTCCGCACATAGCATCAGCATATTTAAATCATAAACTCTAAGGTACAAGATCATCCTAAGCGTCAATATTGTTTGAACTTTAGATTCAGTAACAGGCACATTTTGCATCATCATTGCTACAAGCATACTATTTGCAGGCACAATCGTACTTCATGTTCATCTTACGCATCACGTCCTATGCATTATCATTGTTAGAATTCAGGCACAGTAATACATGACTTAGCACCATCCTTGCGTAATATAGTCTCACACTATATGTAATACCTAATAACACTCTTGCACATATTTACTATATTGCGCACATTATAAGTGTTTGGAATGATTCCTATTCTTACACATTAGTTTTTCGGACCTGCATGCATGCATTAACTACATTTAGAGCTATTGTGCTGCATATTCTAGGTATGTCCTCTACAACCTATTAGGTTCGCCTATAACATAGTGGTAACAATAGGTCCCTCCACATAGGACTTCTGTACCATTTAAGTGTGCATTATATAAGCATTCTGTAATAATTATCATCTGTAATAATTACATCCTGTGTGAATTAATATTGTTAGTACCTCAAGACTATTAAAATGCATCTTATCTTCTTTAGCATTTCATTCTATAATTGTACCATTTCAATGTGTATTATATAAGCATTCTGTAATAACTACATTCCGTAATAATTATATTCTGCATGAATTAATATTGTTAGTACCTCAGGATTATTTAAAATGCCTCTTATCTTCCTTAGCATTTTATGCGTAATTGTACCGTGTATTCTGTAATAAGTGTGTATTCTGTAATAATTATATTCTGTGTGAACTATTATTGTTAGTACCTCAGGATTATTTAAAATGCATCTTATCTTCTTTAGCATTTTATGCCTTAATTGTATCATATAAGTGTGTATTATATAAGCATTCTGTAATAATTATATTCTGTGTGAATTAATATTGTTAGTACTTCAAGATTATTTAAAATGCATCTTATCTTCCTTAGCATTTCATGCATTAATTGTATCATATAAGTGCGTATCATATAAGCATTCTGTAATATTTACATTCTGTAATAATTATATTCAGTGTAAATTAATATTGTTAGTACCTCAGGATTATTTAAAATGAACCTTATCTTCTTTAGCATTTCATGCATTAATTGTATCATATAAGTGCGTATCATGTAAGCATTCTGTAATATTTACATTCAGTAATAATTATATTTATTGTGAATTAATATTGTTAGTACCTCAGGAGTATTTAAAATGCATTGTATCTTCTTTAGCATTTCATGCATTAATTGTCCATTGTATATGTATATATATGTATCTATTGTAAGTAATATGAACGCAACTGTTATTTCTCTTTGAATCAACAAATTCCCAATGGCCCTTTGGTCTGTAGACCTGCTATGGATGGATGAGATGTTGGGTTTCGGCGCTCGGTGCGAGTCGACTATGTGGCCATACCATCTGGCCTGCTCTAGATAATGGGGGACATGGCACTACACCAATTAACCACAATGGTAAAGGGATGGTGCCCATGTCTTCCCGTCACTTATCACTTATCCTACTGAGCCGACGCCGTTCTCGCTTTGTGTTCTGACTATCATTTTTAAATAATTGCTGCATGCTATCTCTGTCATTTTTTCAAATTTCATCACTTTCTGATCACTCCTTCTTGGTGTTGCATTTTCAATGTCGAGCAGTGTATATAGTGTCTGTAAGGCAGCATTCGGGCACTCTAAATATGCGGCAAGCTGAAAGCCCTCTGAGCAAAGTCGTACTTTCACCAATGTGTTGCTCCAGGTTCTTGCCAACGACATCCGCAACTTTGACCGTTTGCCATGATGAATTTCGTGGACTTGCTCTCATAGAGACCTGATCTGATATTATGGTCGATTGGGTGCCATAAGACATAAAGAAAAAACATTGCAATGCCTTCATCAGAAGGCTGGAAACGACTTGTTGCACTAAGGGGGGGAGGGTGAACCTTTACATCGATTAAGATTATGTATGCTGTACACCTGCCCAGTTTCGTAACCGGTCTTCAATTAAGCGTGACGAAACATTTCTGAAGGCAGCCTGTTTGAGAGCTCGTCTTATAGGATGAAATCTGAAGACGCAACGAACTAAAACACAGCTTTGAATTTGTTCTAATTGAAATTCCCGTTAATCGATAAAACCTGCTTTAACCTCATGTATATAGCTGTCGGAATTGAAATTTTGTTCATGTTATGTAAGGCGAGTGTTCGCCTTACGCGAATTCGTATGAAAAGGGGTTCACTATAATTTTGTCAACAGTGGCGTAAAATGTTCCGTTTTTTGTTGTTTGTAAGGGCATGTAACAGGATAAAAAATTTAATGTAACAAACCATTCGGAAGTTTAATGCTAGTTTACAATCCAATATATTAAATTCAGTATTCCAGAAAGTAAATGAATATATTCCATACTTCATAACAAATGTAAGCAAACAGTTCTTTTATCTTTATAGAAATAGTCAAATACTATCTGTTTAATTCTTACACTTAACCCAACACGCCCTTTACTCTGATACATGGCAGAGGGTAGAGCTAAAGTGTAATAGCAAGTATAAATAAGTTGTTCTTAACCTTTTCAGAAACAGTCAAGTACTATCTGTTTAATTCTTAGTCTTTAACACAACACACCCCTTGTCCTAATCTATGAATGAAGTGCAAAATAATATAAAATCATATTTATATCAAAATGTATGGGATATGATGATTACAAATAGCAAGGAAAAATATTATGTGACAAGAGTGATCGACTGATTAGTCGCAATCGAGTGCACATGCATTAGAATAATATCTATACTGGAACCCGTACTTGCGTGAGAATACGTGAAACAGTATCTTGAACAAATATTTATAAGCAAGAACAGTGATGGTCAGATATAGTTGTAACTGGTTCTTAATACTACATAGAAGTAATCAGTGAGGAGAAGAATGAATTTTCAGAGGTCATCACTTTGTGAATGCATTTAAAACACTGAAGCTTTAAAAAATATGGAATTTCTAATGCCTTTTTCCAGTTATCTTCGAGCCTCACTAGTAGAAGTTGGCAAGTGATGAATGTTATTGCAAAGTCCTAACATTTAGCAAGGACCTGAAGGTGAAAGTTTGTTTCTTTAAAACAGATTATGTGCTTTCAGTTCAATTTATTAACGGCAAGTATTTATATAACTATTTCGCTTGTAGTTTACAGAACAATAGTCACTAATTTACAAGTTATTATCCACTTTTATTATAATAAGAGTTAGATTTAAAATTATTTTTGTCATTCTATGTTAATGTGAGTCTTTTAGCAAATTCACGATCTTCTTGTCAAACAATAGTACATTCATTTGATAAGTGCACTGGTAAAGGCACGTAATCTCATGGCAAGTGTATACTTCTTTAAAAGACACGTAAATGCACGTAATGCCATGGCAAAGACAGACAGTTTTTTTTTGTTCCAATAACGGGCCCTCAGCCGACTTCGGCTTGGCCATTACTAAGGCCAGAAGTGGTGGTCACTTTATTATGGAGGCACCTAATAGGTGGATTCCCTTTGCCTCCTCTGAAGGGACGGACATGCCTTCTAGGGGATTTGAACAGAGGTCCTTTGGTATCGTAGCCGGCTCCCCTAACCCCTATACCGTCTGAGCGGCAAAGACAGACAGGTAAAAACATATAATTTTGGACAGGTAAAGACACGTAACCTCATGACAAGTGTATACTTCTTTAAAACTTAGTAGCAAGAGCCGGGAATTTCCTCAAAAAAACATCATCGGATGTAAATAACTAAGCAAAGTCAGTCGAATCAATCCTATAACTTTCTAAATATCATTAAAATAGAAGTATTGATAGATACTTCTCCCAGTCCTATATGGGGTATTTCAAAATAATAAGAATTTTGAAATATTATTGTTACTATGTTGCCAGACATTATTGGGAAAGAATTAAACAAATTATATTACACGGTATTTTTTACTCACATGACGGATCAGCTAGAACTGCTGTGTATTGTATAAAATGTTACGTTATCTTGCAACCCGCACTTAGTTTTTTCGTGAACATTTACACTTGAAGATCGTTTTACGGGTAATTGGTTGTAGCTTTTTGATCACGTTAGACACTAGATTCTTTGCTATCACACTAAAACAAAACAAATCGGAAACCTTACGACTTCGGAGATAATAGCTTTTGTTTAATCGTATGTAACCACTGCTGGAAGTTTTTGAAGTCGAAATTGCCCCTGCGAGACTTTTTCTGCTTTGAGGTTGGCATGTATGAAGACCAGCGTAGATAAAAACGTGTTTCAAGTTGAATACCTCATTCCAGTAATCTATTTATCTCACAAGTTTCTATTTTTACTTTGGATGAGAAATATATACTTGCAAAGAGCGGAAAAACAAAAGTATACTTATTTTCAAGCCACACAGATGCCGCAGTGTAAATTTAAGCGTTGTGTTGCATGCTCCTAAGTGACTGCAAAGTTATTTTCCATTAAATATATTTATCGAAAGATATATTTGTTTGGAATTAAGGAATACCTTTAGATGTTACGCGCTCACTGCAGTAGTGTTTATCTCGATAAAATGAATCACTTGATTTCTTTCATTTCCTACAACGCGAAACGGATATAGTAAACTCACTTCCAAGCGTTAAGCACGGAGAGAAAAATGCTAATTTCCGGAAGCCAATCAGAATTGAAGAGAATGTAATTCGCTGCAGAGGTAGATGGAAGTATGCAAATATGTTAGGTAACAGCCAATCGCGCTCTCATGTAAAGAAATATGCAAAAACATGTACTAATAATTACAAATAATAAATCTCTGAATGCAAAACGTATGCTGCTACTTTATATATGGTATCGCAGCAAGCGCTAAAGCTTTTTTTCAACTTGGCATAGTTTTTTCGATACTCAGGTTTATGATCATCCCGATTAAAGTAACAGGCTTGTTAATTTCTCTTTTCTTAACGTATTATAATAAATTGATTAATTTTCAATATGAGTATATATCAGTGGTATAAATAATTTCGGGTCTAGGACTTTCGACCGTCGTCGTTTTGCCGTTGCCGTTTCGCCGTCGCCCTTTCGCTGACAAAGCAATCCGTAGGCGGGCCATGTAGCCATCAATTCACATTAATTTTTTATAAGAATCCTGTTATAATTTTTCCTTTATACATACGAATTAACCAAATCCTGTTGCATTTTTTCGATATTAGCCTTAGTTTTCCTTTTTTGTTTTGAGTATTCTTTTTAATAGTTTAGTTTTAAAAAATATTGATTTTTTCCCTTAGAATTTTAGTTAGTATTTCGTCATTAAAACTAATTACCGTTCATTTTCTTTTTTGCATTTCTGAGATTAATTTATTGCTTTTTTTCCTTTTATTAGTATATACTTTTTAATCTCTTCCAGTTTATAAAACGTTTTATTAATTACATTTTGATTGCACTACACTACATTTTGCATCTTTCAAGTTCTAGCATCAGTGTAGAATTCTAGAGAGCAAGTGAATTATGTGAAATACAGTTTTTTCCGAGAGTTAACATTCCACTGTTGAGGAAAAGCGAAAGCGAATTTATGAAACTTTATAGTTGTGAGTAGTACTTACTAAGTTCAAAAGTCATCGGACAAGAATCAGGGGTGGTCAACGACAATGACTATTCCCGAAGCCTGAGGTGTAAGGAGTAGAATTTCTCTGGCCTATATTTCGGTTGGAGCCATCTTTTTGAGACACTGCAACTATGATCTATTTTTCAGCTGCCATTAATTATATTTCGGCCACTAAACATTAATGAGTTAATATTTCTAAGATGCACTTTATTTGCAAACAATATTCCTAATTATGGCACGTCACACTAAGAAAACCCTTCCAAATATACTCCTTAACTAGAAAAATAGTTCTAGGTTATATTTCAGCAATTTTACAAAATGTGTTTGGTTAAAACAAAGGCTTTCTTCTTTTAAAATTTAAAACAGGTATTAGTTTACAATAGGTAAACACAAGTATTCAACTAAACAAACGTAATGTAATATGGCAAGATATAATATAACATGTAAAGAAAATTATGTCTTGTCTTGCGAATTAGCCCGACGGTAAACTGGCCGAAAGGAGAAATGGCAAGATGACGAAGCGACGACAGCGATGCAACAACGGTGAATAGTGCCATCCTCATAATCTGAATGGAGAGTATTAATGGAGAATCTGATGGAGAGGTTTTAACAATAACAAAAATTTAATAATAAGAAGAAAATTTGGGAATAAATTTTGGAATTTTAGGTAATAAACTTAGATTTTGAAAATGAGCAGTCAATACAATATTACCAAAGAGCATTTATGAGGCGATCGTAGGATTCACTGTTTGAAGTTTTTTGGTTTGGGGAAAAAGAAAACATTCAGTAAAGCAGGATCATTCTGTATAAAGCTGTTGACTTATAATGGAAAACAAAATCAATTACTGCTGTGTGGTTTAATAAAATTTGAATATAATGAAATAAATTGCACTACAGGAAAAAATAAAATCCGAAAGCTTTCATATTTTACATTACCAAAGGGACGTTTTTCTAACGTTTTTTGTGTTACCTTTACTTATAAAATATCATATACTTCGCACTTAAACCATAAAAGTCAGTTCAATAGCAGTATCGCAAAATAATTTTAAAATGACCTTATGTTTAGATTTCCGATACACAGTCTCGCTTGATGGACATTTTTTTCCGTACAGCTATTTCAAAGCCATTGCTTGCTTTGAAGTCGTTGGGTTTGTTAAAAATTCGTTAAAGGTTTACAAAATATGAAATAGATGATAAAACAAATTCCAAATTTGGGTTTTCACATGCTTATATTTGGGTGGAAACGTACGTTATTCAAAATTGATGGCTCTAGGTAGCGTCGTTTTATCACAATGCGATAAACATACATAGATTTATACAGATTCTCCATTATATAATTTCCTTAAACATAATACAGGACTGTAATATTTGGTGGCAACAGTTTGAAAGGTGAACCGACATTTAAAGTTTTCAACGCAAAATGCCAAAACGAAATTAATAACTGTTCTGGGCTAATGCCTTTTGGCTAATAATCAATAAGCAATCTTAAATAAAGAAACGAAGGTGGTTTCCATTACTTTATTGTTTTATTTTACAACATAACCCTAACTTTGATCAAAAATGAGTAGTAAAATTAATAAAATAAATTAACTTCTAAATTTAATCAAAAACTTCGTTATACGCAATGTTTTGATTATAAACATTGTTAAACATTAATAGACGTGATCAGCTGAATGCGTCCAAGCCACACACATTTCTCCCTTTTTACCTATTCTAATATAAGATTGCCTGAAATGCATTTACGGTTGTTCATAGTAATAAAACATAGTCAATAATATTCATATAAGCTTAAAACCCCTGGGAATGTTTGTGGATTTGTCTGAAATTTCTACTATTTTTATGCAATCATGATTTAATTTATTTAGCTACACTCTAAGTTTCGAAAAACAGACTACAGTTAGTTTGCTATTATCAATTAATATTAATTTATATTCTAAGCACGCATTTTTATTATTTTTTACTTCATACAGCAGTTAAAAGAAAAATTTAAATTTTGCATATATGTAGGCACTGATTACATTAAGACACGCGCACTCATGAATTCCAAATTTTAAATGTCTCGAATGATTTTGTTGTTCATTTGAATATAGCTACGTACACGAAAGCCCTCTGATAAATGGAAGGGGTGATTTCGTAGAGTATTCAAATGAAAAATGACTCGTATTTACGTCACATATGAAAAAACGCACAGAAACAGCTGCTATGTTGGTTTATCTGGATCCAGTTGCCCTTGTTCAACTGCCTCGTTCACTAGGCCACTATTGGCTAATTCCGGACGGAAAATTTGAAACACTATACAGGGTGCTATCTTCTCATTGTATGATTTTACTGACTTAGATACTTTGCTAATTTCATTGGGAAGACAACTGAAAGTTACTCTGGTGACAATAAGAACCCCTTTCACCAAAGAAAAAAAATGTTTAAAGATAAGAATCATTTTGCACGGCTTTGCTTCTTTTTTACAATAACAGCGAATACATAAATGAAGGAGTTCGTAAGAATTATACAGATACAGTAGTACCTCGGTTTGCATCCAACTGGGTTGAGAAAATTTTTATTTAGGACTCTACATTTGTCTGGTATACGACAAGAGCTCGATGAGTCAGTACTGGTGCAGTACCCTTCCTTACCTCTTTCGGAACAATGCTACGAATTTTCATGAGAGTCAGCGCACCTAATGCTAGGAGCAATGAGTTTTAGCAAAGTTAATGAGACGAGCCAAGCAACGAAGAAAATTGTTACGATCACCACGAAGGCGAAGAAAGAGATTGTTGTAAACTACGAAGATGGAGCTGTATCCGAGACTTCGCTATTGCATATCTTATGTCGAGTAAGATGGAGTCCACGACTGTGAAAAACAAAGATGCTATTATGTCGGCTAACGTGGAGATAAATGTTAAATGGATAACCAAACAAGGAAACGAGACGATAGAACATGCTGAAATTTCCTTCTGATACGGATAACAGAAAAGCATTTATGTGCATCATCATGTGCAGTACTTTATTTAGATACTAGATATATATTACACGACAGCATTTGTAGTGTATTATTAAACTGTGTTATAATAATTGAGGAAGGGGAAAATTATACGAATATTTAAAGGATTTTCAGAACCTAGTTCTAAGAAGCTAGGGTGAAAATACGTATATATACCCATCTGTTATACACCAATTTATATTTTATCTTATTTTCCCTTAAACAAAGGCTTTACACTGGTTTCTATAATAAGACTCCTCAACATTAGCGCATTTTAATCGTTTTATGGTAGTTATTTAAAAACGTTTACTCTGGATTGTGACATCATGTTCTTTTAGAATAATGGAATGAGAAATTCTAGTTTAATTAACAGATGTAACGATGCAGATATAGGTTTCTTTTGGAGTTTATTAAAGAGTAAAATAAATATTTTTAGCAAGACCGAAATTAAAATAATCATCTATAATCTGTGCAGATACATTTCTGAAACTCTTCTCGATTCTTTTATTTCAACAAATACAATTGTTCAAAGAAAGGTAGAAAAATTATGATTTTATTCAAATACTTAATGACTGATCACTTACACACATTGGCCGACAAGATGGCAGAGCATTTTGCATCAACGTCGCTCCAAGAAGGGTTTTTTTCTCTTTCGCGACAGATTTATTATGTTTGAACAGCCCAACAAATACTTCAGTTTAGATAAAAGAAGATGCATTAACACAGCAGACTTTCGTCAGAATTATTTAAAACAGTCCATTATTCTTTGAATTGTTCTCTTATTAAAGTAAATTCATTATTCATTTAATGAACATTGAATAAGATTTTATGGAGACTGTGAATTAGCTAAAGATAAGAATATTTTTCTGAGTGTTTAATTCTCTTTCTTCAGTTAATTGTAAAAATTATAAATAAGGAAATCTGCATCCAATTTTAAAAGTACCAAAATTAAAAAAGGGAAACGCAAATTTAAAACGATTTATTAATTTCATATGTATAATTAAACATTTCAAACATTAATGTATTTTATTCTTTTAATGATCAAATATTAATTGAAGTATTCATTTTCATTTCACTCGCTATATTATTTTTTCGACTACATTTTAAATTAAACTTCATAAGAAGATTCAGCATATGTTGAATACGAAACTGCGATTGATAAATATCTGTTCGATTACTATTTAACAATCATAATTAAGATACTTTTATGTATGGAAAACCTTATCACTAAACAGTATAAGATGAAATGTTAAATGATAACTTGCCTACTATACCAATCGGGGACATAAGTGCTGAGCGTTCCAACTGTGATTGCTATAGTAACAGCAAAAATGGATATGTTATCTATGACTACATAATAAAAAATCTGATTTTGCTCTACGTACATGAGCGACCAAACGCCGTAAACAGAGGACATATCTTGCACGTCTTTCTATCAATTGAAAACATTCCCGTGGCACTAGCAGTGCAAAACGATCTGCCTTTAGATCCCGTCCCTGTGCTAGCCTGTCTCGGAATTAAGAAGAGCAAAGATTTCCCAAATATGACTGAATGAGACTTATTTCATAACATCGCAGCCACGTCAAACATCAACATTAGTACACAAGAAATCGAAGCAATCAAACAAGCGACAACGCAATCAAAGTTTCACGGCCTTTTCTTTAAAATCACATGAGAAATCTACACGATGATCGACTGCCATCTTGACAAATATAAACAGCCAATTCATTTCAGAGAAGTCGTTGCAGTACGTGACAGATTGTGAAAAAGTTTTAATAAGACACAGAGCCCGGATGTGAGGCTCAGCAGATTAAATCGAAAAATTAAAGCCACGGTTCAGGAAGGTATTATCGCGAAATCTCAATCTGATTTTTTCCCAGCCAAGCATCAGGTTGTGGATTGTATGATAACAAATCACATAGTTACAATGATAAACAACAGTCACATTCTGACTCTATTGCACTATGGCACTATACATGATTTCAAGAACAAATTGTTAAGCACCATTATAATGGTACAGAGACGAGACTTCAAGTTGTTGTGACGAAAAAATTAATCTAATTAAATATCTTAAAATATTAACAAAAATTACTTTGGTTCATACATTTCATTAACTTTCTTTAGAAAGATCACACTTATCACATTTTATATATGGTGAAATAATAACCAAATTAATTAACGGAAGACACTTTAATAATAAAGATGAATACTGGACGTTGAAAATATTTAACATTACATTTACGAGAAAAGCGTAGTAATCATACAGTTCGTCACATGCTCTCTGGCAGAAGAAGCGCCTCTACGTCTGCATAAATTACTCTTCCACATCCAAACGGCACTTCTTTGATTTACTGGACAACGTCACGGTTGCTGGATTACATCAAGACTTCAAGCGAACGGCACCGTATATATACATATATATATATATATATATATATATATATATATATATATTTATATATATGTGTGTGTGTGTGTAAACGTTTTGTAATTATATATACATATCAAAAAGACGAAACAAAACGAAATAAACACGAAACAAACACGAAACTCAAAGACAAAAACAAAGACGAAACACAATGACGAAAATTGAAATACATAATTAATAAATTCCAAATAATCCTATAAATGTAACAAATTTTTAAAATTGTTAAAACCAAAACTTCTTTTAAACAAGCATATCACAATGCAAAAATTTTTACGAAATTTAAATAAATTTAAAGAATTCAAAAGAAGAAGAATTCAATTTCAATGCCTCTTCATAAGGGGAAAGGAACATTGAAATCAATTGAAATCTGTCTTCTACAAAAATCCTTGCTCTTTTGTATCCAGAATTAGCCTTTGAACCATTTCAATGTATTTTAATTATAATAGTTCACACGGAAATTCTGGCCCTTCCCCAAAGCAGGGAAAAACAAAGTAAACATTCATCTAAAATCTAAGTAAACACAATGTCTTACCTTAAAAATTTTATTTCACTTAAAGAATTGAAAACGAAAGTGTAATAATAAAATACTTCAATAATGAAAAAAAACTTCAATAGTAAAAAACATAAATCAAATTTTTTGCCTTTAAGCATAGCAGATGATCCAATGTATTTAAAACGTACTTAAAGTTATAAAACTTAGTTGAAAAGACTTAATTAAAACTCACAATAAGAAATTAAAACTTCGAGCAATTTTATGATACTACGTTCTAAACTAGGAAATTTTGTTAAAGAAATAAACTACATGTTTGCCATTTTGGCTTCATTGGCGAAATTAAAAAATCTTGGCGAGAAAGTAATCATTCAACAGGCTACCATTTCGAACAGAAGATGCAATTTTGAAACCAAAAGAAAAAGTTTAAAATATAAATGATTTTTTTTTAATTTTGACAAAGAATAAGATTACTTATAAATTGAAGGAAATTAAAGTAAATTGTGAATGGATTCTGTTGCAATTCTGTTAGCAACTGAATAGTAATTGAGAGGAAGAAAAAAATAGGTTGTAAGAGTCCACTTGTCTAACTGCTGTTTCAAAACTGGAAGTGTAGTAACTGCACAGAAGAAGGGTTAAAAGTAGCCTTTATTACACTCTTTAGAAATTTACAATGCATCAATTCGACAAACTACGCCTCTGCTTGGGTGGTTACTGAAACAGTAAGAACTAAACTCAAAATTTGAAGATATTAACAAGTAGTAGAATTACGCAACAGATCTCAGACTATCCTGTTTCCTTACAGAGCTTTGAAAAATCTAGTGGCAGCAAAGAAATAGCTGTTACACCACGTTTAACCAGCAATAAATGTTAAGCAGAAGCCCACGCTACACATAGTACAGAGTTCGCTCACACTCTCTAACTTTCCCTTCTAGAACTTGATATTTAAAGCTTTTCTCCTCAAAGTACGAGAATTCGCATTACTTCAGGCGCACTAACAACATTAAATATTTTGGCATTGGCAATTAGGGAATGAAGGCTTATAGGAAAGAACGAAACTTAAATTCGACTGGTTATTTAAAACAAATATAAATCCCTTCAAGGTAATCTTTATTTAAGATACAAGATTCTAATTAAAATTTACTTTGTTTCTCTCTTGCTTTGGATGTATCCCTTCCACGTGTGGAAGCTGCTTGGTCTGCTGTATCCCAAGAGCACATCCAAAATCTCTTTGAATCAATGCCGAGGCGTGTGGCAGTGGTGATCTCCAGCAATGGCGGCTACTCTGGCTACTGATTTTAGAAGGAACCACACTTCCCAGAAGTTTATAAATTTAATCATTTGATACCTGGCCAACATGTTATCTACGAAATAAATTTTCTTGCGATATCTCTTGTCTTTCTTGGTGTTGGAATTTGGGTGGGCAGCAGTGTAGTTATATACATCTACAGACGTCAGGCTGAATTAGGGATTCACTCAGGAATCTGGAAAGAGCAGGGACAGGAATTCCCTGCTGCATGCCAGAATAATAACAATAGTATCAAAAGCGGAGACTTTTTTCCCACTTTGATCATTCGACTCCGTGCATCCCTCTTAGAAGCGTCATAAGTAACGATAGAAAGATCAAAGCAAGCAAAATGCAAGCTTTTCGCGGCTTATCAACTGAACTGGGACTGGAGCTGGAGACTTTGTTTTTAATGTGCTTGTTGCTCACAGTGACGATAAGTTTACGAGATATCGCTTTGTTTGTAAAACTGTTTTACGCAAACAGCTGGTAACTTCGTAATGTGTGCCCTTTCTGATCCTCAGACTTCAATTCAGACAATTTTTGGCTTTTGAAACATTTGGTAAGTCGTGACAGTGAAAGAACTTTACATGATCTTAAAGACAATTTCACGCGATGTACTGAAAATTTCCCAGCACGCACTTCGATCATCTGTGGAGCATGTCATTTTGAGTTTTCAGATGGTAGCTGAAAATTATGGCCATTCATGTGGAGCATGATTCTTTGTAACAAAATTTGTAAAATTGAAAAAACTATTGTAAAAGAGTGGCTAAATGTATAATTTATTTATAATGCACAATGGTAACGCTATTTGTAACTAATACATTAATAAAGACATTCTTATCCCTTCATTAAATCTGCCAGAAAATTTTACCATTTTCTGATCACCGGTTTCGCTTATAGGCAAATGTAAAATAGGATTTTTTAATTATAGACATCCTGTATGTATAAACAAAGAACAGCGAGAACAGAAAAAGAGAAACTCTATTTTATATATCATATTACTGTTAGATCAGCAGAAAATGCGATTAGACTTGTGAGTGCATTGATTTAAATAACGATATAATAAAAATGCACACTTAATGGGTGGATTTATCTTCGTATGACTGTGACTTCGAATTCTTCGACAGAATATGCAAAAAATTTTTCTTTAGAGATGCCTTCATGTAAGAGATGTCTTCTAATAAGAATTAGAAATTGAAGAATTGCATTGAAGAAAAGACTTGCAATAAAAATCCACAGAGATTAAATCCTACTTGTTAGAGTTAGAGCAAAATTTGAAAAAAAAAATGACATATTTTTCTTATTTTACTGTAGCAAAATTTATTTAATTTAAAGAAACGCTTATATAATACTATCTTTATTTTTGTATTTTTTAAAGATTTAAAGGATCGAAGCGTTCTCAACTAATCGCTTTTCTAAATTCATTCAACCTTCCCCAGGATGCTGGAATTCAGTCAAATTTTCCAGGAAATTCCTGAGACGCTGCTTATGTTCAAGTTATGGGCTTCACATATCTGGATTCAGGCGAATACAAGAAACCGCGAATTATAGCGAACGCATATTGAATCAAGGTATTAAGTTAACATACATTGCAACAGTTACGTTTATTAAGTAAGTTAGCACATTAATATGCGTAACAAGGTGGACAAGGCTGTGCCTCGAGCTCCGAAGTGTCCACGAAACAATTTTAAAGTGTCTGCCACTCAAATATTTCCATTATACATTTTATGCATTTGGACAATAAACAGTCATAATTGTAATGACTAGTTTTAGTAAAATTTTTCTTCAGCTTTAGTTATTTTAACAATACGATTTATACAATTAAACTTGTGACAAAAACTAAATTTTAGCGACATTTACGTAACAAACACACCATGGCTAAATGAATTAATTTTTTGACTAACACGTCTTTTCAATTTAGCACATGTGATTCCGCCTACCGTGAACTACCGTGATATTTCCTGTCTCCATTATCGTTATATACTCTGTCCAACGATGGCGTGCTAAACTTTACATCCGTAACCTCTGTTTATACATAAATGTGTCATTTCATCAATTTGTATTTCGAATTGTAAACAGAGTACATTTCAGGGGATTGTTGTGAGTCAACACATTTCTGTTGCAGAAAACAAAAGTTAGTAGTTTTTTCCTTGACTGGCAACTTCTGTGAACGTGTAGCATTTTCATAAACGGTTTTGCTAATAGTGGACCATCTTGTTAGAACATTCCGACTATTACAATCCATATGAATTAACTGTATTTTGATTTAATATATACTTATTTTTATTATTGTTGTATATTTTTTTAATTTATTATTTATTTTTATTATTATTGTAACATCTACGCCAGAAAATGTAAGACTCATAAAACACCTCAATTCAATGTTAAAAGGGAAAAACAAATTTATTTCATTTATTACAAAGAAAAACATGTATGCTGATTGTGCAACTGATTTATATCGAATGCTAAAAATGGAAATTGTGTAGAGGCATTAGTTTATTTTGGAAGCTGGAAATGCGAAAAATGAGCCGTGCCTTTGCCGGAACTCGAACGACGGACATTTCGAATACGGGCCCAGCGGACTGACCACTACACCACAAAGGCATGCTAAGAAGGCGGAAGAAATACCTTATATACTCCCCTTTTAAAGGGCGACTGAGGATTAAAAGGTGCCCTTTTAGTTCGGGCGCCAGTGTAGAGACATTAGTTTATTTTGGAAGCTGGAAAGGTGAAAAATGAGGAATGCCCTCGCTGGGATTCGAACCACAGACCTCTCGAATACGCGCGAAGCATGCTGACTACTACACTAAGAACACATGCTAAGAAGGCGGGAGAAATACCTTTTAACTGCAGAGACTTTTATCACTACTGCGTTGTCCTCTGAATGTGTAAGGCCTGCTGTCTAACTTTTGTGTGAAATCTGGAGAGTAGTGACTGCACAGAAGAAGATTAAAACTATCCTTTATTACACTCTTTAATTATTTACAATGCGTCAACCTGTTTCCCAACAGAGCGTTGACGATTTAGTGGCAGCAAGGTAATAGCGGTTACGCCACGTTTAGTTGGCTAAGCCGTTAAGCTAAGCCGAAGCTCTCACTACAATAAGCACAGAGTTTTCACAGAATATCTAACTTCCCCTTCTAGAAAACTTGATACTTAAACCTTTACTGAAACTGGTAGTATTTACATTAATTCACGCTCGCTACCAAATTTAAATATTCTGGCACTGACAATTAGGGAAATGAAGGCTTATGGGAAAGGAACTTAAAATTAAACTCGTTATTTAAAATAACTATAAATCCCTACAAATGATAACAGCTGTGCCACTGTACTCTTGTATTCCAGAAATATGCGTTTCTTATAAAAATGGTTGCGAACCCCTAATTTGCAGCATTAAATACAATAGTAATATTTCATTCCATATATCCACCTAGCCGCTACAGTGAGCAGTGGCATTGACTTGCGTACCGATGTGTTCGGGCTACAATCCTGGATAAGGCATGGATATTTGTAAGTGCGTATAATATCTTTGCAACAAGGGGGGCACTCAGAATTCATAGGGTGTCGAAAATCTTCTCCAGATTGGTGGCAGAGAAAGGGGTGGGAGACGGTCGGACCGCCAGACAGGGGCGGAAGATTAATAGTTCGCAAAAATCGGCGACATGATACACACTTGTTGGAATGCACAGGTGACGGCTTTGCTCCAGCCTGCACCTGCATTCCATACAATACAGTTGTTACATATTGCAGTATAAAGTACAATAAAGTGAAATCTGCTATGCACCGGAGTATATATTCTCTGTTTATGGAAATAAGTGATTCTGACATTTTAACCGAATCAATAAAAGATGGGTGAGAAATAAAGAAATGGTGTTGTTATACTGTATAACATAAACGTACAGTTTCAAATGATGAAAAAAAATCTGAAAAGTTTCAGATTTTAACGTTTGCCCTAAAGGGTCTGTTAAAAGTTTTTTACGCTCTCTTTGAGCTCGCAGTCTACTTAGTCTGCTTTTGCACTCACTCCTACTAATCCGTTTGTTTTGCCTTTTTAGCTTCATTATCAAGCACTTTTTCTTTACATTTACGCCATACATAATTCAACAGCAGAATCACAAATTTTTATTTGATTTAACAAATTTTAGAATTTCCGATGCAGTTTTAAGTGTTGAAATACATTTTTATATTTTTTCCACTCTTTACCCAATTTATCATACCAGTGTTCAGTTTTCTTACTAAGATGGCTAGAAAATGTGTTTCTGATTCTCTTATCATTAACGTTTCGGGTCTTAAGTTTATATTTTCAATACCACGGTCTTCGCACTAACGTCTAAAATTCAGTTTAAAAGTAAAATCACCAAATATTTAAAAACAGCATATCGTTCGAAATTTGGATGCGCAGTCTTATCCGCTGGAGATAAAAATAGTTTATTCCGCAGAGTGCTGCCACTGCTCCTTTCAAATCTTTGAGTTTGTTGATCAGAAACTGATTAAAGTTTTGCAAAATATGAAATAGGTAATAAAACCAATTTGAAATTCAATATCCGGGCTTCCAGGTGTGCATGTTCGGGTACAGGGCTAGGTTGAACAAAATTTAATGGCTCTAAGCACCGTAGCAATTTCACATTGCGAAAATATTCATACATTCATGCAAATTCTTCATTACTTAATTTGTTTTAAATGATGCAAGGAAACAATATTTGGTGAGAGCAGTCTGAAGAGTGATACGCCGTTTATAGCGATTCAACACAAAATCCCGTTTCAAAACTGATAGCCCATTTGGGCTAACGCTCCTTTTGGCTACAAAAAGAATCATTCATTTTTCTAACACTGATAACATACTAGGAGTTTCTCATCCCTTATATCGTCCTTACTCTCGTGTTTTGGGTCAGAGAGTCAGAGGGGTCAATGGAAAAACGTCTAAAAGCTATAAGTATGATTACAAAACAAAGGCTGAACACGCGCGTTTTGATTACTGATAGCCTAGATTGCCTGCAGTCGTCTCTGTGATCATTGATTTGCGCTATGATTCCAGAATTCTTTGTGGGATATTCTGTATCTTTATAATATACACTAGAGTCCTCAACTATCATTTTCATCACTTATTTAATTATATCAACCAGAAGTCTTAGTATGTTTTATTTATTGAGCGGGTATTTAAAGTGCAATAAAATAGTAAAAGCTCCTGAAAAATAAAGCGTTTATTTTATATATTTATATACATTTATCCACCCTTCTGGCAGGCAGTTACTCAGCGGTAGAAATCCTCGATAATCCTTTAGACATCTCTGCTGAGTTCTGCAGGGGGTCGTTGGAATGTCCTTTTTAGTTTGGAAATAGTTTTCTGTTCGATGTAAACTTTCATTTGAAATAATCCTATTAAAAAGACTGCAGAATAACATCGTCATTAAAAGGATTGCAAAATGTAAAATCACAAGACTCATATAATACCATAGGCCATTCCGTCGCTGCCGCAAAATGATTAAACATCTATGAAATTTTTCATGTTTTTTTGGAGGGGGCGTATTTAATTATGGCAAAATACTACCTGTCTAAGGGAAGGGATGGGTTTTGTGGAATTCTTTCTAAAGGAAACTGGCTCCTATATTCGTTACGCATGAGAAAGCTACGAAAACGTCCATGCAGCTAAGCCCATTCACCGCTATCGCAGCCCGCACCGAACTACCAGTGTTTAGCAACTATACCGCTTGGCAGCTGGTGGGCCAGAAACTTTTCGTAAAGGGGTGTTATTTTGCGAAATATTTGACACTGCTGAATTCACATACTCGTTGCATGCATTTCATCCAGAACTGCGACGTTTGCTGGTAATGAACTACAGCATTGTATCTAAATTGTAAACAACAAATGCTGCGATAATCGGACTCGTAGTAGATAATGTATCAGATAAGAACAATGTTAGCAATATTCAAACAAATTTTTAAAAAGGCCTTTTAAAACCCTCTCACTTTGTGTAATAATAGGCAGTGTATGGAGATGGCTCAGAAGCTCTGAAAACCAGGTACTCAATCAGCTGATACAGGGAAAAGACTGTATTTGCGAAGGTTATGTCTGTTTCTTTAAATTGATTAAACGACCTTTAATCCTATGATTTTATGGTTTTATTTATTATTTTTAATGTTTATACTCAATATGTAAATATAGGAACCAATGTATAAACTGCACAATTTAACTGAAAACAGAAACTCTCAAGAAGAAAGGATATGTGTTTTTAGCATTGCAAGCAACATATAGTTTTAACACTTCTCAGTTAAGAACTTAAGGCAGCTACTGTACTACTTTTATATTGGCAGCTACTGTAAAAGTGCACATTACACTTATAGCTCAGATATGGAAAAATTAAATCATTTAACTTATTTAACACTTAACAAATAAAAATAAAAATAAATAAAAACATATTCTGTGTTAAATAAAATTCTTCATATTTTTACCTAACCCGAGGTACAAAGAATAACAGTGAAGTAATTATTCCGTAATTTGAAAATCTCATTAACCTAAACTACTTCTGAAGAACGATATTATTTTAGTTGCCTAACCATGTTTCACTGCAGTAATTATGAAACTTTTTCCCAAATAATAATGAAGACTTGGAATTTAAACTTCTTTCCGCAATTACCATTTGTTTTTACTTTTTCACTTCATATAAATTCTATATTGTAATTTGCTTCAATAGGAACATGAGAAGTTTTATTTACGAGGAATTCTTTAACAATTCAATATCAAAGAAGAAATAGCATCAACGTGGCTTTTGAAATGCTAGGTAAAAATTCCTTAAATAAGCTAAACATGTACAAAAACATGTTATAATGTAACAGAAGCTGGAAAGATTCGAACTAAAGTTGGAAATCAGCAATACAGATTCCTTATACAGATGCCTTATGATTAGACTATTCCTTGCAATCATGCACTGAAAACGCATTTACTATTACTTTATACTAGGATAAAATTTGAGGATTCTGAATTCGCCAAAAACTTCAGCTCATGCTACGTAACCCTAAAAGAGAGCATAATTTAATAACTACACTGCCCTGGTAAACTGAAAAATTTAACTATGTAATGTAGCTTAATCTTCCAAAACTACAAACACGCGAAGCATACCGAAAGGCTTAGATGTAACGTTTGTGCGTTAAGCTGATTTGGGAGACTGAGTAATGGGAGGCGCAATAGTCTAAATGGTCATCTATTAATATAACATCAACGGATGTATCCTCCTAATCCCATAACCAGACACTGTAAAGTCAAAGGTCGAAATTCTCTTTACGCTTGTCTATGTGAAACCAGAAGGGCAAAGTTAACAAAGCAAGATGCTTGATTCTTAAAATGACACGCTTATTTCCTATCGTACAATTATTCATCGCCAGTGAAAAATATCTGCATAACTGATCTTAATTTGCCGCTTGTTTACAATTAAAGTAATACTGCTTTCAGTGCTAAATATACACTTATATTTTCGCATTTCTTTCCCGAACATAGAAGATCCTATTCCTCATTCCATCAAAATTAAAATGAAAAAGTGCTAATTTACGTCTGTTAAGAACTAGATGAACGTTGGGCGAATTTTAATGTAAAATGGGGGTATGCTAATTTAGATTTTATATTTAACAAAACGCTTGAGCCCGGGATGAAATTCGTTAAAACAAGATTATTTGCCAATTCTAGAAACGCTATGATAGGCATAATATGCACAATGAAATGCATAAATTTTGTGCAGATATCAGTATAAAACTTTCAGTGTGAATAAATGAAATTATTTTATGTGGAATGTATAATTAAGTGATTTTTAAAGAAATCTCAGTCACTATCTGCTTATCAATTTGTGGCATTTACGCTTAAGTTTTCCTAACGTAATATATTTAATTTACTTACTTCCTTTCTGCCTCTCTTCAGCATGAGGTATGCTCATTACAAAAACTATAAAGAATTACACAGTCCAGTCACATTAATGTGACCACCACGTACTTTCCATGTCAGAGTTAAATAACCAATCACAGAAGGCAGGTGGCAGCACAGTGCAGTTGAGCGTATATAAAGGGTGTGTGAGGGCTTCGGAAAACATTTCAATCGTTGGCGTAATGCAGAAACGAAGCGATTTATCCGACTTCCAAAAGGGCATGATCATTGGCTTTCGGGCCAAGGGTGGAAGCATTTCCGAAACGGCTGAGTTTGTGAACTGTTCGCGTGCCGCCGTGGTAAAAGTGTACCGTGCATGGCAAAATGGGACTGTCCAAAATCAGCGACGTGGCAAATGTGGTGCACCACGGGCCATAGATGACAGAGGCGAACGACGGTTGCGGAGATGCGTTCGGGCAGATAGACGGGCTACCGTTGAGCAACTGACCACCAAAATGAACCAAGGGGCTACCAAAAGTGTCTCCCAAAGTACTATTCAGCGAACATTGCTGCGTCTGGGCCTCCGAAGCAGACGCCTGGTTCGTGCACCTATGCTGACTGCTGTTCATCGACGGCGAAGGCTAGAATTTGCACGCCAGTACAGCAGCTGGACGTCCACTGAGTGGCGACAGGTTGCGTTTTCGGATGAATCGCGTTTTATGCTCCATCGGACAGATGGACGTTGGCGTATAAGGCGTGAAACCTCTGAAAGGAACCACCCTGCAACCATTGCCGGAACGGTCCAAGCTGGAGGCGGGAGCATTATGGTCTGGGGAATGTTTTCCTGGCATTCTCTAGGTTCACTGATCATTGTGGAAGGCACAATGGATCAATACAAGTACGCATCTGTCCTTGCGGACCATGTTCACCCCTACATGCGCATTGTTTTTCCTCAGGATGATGGCATCTTCCAGCAGGACAATGCGAGGTGCCATACAGCTGCCAGTGTACGTGCGTGGTTCGAAGAGCACCAGGATGAGTTTACCGTCCTCCCCTGGCCAGCAAACTCACCTGACTTAAACCCAATCGAGCCTCTGTGGGACCATCTCGATCGAGTTGTTCGCGCCATGGATCCTCAACCGCGTAATCTAGCGCAGCTGGCCACGGCATTAGAGTCGGCATGGCTCAACATCCCAGAGAACACCTTCAGGGACCTATGTGACTCTCTTCCTGCACGTCTCGCAGCAGTCCGCTCTGCGAAAGGTGGTTATTCTGGCTTTTGACAGATGGTCACATTAATGTGACTGGACTGTGTAAGTTGCAAGCAGTTTTGCTATAAAGACATAAAGAAATTACAAAGAGCTGCGTCAGAGTTTTTCCTACGGTCCGCTTTCGGGCCTGCTGTCCGCTGCCTTGCCGATCATATAAGTATTTTGGCGATGCGGGTCTTGTTTCCATTCCTGTAGATTGATGTTAGATCCTCTTTGGTTAACTGCGCGTTTGAATTTCTTTCCCAGTCTAGTAAAGCATGAAATCTCAGTTCAAATTAAATTTAAATTGTTGAATTTATAGCCATTTTTTGAAAAGAAGTTTTGAATTTAAATCAGCTCCAGGTTTTGTGGTAACCTTATGTTTATATATTTTAATTCAATCTCTCAGAAGTATTGAAAGTGAATACATTTGAAGTATTTCAAATCTGTGTTCCTTTTCTTGGTAGTTAGTTATTTTGATGATGATACTTCACCTCACAGAACAGAATTACCACCTTATTTTTATTGTATTGACTTAGCTGGGGTTTTTTTGAACCCATAGCAAGATATTGAAAATATTTCTTGCGTGTTTTGCCTCCTTCTTGCTTCATTGCCATCATGATGTTCCTCGTAAAATGATAAATCAAAATCAACAGATGAATTACTTAAAAAGGAAAAAAGAAAGAGTTCATTATTCAACAATGTGTTCTTGAAAATTTTATGAGGTGACATGTAGGTTACATTTTGTTACATCTTGTAAAAATCAACATCTTTCAATTAATTAGTGACAGTTTTTGATGTTACTTCATTTAATGATATCCCGGGAATATCATGAAAACAAGTACATTATGAATTTTAGAATCGCAGCTTGCGTTCTCATTTCCGATACTTTTAAATATTCGGTGGATAAATGAATTGTTACAGAACGGATAAACTGATTGAATTATTGCCATGACCAGAGGCTTTAACTCAACTGAAGAATTTGATGTGTGTGAAGGTAACACTTTTATACCAAAGCGCAAAAATAAGATAATTCCTATTTACATGTGAATAACACTCATATATGGTTTTATATTAGATACTAAATTAGTTAATCTTTCCATTATCAAATTCTTTAACCCGTCAGTACACGCGCTGGGATAAAATCCATTCCAATGTGTAGGCTTTTCTTAGAAAATAAGGGAAGGTCGTAAGTGACCTTGTATCTTTCAAGCTCTCAAGGTTAAGAATGGGCTGTCCAGAGGAATGTTTCCCGTGTCCTTGGGATTTTTTGCTTTCGCGGGAGGAATGTTAAATGGGACAGTAGCCAAAGAACGTGTATGTAAAGAACGAAAGGCTCCATAGACGTAATGTAAACCAGTTTGTCTTCTATGCCGCTAGAAAGAAAAGGGAACATTCGCCAAGGGATTTGGCGACGGAACCTGTTGGCGAGAATTTCTCCTCTGTGATATACCGGACCTGGCTGAGATTTTCCTCCTCCGCCACGTGTATAGGAAATTGAGTAACACGGCGTAAGATGAATCATTCTTTGACCTAGGAAATGATGAAATATTAGCTGAAGTTTCACTTTCACTAACTGTTGAACTTGCATTATACATATCACAGTTTGATGTCTGATTTTATATCGGTCAGTATGGAGGGAAAAAAGGGAGTCACACAGCTTTAAACTCTTGATAAACGTGACCGTCGAACCTGTTTGAACTTCAACATCAGCTTCGAGCTTTGGCGCTTTATGGCGACTGATATTTCACGCATGCGCAGCAGTTTCCCTTTTCGTTCGAAGGGAGCCACTTCTGCTGCTGCGAAGTTTTCCTTCTTAACAATACATTCTTTCACTGTAGCTACCCCGCTCGTGTACTAACGTTTCACTTCTAGAGAGACATTCATTGAGATGAGTGAGTATGAGCGGAAACAGCAACGACTGCAGGATCTCATCGCTAGTGCTGAAACTGATAACGAAATTGAAGATTCCGATTCTGAGCGCGATAATATATCTGAAAGTGCTTACGAAACTGATGATTAACATGATTTAGCAAGCACATCTTTTTTGACATCAGATGTTTTTTATGAGGAAAAAGACGGAACAAAGTGGAGTAAAAAATTACCCCTGAAAAATGTTCGGACACGGCTTCACAATATAGTAACATATTTATCTGGTGTCAAGAAAAGCTTTAGAAATTTGTAAACGCCAGCTCAGTGTTTATTGCAAATTTTCTATGATGAAATAATGGAAGATTTTGTGAAATTAACAAATATTTCTATTTCATCAATTAGAAGCAAATTCTCTGGAGAACGTGATGCACAAGAGACAAACGTAGCTGAATTGAAGGCTTGTTTGGCCTATTATATTACGCTGGAGTGCTGAGAGCAGCACATCTCAAAGCAAATGATTTGTGGTCAACTGACGCAAGCAGAATAACTATTTTTCAAATAACAATGTCTACCAACTCATTCCACTTCCTGTTGAGGTGCAATAGGTTTGATGATATAAATTTACGAACACAACGAAAGATGACGGATAAACTTGCACCTACTAGAAATGTTTTTGAAGAATTTATTCATACAAAAAATTTATTCTTTATCTGAATATTGTACTATAGATGAAAAATTAGAGCCCTTTCGAGGAAGTTGTCAATTCAGACAATATATAAAGAGTAAGCCCGCAAGATATAGAATAAAAAATTTGGTTTGGGCGATTCTCGTTCATTTTACACATACAACATTGACATTTATGCAGGTCAGCAGCCTGTCGGACCATATAGACAATCAAATGCGGTATTGGATACTGTACAAAGACTTATTGCACCCATAAGTGGCACAGGAAGAAATATAACTATGGACAATTGGTATATGAGCATTCCTTTGGGCAATGAATTATTGAAAAAACACAGATTGACATGTGTTGGAACACTTCGAAAAGATAGGTGTGAAATTCCACAAGAATTTCTGCCAAATAAAAACAGGCCTCTGTATTTTTCACTTTTTGGTTTAGAGCTAAAGAATTAACTCTTACCTCATATGTTCCAAAAAAGAGTATATCTGTTCTTGTGCTATCATCCATGCATGAGGATAATTAAATCGATTCACTGTCAAGAGACCCGAAACGATAACTTTTTACAACTCCTCTAAAGGTGGTGTTGATACTGTTGATGAGTTATGTGGAACTTAACTTTGTTTCAAGAAAATGCCGCCCTTGGTCTCTAACGGCATTTTTCGGACTGATGAACGTTGCAGGTATAAATGCTTTTATTATTCATCGACCAAATAACGACTAAGTGAATATGAACCGAAGAGATTTTTTAAAAATTTAGCATTAGAGCTTGTGGAAGAAAATCTCATAAAAAGGGCAACAATTCCATCTCTCTCGAAAGAACTCAAAACTGGTGTAAAATGGTTGGCGGGCATAGAAGATGCAGCAGACTTTCAACCTAAGAAATTCCAAAGAAGGGCTTAAGGACGCTTTGGAATGTCCCCTAGAAAAGTCGATCGCAAAACCTCTGTATCTTGTACAAACTGCAACAAATTGTTTTGTAAAATACATGTTGTCATACTACGTTAGGATTGTTCAAAATGAGATAATTTGAATAATTAAACTCAGGTAAGAGGAAAAAGAAACCTATGTATTATTTATTTTTTAATATTCGTATTTAGAATATATTCTTTGACATGAATAACTGTATGACATTGTATTGGGTTTTATGGAAAAAAGCTAGTAAGAATGCTAGCTTTTCATATCCTTCCTTTCATATTCCTATTTCTATTTTATCAAACCTTTCTTTATACTTAACGCTTAACTTTAAAAGATATGTATATATGAAAACTGATTTTTCTAATATATCATATATATCTTAACCCTCCAACCGGCAAGACCGTATATATGTGTTCGAAAATATTGGCTCTCATACCAGTAAGGCAGCGTATAGCGTTCAAATATTTTTGTCCTCATAACGGCAAGGCAGCATATATGCGTAAGCCTCAATTTTGGCACAAAACGGCAAAGCAGCACATATGCAGCCTGTCTCCAGTGCCCTCCCCTCTCTGCTCTTAATTTAAATTTACAGGTGATAATTTTTTTTTTGCTGCAGGTGGTAACTGATGAGCGAAAACTAACTATTCGCTAGAGGCAAATGGGTTTTATCGTTAGGTTTTGAATCGCAACTAGGAATAAATAGCACGTTCAAAACTTCTATCATTTCTGTGTTTATGCCAGCTATAGTAAAATTAAATGTTTATTTATGTACACAGAATTTTCATTTTCCAACTTAATTACTCTCCAAATTTTAGGTCATAGTTTGGAAATATGAAATTGCAATTACAATTAAAATTAAAATGCAGCAGTGATTGCAATTGCAATAATTTTTTGAAATGTGTGATTTCTATTACATTGCAATTATAATTACACTCTGCAATTACTTTGCGTTTACAATTAGAATGTGACTGCTTTTTAATTAAAACAACAATGTATGTAACTGCAATATAATTCTTAAATATAGTTACAATGCAGTTGCAATTACAGACATTATAATTATATTATCTAACTACAATTATAAATTTCATTCCATCTAATTACAAATACAATAAAAATGTAATTGCAAATACATTATTATTATATTATTTAATTACAATGTAATTTTAATTTCAATTAAAGTAGGTAATTATAACTACATAATTAGGAAAGCAATTAACCCTGATAATTGGAATTACGTAGCCTAATGAAATCGTGATCATAATTGTAATTCTAATTATAGTATACAGTTAAAATTACATTGTCATTGCGATAACATTATGCAATACTAGGTAATTACAATTACAACGTAGCTGTTTTTAATTACAATTATAATGTATGCAATTTCATTTAAATTATAATTACGCTGTATTTATGAAATCTAATTTAATATTCAGTGCAACTGTCATTGCGTAATCTAATTGCAATTATGTAATCTAATTACAATTACACTGTAATTGTAACTGCAGTAGGTATAATTATAGTTATATAACTAGGAAAATAATTGCTTCTGATAAATGCAGTTACGTAGCCCAGGAAAGTCATAATGTTAACTGCAAACGTAACTGTAGTATGCAATTGAAAACACAATAATTGTAATAATATTATATGAAATTATTTTTGTGTTTACAATTACAATGTAACTATTTTTAATTACAATTTCCCAAATGCATTTTAATTATAATTACATTTTAATTGTGAAATCTAATTGGATATACAGTATAACTGTAATTATATAATCTAATAACAATTACTTTGTAATAATAATTACATCTTAATTAAAATTACACAGCAAATGATTGTTATTATGTAATCAGAAAAAACAAATGGCTTTTATAATTTCAGTGATATAGGCAAGGGAAATCGTGATGAAAATTACAGTAAATCACAGTATATGCGAAATATTGTTTCCATTTTGGACGATGAGTTGTTAAATAATAAAATGCTATAACAACCTACAAGAAAAATATTACTATTTTCTGTATGGAATCATTCTGCGTGTATTGCAGTGTGTGATAGCGGCATGAATTTGAATTTATTTAAAGGAAGTAATATCGGCTATTTTATATAGGCCTAAATGCACATAACATTAGTAAGCAAATGTGCATGTTTATGATCTTCGACATACATGTGAATATGTATTATAAGATTAAGGAAAAGAGTGTATGCCTGCGCAAAGGGATGTTTTCGCGGGAGATTTGTTAAAGGAAGCCGGTTGTACTAAATATTTTACTAACTGAATTTATTACAAATTCCCGCCCAGATGGGAAAGTGGTTCGTGACTCTGACTATCGTTCCGAAAAACCGGGATTCGAATCCCGGATAAGGCATGGCTGTAATTTGTTCATCCCTTTATAGGAGGCAACAGTGGCCAGCCAAGTGCCTCCATAGTATCGTGACCACCGCTTCTGACTTTAGTATTGGCCAATGTCAAAAATGGCTATTGCTCGTTATTGAAAAAATGTATTGAGAAACGTAGCGCATATTTTTTAATAAATAGTTAAAATGCATTATGTATTTAGAAGTGAATGTACACTCACGTTTGTGAAAATTGCAACACCAAGAAGGAATCGTCATAATTGAATGCAATTTAATACACAGTTGGGTGGTAGTGGTACAAATAAATGATTAAATGTTCAAAGCAAACAAACAAGAACAAGAGATCAGAATCAGTATTTTGTGTGGCCACCACGCGCCGCAATAAGTGCTGCTACACGACGTGGCATGGAGTCAAACAAAGTTTGAATGTCTGACTGAGGAAGAGCATTCCATATCGTTTGTACGCGTACCCAAAGTTCGTCTGCAGACGCAACAGGACGAGGATCACGAGCAAGACGCCGACCAATGACATCCCACACATGTTCAATTGGCGACATATCCGGGGAACACGCAGGCCAAGGAAGAAGCTGTACCTGCTGCGCTGCAAAGAAGGATTTAACAATCCGAGCAGTATGAGGGCGGGCATTGTCCTGTTGAAATACAGCGCCTGGCAAGCTTTGAAGGAAGGGAACAGCTTCGGGCTGTAGAACTTCACGGATATACCGGTTGCTGTTCAGATTGCCCACAATTCGTAGCAATTGAGATCGTCTATGATATGCTATGGCGCCCCAGACCATAACTCCGGGTGTTCGTCCACTGTGGCGTTCGATAATGCACTCCGGAAGGTGGCGTTCACCGGCATAGCGTCTGACACGAATGCGGCCATCATGGTACCACAAATTAAAGCGGGATTCGTCAGAAAACACGACATGCTGCCAATCAGCACGCCAGTCTCTATGCTGATTGGCCCATTGTAGCCGCAGGCGGCGATGGTCGTGCGTTAGGGGGATCCTGTATAAAGGAGTCCGTGCGCGCAGTCCACACTGCAGCAGACGTCTACGAATTGATGAAGCACACAATGAAACACCTGTAGCTATTGACCACAGTGCTGCCAATTGTCTAGAGGAAGCTGTACGGTCCGTCCGCGCCATGCGGACCAGGTGTCTATCATCGCGAGCTGACGTCACATTTCGGGGTCCACTCCCGGATTTCCGAGTTGTCCGACACTCGTCCGTCCACTGCTTCCAAACGCGCATCACTGTGCTGCTGTTACGCTGCACACGAGAGGCTACTGCACGATACGACAATCCAGCTTCACGAAGGCCGATGATTCTCCCTCGTTCAAACTCTGTAAGTTGTTCAAATCTCGCTCTCTTTCGTCGACGAGGCATAAGTACAGATTGAGTTAACGTTTACCACTAGCAGATAACCACCGATAACCATACACGCCTCGCTACAGCCGTCTATTTATTCGGATCCATCAGCCGTTCAGAGGGCGCTGCTCAGCATACGAATGCGCTACGGATTTGCAATTCTAATCATTTGCATATCATGCGCTACTTTGCATTTCTTGAAAATTTCAGCTCACTCGCGTAAGTCCTTCATGGTGTTGCAATTTTCACAAACGTGAGTGTACTTGCACGAACTATTTTCCTCAGTTTCAGGTAAAAACAAGTAAAAGTATAATTTTCTTTTGCGCCTGTGAATGTTATATGATTTGGATAATGGTAAAGCACCAACAGATGCTTCTGTGGAGGACTTTCTAAAAGAAACTGTCTTATATTTTCATCACCCGTGAGGAAAAGCACAAAAATATCTTTATTTAATTGAATGAGATGAAACATTTATGTAGAATGATGTATTTATTCACGTAGATTTTGTAAAGGAAACTGTTTGTATTCTTGTTACACATAAGAAAACCCACGGAGATGTCCAAACATTTGGATTGTTAGCCGGAATTCGAATCCGATTTAAACTAGCTCTATTCAAAAGACGTCTTATCTACTCTATTACAGCTGAACCAAAAATCTAATTGCTTTTGAAGTTATATGTAATTCGAATAGTTACTGTATTTCCACTACAATTATAGCTCTGATAGTTGTAATTTTAACTACAAATTAACTACAACGAATCACCAGCTTTTCTCAATCAGTAACAGATACCTTAAATTTTAAAGGTAAATGGAAGATCTTATAATTTGTCGAATGACAATATGAGAAAGTGTATTCGCGAGGGTTGGTCGAAGTTTAATAAGGATATTATTTTTCGCAAACTGGCAATACTTGCCATAGGCTGCTCCAAGGTTATTTCCTAGACATGATCGTGTCTACAGATTTTGTTTTGCAAAGAAAGTATTTTATATCATAGATAAAAATAATGCGTCTTCCTCAAGGTGCAATAAAGAACGAAAACTGATAAATTTGATCGGAATTACATTATAATTCTAGTTAATACGTATACGATGTTATTTTAACGGCCATAATTATAGTTGTAATCGCAAAAACGTCAAGGGTGCTCTATAGATTAGCATACATCTGTTTTTTGAAGCACAATACTGAACATTTTAATATCTTCGGTACTGAAAAGATGTTTCACTACTCTTTTGAAATGTATATTCGATAATATATTCTTATTGCTGTACTCATATATTTTCCATCACAATTCATAAAACTTTGCAGTGAGAATGCATTATACAGAGACAAACTATATGCATTATACTACTACAATTATTATTATTATTATTGAAGTCTCGCAGCATTCCTTATAATTAAAAAAATAATACAGCTTTTTAATATCAGTAAATTTTATTTTCAATAAAATCCATTAATTCGATTGATGCTTAAAAATTAGTTAATTGCTTTAGGAAATTATGAAAATGGACAGTTACATTCGATTTTAGGTAACACACACTAATTCGATTATTATTTCCGTGTTCCGCCTTAATACACTATATGGAAGGCAGGGATGTCTTCGTGGAGGATGTTTTAAGGGAAATTGGCTCGTATTAACACGTCATATCCAATATTTTGCATTTGCAAATGTTTATTTAATTTGAATTTCAACCAAATATTGAATACAAAAATTTCCGTACGGTGTTTAGCGAAAAAGAAATCTCCGTACTAACGGAAAAAGTACGAATTGTTAATTCTTATTCTTTTACAGTGCTATTAAATTTTCATTAACCTGTACCAGAAGATCATATCACTGTTGAATGTAATAATTACTTATTTCAAACATTTTGTGTAATTATGAATGTAACTAACTGCCTTTTAACAGCTGAACACTGGTAATTCGACGAAGGTTTGAATTCCGGCTAATGCGTTCGTTGCATGATATTTTGGTGATTTTTAGGTTGTAAATACGAACTAGTTTTCCTGAAAATGTCATCCTCATGAATGTAGCCATCGTATGCTCGTATTTGTTTTTAGTATACTTTGGAATGAAGACAAAGTAAAAGCGTCAAAAGTATCATCATATTTTCGTAAACTGTTGTACAGTGTGAAACTACAATTTTAAATCTCAGTTTGTTACAGGAGAAATAGTAAATTCCTGCATTATGTATAAATATTTCTTTAGACCTTTCGCAAATTAATCTGCATACATCTACATAATTGAGAAGCAGGATCTACACTAGGCATTTTGTCTCCCAGCAATTTCTGTGGGTTCTTAAAATCCCCTGACCGATGGTCCACAAATTAAAAAAAAATTGCCATCCTTAAATTTTCTTGCTCTGTGCTTCTCTAGTGTTCTAAAAATTTTGCCGTCCAATAAATTATTGTTTCCAAGCGTTTACTTTAAGTTCTTAAAATTTTGCCATCCCTAAATTTTCTTGTTCGATGCTTCTTTAAATTCTAAACATTTTTCAGTCATTAAAATCTGCCTTCATACCTGTTCTTCAGTAACACAGATGGTACTGAAAATTACGAATTTTAATAGCAAGCTTCCTATTTTCCATCAAATAAAGATTGTCAGTTAGAAATGCTACGGAAGCATTAAAACATGTATGTAATAAATATGCAAATTCTACAGAAGCAAATTTTTCCTCTCCTGAAGAAATACCTGCGTCTGACTGCTTTCAAAATTAATGAAGTTTTATTCAAAATCTACGTCAAAACGATTTCTTTTTTGGCCTAATATTAAATTTTACATTCGTATGCTTCTGTCTCTATTTGATGTTTCACAAGATTTATTCAAAAATTATTGTTCTTATTTTTTATTCTAAAACAAATAGTTTAAATGAAAAATGCTCCCCAGCTTGCTTTTGTTTACTTAAATTATAGCATTTGATAATGTGAATTGAGATATCTAAATAATTTGCGTGTAAGAACCCTCAAAAATGTGAAACACCACTTTGAAAGCTTTTGTTTTGGTTTGGTTTATTTGATTAATCCAGAGCACGGGAGGGCTTATCTGCCTAAAAGGAGGACTTTCTAAGGGAAACTTGCTCGCATCCATATTGGGCAAGGGGAAAATCACGAAAATCTCACTTTGAAAGGTAAAAGAATGTAATATTAATATTCTACATCTATATTTTATTCCTTTTAATATTCTACATCTATATTCCTTTTTTATATTCTACATCTATATTCCTTTTAATATTCTACATCTATATTCCTTTTAATATTCTACATCTATATTTTATTCTAAATTTTCCTTAAAATGAGTTTAAGCAGTTTGATACAAGTGCTGTCTTTAAGTTAAGAATTAAAATAATGTTCTTTTATGATTTACATAAGATAATTCTTTCTGTCAAAAACAATCATATGGAATTGCCCCAAATTTAATAACCAGGCCATTCATTTCGGACATTGAGATGTATCTGTGACATTATATTGTCTATATGTAGATATTTTTTTAACAAAGTTCTCGCATAAGATTATGACTGAAATTTCTTTCAAAATATTCCCTATTTTATTACTTCTGCCAACCAGTAAATGAGATAACGGCAAAATTCCCTTTTATAAATATGAAACATTTAACTTATCGTTGAACTTTGATAGCTCGAATCAAAATTGGATAATTAGTTAAAATAGACCATTTCACTAGTTCGTAAGATTTTTATGCCTGCGATATGTATAGCTAGGCAAATTAAATTAAGATATTTGCACTGCACTAATATTCATTTTTGAAGGATTTTTTATTAAGCATTTTCAACAAATTAACAATCTATAAACGCATATTAACGTGCCCAAACGTAATAAAAATCAAAATAAGCAATTAAAATCAGAAATATGCACAAACTAGTAGCAAGTCAATAGGGGCCTCCTTTTTCTGTTTTTGGATTTCAAAAAAAAAAAAAAAAAAAAAATCTTTTTCTTCTAACCAAAGCATGCAGACAAATCTTGCGGTTCCTTTCTCGGTAAGGAAAGCGACTATCTGTTTATCGCCTGTAGGCAGTAATCAATGCACAAAAACGTTTTAACAATAGGAGACCTTCATTTAAGTAAACGACTTGTAGATCAGTTAAGGAAACGACCTTGAGGAGGGGGGAGGAAATCTTACACTGGGACGTTTGAGAACGATTTTAGTTAGAGCTAAAATGAAAAAAAATTGTAAACATGGTTCATTATTACTGCAATTTTCGGAACGTAATAGAACGTCTCGGAACGAAAATGGAATCGAAGCGGGCCGTTCAGTGGGTTTTAAATAAATTAGTAATTTTGTATACATTTCGATTTTTACGGCTTTTATGGCGATTTTTCAGGTAAGCAATATGGAAATGTGTATATAATTTAAAGTAAGATAATCTTGAATTAAAAGTCGAAAAAAAAAGTGTCAGCAGAATTCACACAGCTATTAGTCATTTATACATTGATTTTAAAAAAAAGAAAATGCATTTATTTATACGTTGGGGAAAAAACTTCGAACAACAAACTCTGTTGTAAAATTTGTTCCTCGTGTGTGCTAACGTAGCGCAGTGATACGCGTGTGAAGGGTTAAAACATTCGAAATTGCAATATATTTCAGCAATTCAGCAAATAGGAAATTCTCGGAAAGGAAACAAATAACTGTATTGAAACGAAAAACACTCAATGAATCTCTATTCGTTACCTGGAAATACAATAATGTATCAGGTATACTGCGATTTTGAGTAAAATAATAACCAGTATTCTGCCCAGCTTGTTTCATCAATACATAAAGAGGCTAGAAATTTCTGTAGTAAATTAGTTTCGACAGAACCGCTTTCTTAAATGAAACTGTCAGAGTGATGCCTTATACTTACGTTATAGATAAAGTTCCTATAACATCATCAGACAGCAAGACGGAATGATCAACAGAATAACCAGATCAGATCGTATGGAATGATAAAATCGTGCAGAGTGATCAAACAGAATGATCAGATTGTAAGAGATACACTCTTCTATCCATTCGGTAAATTGTTGAGTTTAACTAAGAGCTTAAAAGTACCTTCAGTCTATTTTATGCATACATTTTTGTTTAACTTCCTAACATACTCTCCGAGATATGAGCAACTAAACAAACTTAAGAAACTACCTCACTTATCGAATTAGCAATATAACACATTGTTGAACAGCTAATTAAGAACTTAATAACTGTAAAAATGAAATACAGTCGTAGGCAATTATCTCTGCTTAAGCAAGATTATTTATTACAATAATAAAATGAGTTAGTTTATGACAGAAGCTTTCCCCTAGAATTATTTTACGTTTATTCTCATTACCGTTCACAGACGAAGACTTGGTATGCTGTATTTTCATTATCATTCATACATGGGATGTTTATTATGTAATACGTTAATTAACTTCGATGCTTGGAAATGTGTTATGTAGTATAATCATTATCGTTGATACATGGAGATGAATTTAAAATTAACAGAGACCTTGTAAAAGAAAATTGAATTAATATATTAAGGAAAAGTACCTTAGAATGCATAGCTGTTTTGGAATTAAACGAGGAGAAAGCAGGCAAGAAAAACCCCTGAATAATAGCATTTCATAACGCTGTGCTGTATGTCGTGAAAGAGGAGTTAGATAAATTGATTTAAAATTCGAAGTGTTACACATAAATTTATTTTCATTATTATTATATTTCACATGAAATTGCATTTAGTTTTTTTTCCCACTAAATATACAGCTAATCATTTTTCTTCTTTTGTGAAAGAAGAAAATCTTGTGTTTGTTTTCATTCAGGTGCATTTTTGCATTAATATTTGAGTTGGGAATGGGTTTATCTACAGAGTTCTTATAGAACGCATTTTAATAGAAACGAATTAATGTATTATGATAAAACGGAATTATTGCAAAAAACTTTCTAGTTTTCTTTATTCAGAATTACATAATCTTCTTTAACCTAAATGAGGTATTTGCATTTAATACTTTTTTATATGATAAAAAATTAAATGATTTCGAGCATTAACAACCGTATTTAAAAACATCATGTTGATATTTAATTAATACTTTGTGTATAGTAAATTTGTCTCATATCTGGATAACAAATAAATATGTGCACACATTGGATAATATTTAAATTTCTTTAGATGTGTGTAGATAACCTGGTGTTAAGAAGTAGATTATTAATTTGTCTTTTTATTCTAAATATTTATTTTTATATAAATTAAATATTATATTAAATATTTATTTTTATTATAAATATTATTATTATACATTTAGACGTAAAGCATTTAAAAGTAAACTGTAGTAAAAGCAAGTCAATTCCTCAACAATATTAATAATTGCAACCGCGTATAAGAGGTTGAACACAGTATCTAAAACAAATCAAAATTAAAATAAGAAATAAAACTCCAATTCAGCTCATCAGGGCAAAATCAATTGGAGCTTCATAAAAGTCCATTAATATGTTTCGAAAGCGTATTTCGTTCTCCTGGTTTATTTAAGATCAAAACCCGAAAAAACAATCTATTAAATTTTCATTTAAGACCTTAAAATGCATAAAAAAGCAGGAAAATCTAATCTCAAATGAACCAGGATTTTTCTACACGACTCCGAAACACTTGGAGAAACGAATAAAATGTAACATTGTGCTAAACTGACTACTCAAAAGAATCACAAAATTTTACATTATGTAAAAAGACGATTTAAAAAAAAAATAAATTGCTCTAAAATCATTCTATGCAAATCCGAAATTCAAAAGCAGATAAATATAAAGAGAAAAACAAATGTACTTATATAAACCAAATTGTCATTTAAACAAATCTCAAAAATTGGGTGGTCTCCGATGATGCTAAACTAAACTTTTAATACCAAGAAAACAAAAAATTTTCATAAAGATTCTTGAAATAAATCAAATCTGAGCCTTTATCAGGTAAAAACTGGATACCAATTAGAAACAAAAATTGAATAAAAACGCAAACTTGCTGAAACCTTAGGGCGACCCTCTAAACAAAAATATACTTAATTCTTCAGACGACCAAACTGTGGTCCTTGGTAGAATTCAAAGCTTCTCTGGAGAGGCAGAAAGTTGTAGTTCTTGGTTGTAGTTGTAGTTCAAAAGTATGCGATAAATTTCAGTGTCCAATAGCAGAACTAAGTATTTAAACATGTGTTCAAATTGTCCTGTCCTGTTAGACTTTGTGTGCGAGGGTGTCAAATGTTGGATGAGGTCTGTAAAAATTATTATCTTCGAGGAGGATGATTGTCGGCTCCAAAATGACGGAGCAAGAAACTTCTAAAAGATGCTCTCTTCTGTAAAATCTTAAAACACAAAAGCAGTACTGGTTCAAAGTTGAGGAAAAGGAAAAATAAATGTTATAAAAGATAAGAATCTTCACGTAATCGGGTACAATACGTCTTAGAAACTAGAAGACCCATTTTTTTAGTAACAGCTAGAAGATTTGCTAGTTATTAAATTTGCAAACTAATTGAAAAATAATAAAAATAATAATTGAAAGGGAAAAGAAACAAGATCTGTGTACATATTGACATTAAATTTCTTGTAGCCATCCAACTACTAAGATTTAACTAATAATTATCATATCACTTTAGATGAGAAATTTAAAAAAAGATAGTTAATACCAGGTTTCTTTAGAGTTATATAAATTTTGAATAGAGGTGTTTTATCCTCTAAGAGAATTTTAACTAAGTTAGTGACTTCTTCTTGTAAGTATTCGACATTGCTGCAAATATCTTTTATTCTAAGGAGTTGAGTATGTATGGTAAAGTATTTCTCGATAGAAAACGTTCCTATGTTAGTCTTAATGCATATTTATGTAGCCTCCTATAAAATATTTCGCTCTTCCACCCCGGGCATCTCTATTGATAATTTCTACTGACAATGATCACTAAGTTTTAAAAGAGGCCTTTCGGACGGCCATTTTAATCTGAACTCTTTCAATTTTTTTGTTACATATTTTAAAACTATTTATTTATATTTATTTTTTACTTCCTTTTAAAGTCAAACGGAAGTATTGTAATCGCGAAAAATCTCGAGTACTATATTTCAATAAAAATATCCATTTTGATCGCTATCGAATGCAATTTAGCGATGTTTTTGGTGACATCTGTACATAAGGACAGAATAAAGGACTCTTTAATTCCCCTAAAAATTTATAAAACTGATTTAAAATGGATTCTGAAGAGATTTTCTCGTTTATTCTTGTACGTACGTACGTACGTATATATGTATGCATGTATTTCGTATAACTCAAAAACAAGTAGCCTCAGAACGTTCAAATGTTGGATACAGGACTGCTATAACATGCAGATGATGTGGAACTCCTATTTTGGTTGCGATCGGCCGCACCTATAGTATACAAATATATGTCTATCCGTTCTGTTACTCGGCTCAGTGAGCTCAGTTTCTTTATGCTTATATGTCTATAAATTAGGCATTTTTTGCTTTAGAAATGATTGAATTACCCTGTTCTTATCTTCCGGTTAAGGATTTTATGCTTTTAGTTAACCTGCATGCAATAATTGTAGAATTGTTAACAATTTAAAATCTGTTTAAGTGCGGCTAAGCCTAATTTTGTTTAACATAGCAGGCGTATTTGTTTAATTTGACACTTTGCAGAATAGTGCCAATTTGTTGCCAATCTAGAGAAAGTAAGCTTCGCAACACAAAAGATAACGTCATCTTCATTATTACGAATTAAATTATGTTTAATCCATTATGGAACTTATTCGAGGAAATACGTTTAAGATTTATTTTGTAATTTTTATATAGATATTTTGAGTTTTTATGTATTTTTTCCTTGTTGCGAATTGAGAAATGAATTAATTGAATGAGAAATACTAAATCGTCTGTGAAAAACTGTTTTTTTTTTTGTTTAATTTCTTATACATCGTTTTAGATTTATTATAGTATTTGTATAGGACATGTGACAACGATTAGATAATTCTTCAGATGATATAATTTTTTGTGCATTCTGAGTTATAAAATTAATGAGATGTAGCTCTGTTAAGTGACCTTAGTGCCAGAGTTCCGCTATGATAAACAAATATAATGTATTTTAAAGAGTGCATTTATTCTATTGTGTTTTATGCGCCTTCGGCAAAGTAGATTTAATTAAATTCAAAAAGTTGAAATGAAATGCAAGAAAAAATGCGTATAATTTAATATTCTGTACAAGGAAGTCATGTGGTGTATACATCTATATTTTTTTACTATTCCGTCCCGAATTCTGAGCAAGGAGGTTACCTTATATTTGTGTACTTTTGTTTTATTTCCGCGACCGAATAATTTTCAAATTTTCCAGGCTTTCTTTAATAGTGCATAGATAATATGAAATTAGCATATTTCTGGAATTCCTAATTCTAAATTCAACTAATTAATTCCCCAAAGTGGCTAATTATTGCTCTCTGATCGCACACATTTTTAATTGATGTATCATAAATAAATACAAATGTATATTGGCTTCTTTCTTGCGATTTGTTGTTGAAAATGTAAATAGTAAGAACACTTTTATATGAATTTATATCACCTTATAAAATTAACGAAACATAAGGTCTTTAACATTATCTGTTAAACAGACATACATAATGAAACTCCTCAATTATCTTAGGGATGTTTTTCTCTATCTCCCAAACGTATACATGGTTTCTTGCGGAATAAATACGCAACCGGTGATGATAGATTTTCGATCAGCAAGGACTTCATTAAGGTCTTATGAACTCACTTCGCTATGACCATCTGGTACTTTCCGAATGATAAAGCATCTTCCGTGCTCTCAATTACACGATGCCTTCGTCTGATGGTATTGTCAGAAGCGGGAAGAAGTTTTCCATTATGAACTCTGACTGGGGAAAGTCGTATTTCTGGCGATCTTTATATTTTTATTTCTTCCTTTTCTTAATGAAGGTATGAGCTAGAAGAATAATATTTCCTTATCTATTTCAAATGAGTACTTTCTTTTATATTGCACGTAACATGCATCGCTCATTATGAATGAGAATTGTTATATCACGCTTAAAAGCGCACTAAAAGAAATACTTTTCTAAATTTTGTAGATATATGACATAAAATGATTACTTTTGGCTGAAGTATTCAATAAATACAAATTTCCACTCTCAGTAAACTTTGAAGGAGTGCACTTGTTTCTTAACTAATCACTAAAGGGATATTTTAGATATAAAAAGAGAAAAGTTTAATGGAAATATACGTTTAACGACTAATTTATGCTTTAGTATTCATGAATAGATAATACAGATACTGCGCATGGTTTTATTACTTAGCACTTATAACCTGAATTTCATTCTTAGTGCCTAGACATAAAGTAACTCCAAAAACTGCGCGTTGTTTTGTAGAAAGTTTTAACATTATGCTCTCTGTTTACTCATGTATTCGTTTCGATAGCACATTAAAGAACATTTCTCTTTCGTCCTCATTGCATCTTACATGAATATCGGCTGTAATGTGCTTAAACATTAATGCAATAATACATTTTGGATAATGCATGCGGTTTTTACATGATTATTGACAGTTACTATCTTTAAAAATTATCTTCAGACTGCGAAATATGAAAACTACTAAAAATATTTAAATCAAAATTTAAAGATTTGCTGAGACAAATCTTTAATATAACAATTTGGAGAACTAAACAATTCAATCATTCTTTTACAAAATTTTTAAGTCGGTTTTGAATTGGAATAAATGACTGGAATAAATCTTGCAAGAAGTTTTAAACTGGAATAAATGATTTTCCATATGTTGATATCCGACAGATTACGATTGTTAACACACAGCCGTTTGGAGCAAATGCAGCAGTCCAGCTTCCATGCAATGTGCCTATTCCAGCTTTGATATAGTAATGCCTATTCCAGCTTTGATGTGTAATAGTCTTCTATATTATGCTTCCCCTTACAGAGAAGGTTAGCTGAACTTGAACTCCAGATTGGTTTTATGAACAATACAGCTGACTCTTTATATTCACAATGATAAATATAAATCTGAATTAGTAATTAATCCAGAGAAATCATTAAATATGAAAGTGCTAACAGCAAAAGGTAAATTTCTGACCCACTTTGCAGTACTGAAATTTTGCTTCTACGAATAGCGCTTCATTGCCAGATATAGCTATACAGTCACAGATTTCGCAGTGTAGGGGAAATTCTGGAGAAGGCATGGATTCTGTACGTGTAAATAGTATTCGAGGAAGGGTAAGAGATCTTGCGATCTATCCCTTGGTAGAAACTCCTTAAAAATAGGAAGGGCAGCGACATTTCGTACTTTCGCCTATAAGGTACTAACGCCTTAGGTGCAAACCCTGTTTCTTGGCCACCGTTTAAAATTCGGGGATTTGTTCATACTGTTGGACTATTGAGGCCAGTCACAATTATACATATATAGATAGATATATGTTATTAGAATTTCAAACAACAGTTAGACTTCCAGTAATAGTTTTTCGGCGTGTTAATTCTTCAGTTTACAGAGAATTTGCAACAAAGTACTTTACCGCTGTTTGCTTCCGAATGAATAGAATTTTCAGAAATTCTATATCATTTTCATAATAGGAAGATAATTTGGTCAAAGAATTCGCTACCCTGCTTAGAGACTGAAACTCTGTAAACTAGCTTGCACTCTTTATATTTACTTGTGCTACCCAACCTGTATAGCGGTTAGCGTCATTGACTGCCTTGCCGAAAGGCAGAGTTTCGAATCCCGGAGATGGCATAGATGTTTGTAAATGCATAGTGTCCGTACAACATGGGGGGGCACTATAAATATCCGAAAGTCCTCTCGACAAGTTGATGGTAGGAGAAGATGGGATGGACGACCCTCGGAACAGTCTCCTTCCGGGGTAGTCTGCATCAAAACTGGGGACGGATCTGAGCTAAATCGTACTGTCACCTCTAAGGTGCTCAAGGCTGTTGCTAACGACAGACGTAAACTGCTTTCCTTGCCAAGAGACTTCTTGGGTTTTTGCTGAATATAGGCCAGACAAGTGATCATTAGCAACTACAAAACGTTCAGTTGTTTCGTTTACTTGCTGCGTGACTTCCATTACAAGTGACTTTCCATTTGGCTACCATGTTCGCAGTACTAAAGAGAATGGTATCCTCATCTTTACCTCACTTTCTTGATCATTGTTGAAGTTTCGCCCTCCAGGTCGTCAAAGTAATGTGCCCTAAGACGCTTAATTTTCTGATCTAGCTTAGTAAGATCTCCTGTGGGGCCACATAAGCAATCATAATCCGTATCCTTATCCAAAACCTACCAGATGAATAATACGTCAACCTTCTGATTTCAGGTGTATTGTTATTGTATGCCTATGCTTAACCGCATGCTGCCCGTGTAACGATTGCTACAATCCTAAATATAAAACTTGACTGTCTCACGCATCTCCTTCAGAGTTGTGAAGGACGAAAGAAGCCATGGAAGGCTAACCAAGTTACATGAGTAAATACAGTCGCAACCAAAAAAATTCATCTCACGAGGTGTCAATGCATTTCCTAAGCGTTGGAATACGAGCCTTGCACGTTATGAACATATGTCGAAAACTGATGCACATATAATTGTTTGTGTTTCGTCATTTACCTCATTGTAAATAATTAAAATTTTCTTTTGAATCTGACTTGCTCTTTCGTTTTCGGCTCACTTCGGCTGACGTAAAATGTTTCCAGAAATAAGAAATACATCTTTTAGTTTAATTCAAGAAAGTAGGGTAAATTCCTTCCTTACTTTTTTTAGTGAGTTATTTAAGGGTAAAATAGGACTATGCATGCCATGTACTTTTACTGGTAATACTTAATTTGGAAACAAGATAACTATGTATAACAGATAAGGACAAAGTATTTAATGGTGGCCAATAGATAAAGTTGCCACATCTATTTATTTATAGAAAACTGTTTGAGATGCGGGTCTTTCTATAATGGAAAATCTCTCGCTTTGTAATCTAACGTAAGCATTTCTTATTCAAGCTAAGCTCATCGCTTCAGCCTTGATCAGAAACAAAATTATATAAAATACAAAAGAAATATCAGTATTTTCAGAGAATTGCTATGTTTTTACGGTATTATTATATATTTTTTATATTCTAGAACACATTTAATTTTTTTTTCTTTCACAAGTATGAGGTGTTAACATTCTATTATCAAACTTGTTGATAGTTACAGAGATAATTTAAGTTTCACAAATATGCTAACGTGAATTTTTTTTGCATCAGATCGGATTAAGCACAGCTGAACAGAAATAATTATAGCTATAAACTATTACAGAGTTTGGGCAATAAGACTCAGAAAAAAAGTTTTGTGATGCCGCAGCATTAGTTTCGAAAGGTTTGACTACAGAACCTTCTCCTTCAGCTGCAGAAGTGAAAATGACGAACGAGAAACTCATGCTCACGCAATCCTAATGAAAGCAATCGACTAGAATATTTGAAAAGATTCTTCAAAAAAAAAAAGAGAAAGAAACAGAAAGAAAAAACGGGAATAGAGATACTTGCTGTTATTTATGAAAAATGAAATCAACTATGAAATAATTTCTCTAAATAGTGTTTTTCCCCATATTTTGCATGAATATGTGTCAGTGTTCCCTAAAACACGATTTTCTTCAGCTCAGTTGACTGTGAACTGAACTGAATTTAATGATATTTTAAGAGAAACTGGCTCGTATTCGGGCAAAAAATGAAGAACAGTAATGTTCTAGTAGCTGTCTGTAGTTAATGATCCAAATTGCAAAACGAATTTAGCTTCAGCCTTTAAAGGAATTACTTCATAAATGTTTTCTTTTTTCATCAAGAGATGGCGTCAGTAAACGTTGTTTAATTTTTGATGAAAAGTTGACGAATTTTCGAGTCTTTGTTTTCACTGGTAACGCTTGATCGCAAGCTTCATTTCGGCCATTTTCACTCCTTGCGCCTGAACTGAACTAGTCAAACCGTGGGAACTACTTGTAGTACCGCAAATTCATAAAACTTAACCCTCAACTTTTAATAATTATTATTCGGCGTGCTGTTTTTCTTCATTGATAATTGTTTTTTAAGGGTTGTCTAATTAGTAAAAGTGTATCATGCGTACAGATGGCATCAATAAATAAGTTAGCTCACTCTTCGCAATGACAGAATAAATTTAATTTTTATGATTTTATATTTCAAAGTACCATTTACTCATTTACAGTTTCGAGATATTTGATCTGATTATAGTACTGTCTGGTTTCGAAGTTTTGAGCTTATTTAATTTCTTGTCTCACGCGTGATATCAGACAGTTGCGGTAATGGATACATAATGCTTCGTTTAATGTTTCCGTTTTATTCTTTGTTTGAGGAAAGCTTAATTAACTTTCTGTCATTTTGTGACTATTGCTGTTTCTAGTTTTCTTTCCACCTGTCATACTATATGTCGCTATTTTCTGAGTTTAATTCTCTTCCTGGTTTTCTACGAGGTGATTGCGTGCTTGCCGTGCATAATTATTGCATTATTAAAGTCTCAAACATCATTTTCACGTTTTAATTTTATTCTGCTTTAATATCTGATGACTTCATTTCCTGAAGCTGCTACTGTTAGTTCTAAGCCGTTTGGGCTGAAACGTGTTCTTTCATTTCTCTCTTCTTCGCGTTTTATTTCTATGTTTTCCTGTAGTTTGTTTGATTATTGACTTTTTATTAGCTTCATGTTTAGTGCGAGTCCAGATTTCTGAAGATTCATTTTGTTGTCGAGCAGGTAAGTACCCATGAAAACTGTTAATTAGACTTGCTAAATAAAAGCTACGTTTCTGAAAGCAATTTTTGTGTTTTCAAAGATTGCTCTGTCAGAATTGACCGTAACATGCGTAGTCTCTACAAATATACCAAATATACCGTGCTAATTATCTCTTCTGAAGATTTCACAAGATTCAATTTTTTTAGTTTATCTTTTTTATGTTCTTTCCCTTATTTACCGTGTAAGGTATATTTTAATTGTATAACAGTTATTTTAATTTAAGTAACCTTTCATATCTTTCCTCGTTTCAATTTACAACTCCCTACCAGAATGAATTTTTAGAATCGCGTTGAATGCAAATGAAGAAGAAAGTTCAACTTACTTCCAGAGAGAGAAAGAGCTGGAATCCTGAGTAGCGCGCGTTTGCGCTAAGTCTCTTCAACTACTGTTACGCTTCGGTCGTATATTACGTGCGTTTTGATAGTTCGCCGGGTAGTTGAAGACTAAGGCCAATTCCTTTAGATTTGTGTTAACTTCGGCTAAATCTCTTAGTTATAGTTAGTCCTTATTTCTTACTTTTGAGATGAAGTCCTAGTGGACGCTTTTTTGTAAGCCCGAAGAAAGAGACCGACTGTTCATCTTAATTCTGAGTGAATAAAGGGTAATTTAAATTATTAGAAATTTAAATTAGCAGAATCAAAGTGAGGAACTCCACAACCTTCTTTTTCTTTGTTTTAATTGTGCAATGACATTTAAAAATTTTTTATAATATCCTGATGTAAAATTGAAAGACAGAGTTTATTTTTGAAAAACGAAGCACTCATTTAATACATTTTGGAGAGAGAAAAACGAGGTGAGCAGCATATTTATCTAACAATGAAACTATTTTTTCGTTTTTTAGTTCGCTGTCTCGTTTCAAAAGAAAGGAAGGAAAAATACTATTTTCCATCAAGGAGTTCTTTATGTTATGGCGCAACATTACATTTATTTTTACTAATAGTTGTTTTACTTTGTTAGCCTTTTTCTGTCTTCTCTTACTTTTCTTGTGTTTCATCACGAACATGTAAATTAGTTAGAACAAAAGAGTGTATTTAAACTGACGCAGTGAAAAGTTTAGTCAGAGCGTAGTTTTGCTGCAGTAAGCGTATGTTGTCATTTCTACCAGTTGTTAACTATGAACACCGGCTTCGCATTTTTGCCGCAGAATTGTTGTCCTGCCGATGTAGATTCTGAGTCAACCTGTTAGACAAAATACAATTGTGTAGCCTTACACTACTCTTACCTTTAAATTTTGTGATACGTTATCACTTAAGCTTCTCACCGCAACTGGTCGGATATTGTAAGCATTTAAGTCCGTGCCATCTGTAAAATATTGTGTTCAATAAAAGGTCTTTTACATGCTTCTATTGTTGTATTCATCTTCAAGTCTTTGCGAGAAATCGCAAGGATTAAGATTTGAGTAGATCTAGTTACACTGCATGATTACCAAGAAGACTAGATCCCATAACGGTAACTTAAATTCTCGACTTTTTCAAACAATGAGATTTTCTTTTTTTTTTTTTCTTACCTCAATAAGCAATGACTTGTTTTTTACTTTTGCCACCATACTGCATGTTAATAACACAGAAACTAGTCCCTTTCAATTTTTTACAATAGTTTGCTGTTTGACTTTAAAACATTAATATGTATTAAAGAAAAATTTTGTAAAACAGACAAGTTTCGTCAGTTACTATCCTAAGTAAAACGTCTTATTCAGTTTTTCGTCGCATTATGATCTTCTGTTGCTTCTTAATATATGGTGAAAAATATCATTTCATTCTTTCCATCTTATTAGCCATCCATGAGTTGATACAAAATTCTCTCCTCTCATATTAGATAATTTTACGGATTTTGAGGTCAAACAACCTCTAGAAATCGGAAAGTGTTCTAATCTCCTAACTTGAACTCATTCTAAAATAGCAATTTCGACGTCTCTCAGTTTTCTATTCCTTTTCCTGTTCCTTGAGATATTTGTACTGCTTATTGCTTTTTAATTATTTATTTTTCTTTAAGTAAATTCCACATGCCTGTTTGAGAAATTACCAGCTTGAATGCAGCTTCGGGTTTGCTGCACTTAACAAGAAGAAACATAATCCTTTAAGAATTCAACCTTTTCTTTCAATTCTAAATGATTTTCTTAGACATTTTCGACATGTTATAAGAACGCAAATTATAAAATGCTTTTTCCAATGATTTGTTTAAAATCTAACTTCCGATTTCTAGTTAGCAGAGAGAGTGAACTTTGGTCTCTTAAGTCAATCTTACACTTCATGGTTACAGACATATATGATGGGTTTTTTCGGGGGGGCTTATTATTCGTCAACAGAGACCATTCCTTTTTCAATTTAATGACTGATATATGCAATAATGTAAGAAAGCATTTCATAAAGTTTTGAGAATTTCCAGCGAACTTTATGAAAGTGTATCAAGGGAAGATTTTGAACGTAGTACGATACAGATGCTTGATTTCGACTCTCTATCAGTTGGTATTTGAGAACGAAAACCAGGAACTGCAACACGTTTTCCTAAATCTCAAGTACTGAGGAACGTTCATTAGCAATGCTTCTACACAACTGCTTTTGTTAACATAAGATAAAAATGCCTGTCCCTCTCAACTCCATTCCAGAACAAAAGCTTTGCAAACATTGTTAGAGAAGAACAAGGGAATGATAGTCCCACTCAAGCATGCTAACAGAACTACGCTGATCGAAATTCCGGCTAAATCGGCTTTAAAAGAGCTCAACGAAACATGCGATAATAACGCCGCATTTCTTGAGGTAAATGGGGTTAAGTGGACAAACGCCTTTGATAGATACCAATAGGATATAATTGTTCCGAAGAATCAGCATTTTGCAAATCGGAGTTTTATAAGCGGCTAGATGAATCCGGATCCTTGAAGGTATACAAAAGTAATTTTTCAGAAAGAAATAAAGAGAAATTATTAACCCATTTTAATACTGTTGTTATTATTATAACGTTTTTAATACTTAAATACGAACTCAGTGAGTGAAATATATAATGTAAATAAATGAAACATGACATTATACAGTAAATAAATGATTTTCTGCTACCGAAAGCAGTTTTTAAACAAGATCTTATCTCTCTGATCTGTGCTCGGTAGCCGATTTCACTCCTTTTGTAACGTCACAGTCGTAGATATCATCGCACTTGGCATACGGTACGCAGTAGCCATGTTCCAAATATTTACGTCCTATCTTGATATTTTTCAAGTGTCTTTTTTTACTTCCGTGATAATCATAATTATTTCCTTCTTTGCTTAATTCTTCTTAATATTTATTATTTTACAAACAGATCACGTGAAAAACTCAAAATCACTTTAAAATTCAGATTTATTGCGCAAGTTATTTATTGAATCGTAACAATAGGCATACTGACGTAAGCATTATCTTGAAAGAAGTTGTACAGTCATTCACTTTTTTTAATTCGGAGAGATGGAAAATGTGCAACGCCGTCGCCGAGACTCGAACTCTGAACTGTCGAATACGCGTCGAATATGCATCCAGCTACACCACGAAGGCATGAGGAAAGGTGGGAGAAAATACTTCTCAATTTGAAGGGCGAGTGGGAATTAGGAAACCCAATCGTCAAATCCTGGTGATGACGAATTGCCATCGACTACATTTTTAGTTCGGCTGCCACTAGTAGAATCATTAGGCTGTTTTGAAGCAGGAGACGTGATCCTCGCCGGGAATCGAACACTATACATCTCGAAACCTGTCGAGTATGCTTCCAATTACACATCGAAAGCATGCGGAAAGAAGGGAGAAAATACCTTATAAAGGTGTACTGCGCGCAGTCGAGACCCATTGAACTAGAGTCGCGTTCCAAATAAATTTCGTATATGAAACAATTTTTTTCGGATCTAAACTTATACCATACTTTAAATATTTCAAGGGAACGTGCACTAATGTACCTCTGTATTTGTTTTGGTTCCCGTTATTTTGATCATAATCAACGGTTGATTTTATTGAATTTAAGAAGATGCAAGTACTGTATTTGCTTTTAAGATTTTAAACTTCTGCCAGGAATTCAATTCTTAGTATCCTAAAAAATTAAATAAAATTAAAAAATATCAATATATTAACACCGGCCTTAACCGATTTCTACTAAATGTAATTCCTTTTCTAGGGCAGAACTGGTTGATATTAATGTGTTTCATTAAGAAGTTAAATGCATTCTCAAAACAGTTTCACTCACATCAGATTAATGGTAGTCAGGAACGGTTTTGAAAAAAAAATAATGAGCTTATTTGTTACATATTTAAAATGTAGACTATTTTCTAAAACAAGACAATAGCATTCTTAAGAACTGTGGTTACATTTCAAACGATATCAGCTTTCGCAATATATTTTAACAGTGTAAGGAACATCTGCAAAAACTGTATACTACTTAAACGTATTACATAAATTATCAAACGCCGTGAAATTTAATTAAAATCAGAAACACAGCAATGTCCAAAGGTAAGTAACTGAGCAATTTTTGCTCAATTCAGTTTAAATAGTTAATATGAAAACGGTATATTTCAAATATAATAATAATAATAGTTAATTGTAATAATACTAATATA